>JALIGW010000003.1:111683823-112171323 GCA_023053685.1 Diadophis punctatus similis | reverse complement strand
ACTAGATTAGCAGGAGGAAGTTGCCATCAAAAGTAGCAAGATGCAATTGGAAAATATTCCTGCAAATGCTTTCATTTTGTAGTGAAGTTCTGAAGCAAAATTTGATTTTTCATACCTGTCGAAAAAATTAACTCAGAAAATAAAAATTCATGTAATTTTAAATACGCTGATAAGAATATAAACCTTTTGGCTCCAGCCCCCTTGACTGAATGCTAATTTAGAATCTAGGTTGGAATTCAACAGCAGCCAGTTATTAGTCCTGCCTCAGTTAGAGCCCCCAAGCAGTACTTTATTTGTGTTAGCTGTGCCTATAATCTGGAGTTCTCAAGAGATATAATTTTAAGCATGGATGTGCCGGTCGCCCTTGTGACTAATACCTGTTGACATACATGTCTACTATGAATCTCTCTAACGTATTTAAAAAGTTCCATAAGCAAGCTGTTATAGAAGTGTCTCCTGGAGCCCATGCTGCATTATGCAATACAATATTGCAATAACTTGAATCATTTGCCTCTCCTTGACCTTCCCTGAGGACATCTCTGCTGCTATCTCATCTTGACCTTAATTTTATTTATTGACCGCATAGCACATTGGTAGGCAACTTATGACAGCCTTCGGCAATGAAAAATACAGTCCTTGAAATTGCAAGGATCCTGGTTCTCAGCATGATCAGCTAACAAAGAGTTAATTGGGAGCAGGAACTTAATGATCTGGAGCAACATCTCCAGGAGCAAACATCTGTGTTGCCCCTTCCAGGGATCTTGGACTATTAATGTGGCATCAGAAGTTTATTGAACAGATTCAATACAGTATCAAAATTACAGCATAGTAAATGTACTGGATCCTAATTGTAGCTGCACGTAGTACAATCTAAATGATCTTGCACTGTAAATATGAGTATGGGAATGAAAGTAGGTTTTTCATCCTTAAACCTATACAATTTCATTTCAAGGGTACTGAGATCCCTAACTTTTTTTGCAACACATTATCTTGGAAGTATGGGTGGATGACCTGTTATGGGTCTGCTCAGAGATGTCTCTGGGACACAATGTGAGACCAGGAATGCCTTGTGCTTGATTTCCACCTACTTTCTCAGGTACTGTGAGGTCTGGTTTAGGGGGGAAATCCAGCAGGTTCTAACAGGTTCTGGTAGCAGAAATGCTGAGTAGTTCAGAAAACTGGCAAATACCACCTCTGGCTAGCCCCAGAATGGGGTGGGAATGGAGATTTTGCAATATCCTTCCCCCTGGAGTGGGGTGGGAATGGAGATTTTGCAGTATCCTTCCCCTGCCACGCCCACCAAGCTACGCCCACCAAGCCACACCACGCCCACCAAGCCATGCCCACAGAACTGGTAGTAAAAAAAATTGGATTTCACCACTGGTCTGGTTCCTGATTTTTTTTTCATGCCTGTCACCTTTCTTTACCCTATTTAGGAAGCTTGAAAAGACTCCCAAATAAAAATAATTCTGCCTTGGCAGCAAGTCTACCTTTAAAGCTGAAAATGAAAAGCACGGAGACACAATTGAGAAGTCATGGTCACTATTAATTCCCGTCCCATTGTATTCCTTGAGATGTAGTTGTAATACATTTGCTAGAGTGTACCTAAACTGCTTCAGTATTACAATCATCTACTTTGGGACCTTACATTTTTATTATAACCTTATGGCATTTATTTAATAAATTTGGGAACCACTGGTATTTTCTAGTTTTTTTCTTTCATCTCTCCATATGTGCTCATTTATCTGGCTTTGGACAGGAAATGACAACACATTTGCCCTTTTTCCACATGTAATATGAAACTGATAGTTGCTTTCTGATAAAAGAAAGGTTGATGAAATCAATGTAGCTAAATTGGTAAACAAAACCAGGCTCCCCGAGCATGTGATCCTCTAAATTCTATAAAATCTAACAGGCATGGGGTGGGGGGGGGGGGAGAACCTTCAAGGATAAAATAAATACCTTGTTTTGTTGTACATGGCAGGTAGTTACTGTCTGGCTACCTATCTAACTGTGTGATGTTGAAATGTTCTAATGGGAAATGTACAAATAATATTCTTTAAAAGAGCATTCCCAATCAATACAGGTGCTATTTATCTAAACCTGCAAGTAGTTGTACATCTACCAAATCTGAGCTGCAAAAATCTGGATAAGCTCTAAATGGCAGCAACATGTCAGAATGTTATCCATGTCTTTGCCACCATGTAATAGCTATTTGGAATTTTACAGCCCAGGTCTGGTAACTTTACATATACTGTAACTTGCTCTTTTGTGAACGTCTTCAGGAAAAGTATAAACCAAATTCTCATTTCGGTAATTAAACTTATCACTTAGTTCATACTTACCTTAAAAAGTTTGAACAAAGGATATGAAAAGTAAATACGATCACACTTCCTCCTCAAATATATTTCTCCACTCTCTCTTTCTTTAATTCTCTTCTGCTCATAGTGAGACAGGATATGTTGAATCAGACAATAGTTTTGGAACCAGGAAAGTTAGAGATGCTATTAGTTGAAGTTTCTGGCTCTCTAGAAATAAACATTAGCCACTTTATCGGAGAGGGTGCGCTTTCTCTGCTGTTGTGCTTTGCCATACAACTTACATAAAGTAGTCAAAATTTGTCTTTGATATTTGTCTAGCAAGACAAAGAAACCTTTGTTTAGCAAAACAGTCAAGGTTGACTTTATGGATCAGAATATTAACATTGGAAGACCCAAAGCAAAGAACTCTTGGGAGATTGGCTGTCTGTGAAACAGTGAGTATAGACTTAAAAGAAAAGGGCTATACATGTGGAGGCTTTGTAAACCATGATCATATGAGCATCAAATAAATATGAATGACTATCAGCCTGGACTATTTAATAACTTTTTCAATAATAGCTTATTACAAAATGTTCTCTGGCCATCTCAATCCTTCCTTTAAAAATAATTAGTACCATATAGACTGAGAGATTCATTGCATAGTTTGGCAAGAAAGTTTTACATATACTACTATGTGCCCAGCCTCTTTCTTCATACAAGAATATATGGATCAGGACCAACAATTCTTTAAGGACAGAAAAGCAAACAGAAAATCAAAACATTGCCAAATTATTATTTTATTCTAACATACTGAATCCTAACATAACATTATTTCAATTAGATATCATTTGTGCTCCCCTCTTCATCTGAAGGAGACTGTGATGCTGGTAGATAAACAAACTCACTGTCAGAAAATTTGCTTACCTGCACAGTAGTTGTTTCATCTCTTTACAACATGACAAGCAGGCCTGCTTTGCTTTGTTCCCCAAAAGGAGAAGAAGGTAAAATTACTAAGCTGCAAATGTGTGTGCCTGTTTGTAGATACCTCCTTTGGAAACTGATATCTCTCTAAAATGTTCCCCTTCATTCCAATGTCACTTCAGAGAAGGCAGGCTAAAGAGATTATTTACCTGTTCCTGACCTACCCTCATTGTCTGAACAAGCAAAAACGATTGAGTGAGTGGTGTAATTTAACTCCCAAGCAGATAACGAAAAGCAATGTGCTCACCAACATTTGTTAGCAGCATTTCCCATGAAAACTTTGGATAGATTTCAGGGGCCTAGTGCACTGATGTCTATCAGGAGCTCTCATGAGCTGTGGCATGAGCTTGCTGTTGGCATGTGGCGACAGAATTATTGCAAATAACTGCTTAACATATGTGACATAAATAATAGGTGACTTTCAGGTATGACCATGTAAGTTCTTGTCAGTCAAAGACAAAGCACATTAATGTAATAAAACCAGAGAGATGTAAAGGTTAGAGTAGTATCCCAGCTAAAGAATATTTAGGGTCATGTGTCTTGTGTAGCATGATGCACTTCATCAATACACAACCAAGCCAATGCACACAGGTCTACCACCCAAATATATTCACCTACTAAACTGTGTAAACCAGTCCTTTGGTTTATACCACTGCCCTGCTTTTTACATAACCATTTCTGGCAGCTGGCTTACAATGGAAGTTTGAAAAAGAAACAAAAAAGTAGTAGAATATTGATAAATATCTATGGAGATTCTCAGTCATCCAGGTCATGGTTGTCCCAAAGGTGGTTTTTCAAGAAGCAACTGGTCTTTCTGGTCTTTTTTTGAAGACGTTTCGCTTCTCATCTTCAACTCTGAAGGAGCTTCTTGAATGAGAAACGAAACATCTTCAAAGAAAAACCAGAAAGACCAGCTTCCTCTTGAAAAAGCACCTTTAGAATATTGATATTTCATTTTATACAAACCCCAGTTGCAACTTTTAATCCTGATTTCAGTACAGAAAAAAATTCAGTGAGCCTCCACAAACTTTCCCCCTTTGTTCACCTTTGTCAGTTGTACATTCAATATAACAGATGCTTATACTGTATTTCAATTGATATGGCCTTCCATCTCAGCATCATGACTCTGGGTGGTAACAACAGTTAAAAACCCAGAATAAATACTAAGCAGCAGCCAAAAAACCCACCACAACCATCAGCACCACCATCCGCCAGGCTTTACCATGAGTCCCAGCATCCACACCTGATGATACAGCCAAGCTTTCTATGCATTATGAAGGGCCAACAAGTTTGAGGCTAATCAGATCATCCAGGGTGATGAGGTTCCAAGCAGCAGCTAGTATGACCAAAATTGCTCTCTTACTGCCAGATGGACTCTTTGATAGATGGGACCTGCCTGCATGATCTGATGGAATGGGTAGGCACAGTCGGGGAGAGGCAGTCCCCTAAATAAATGGGCTGTTCAAGAAGAGTCTTTTGCTTAGGGCAGGAGACGCAAAATGTATTTCCTGAAGTTATTCTCTGAAAGTGAGCATTCTTTTCTCCCTTTCCCTTTTCGAATCAACACACGGTAACTGAACTTTCTTTTTAATTTCTTCTATATGTAGTGAAAAAGAGCCAAGTAATTTTTGGAAACTATACCTGAGCTTGTGCAAACAGACAAAAGGATTTGTTGATTTTACTCCTCTAAATCTTTGCAAAAACTAGTCTCATACACTGCAGAAGAAATCTCATTGGTCTGCTACAGCAATGGAGTGGCAAACTGAAAAAAACAAACACATTACTTAATAGAATGAAAGTTCTTCCTAGGAAAGTATGTCCTGAGACTACAATCTTAGTTATACTTTTGAGATGAGATCTGCAACATCACCCTTACATATTTATTGAAAAGTAAAACTAGGCTTACACATTGTGCTAAGTGGCTTATTTTGTTAGGTGTAATGATCTATAAGAATGTAGCTACTATGGACTTGTAAGCTAGGACTTGTGGCATGACATTTTCTAAAAACAAAGTTGTGATTTATTTATTAAACCACTATTAAATAAGCCAGTGTTTCACAAAATGTGTTCATCAGATATAAGTCTTACCCAAGTTACTTTTCTCAAGTAAATGTGTAGGGTTTTCAGCCTTAATTTAATACATCTGGTACCCTCTTTTTTCTTTTTCTTTTTTACCTTGCAAACTACTGTTTTCAATATTTTATTTGAGAGGGGGAGGAAGGGTACAATCTCCCAGTACTTAAACAAAGGCAGTTCACAAACTGACTTTCTTGAGTTGCAATTGCTAAACTCCTAAGCAAAATAGGACCACCATATTTCAGGCAGGGTTTCCTGCTTCTCTTTGCTGCCCTCTAGTGGTTCTATAGATTTTTGCAGCCATGGACATGTACAGTAGGCCCAGGAGCAGAAGTTCTGAAGGTGCTTAGGTTGAACTGTCAGTTCCTCCTCAACTACTTTCCTTTTCTTTGCCAAAAGAATACCATCTCAACTCCCTCATACATCTCCATTCCTCTTTCCCCGATGTTAGTAGGTAGATAAAAGAAAGATTTTTAAGGGCATTTCCCTCTAAGACAGGAACTGGGAGACTTCTTGCACTATGGAAGACTCTATATTCTTCTGCTGGAAAGTGATGGAATTGGTTAGTTGGTTAGTTGATTAGTTGGCTGTTGTACAAGGTTTGGTATTAGAATGCCTGAACAGTCCATTTCTATACTTGCAGAGACACCTAGAGAATTAAAATATATTATTCTGTTGGGTATATAGAGAGTTACTATATTTGTGTGTTTGTTTGTTTGTTTGAAATATAAATTATTTATTAAATTAGAATTTATTTATGAAAATGTATTATGGCTGGACAAAAGTACAAAAAAGTAGTACAAAAAAGAGTCGCCACATGCTAGCAAAGATTAGTGCCAGTTAGTTGTGGGCAACTCAGATTTTGTTACCCAGTAATTGCTGCAATTAAAAATAACCCATAATAATTATAATTACCTCCTTTTCCCCCTTTCATAATTTATTTACTTCATTAGCTCCATGGAAAAAGAGTTCAAATCCTCAATGTTTTTAGGAGAGTGCAATGTTCTTGCTGCATGTGTGTGCGCATTGGTGTATGTGTATGGTATTCTCCTCAGGCAGAAGAAGACGCAAACTCCATTGTAATCATCATCTTGGAGGACTGATCTTGAACAACTGAAATGTGACATTCCATATTGTCAGAATCTTCTTTCTTTGTGGAGTCCTTTGTGCTCTCTGAGCTTGTTTGCTTGCAGACATTTCATTACCTAGCTAAGTAACATCAGTGCGAGTGAGTGTGGAGTTTGCTCCTTGTTTATATAGAATAACTTGTCCTGCCAGTTATGGTTGGGGTGTGGTTTTCTCCTTAGTAGTTCTTTGAGTAGGGTATTGTTTTCTGCATGATTGTTTGTCTGGACTTAAGTCCTGCTTATCTGGGTGTTGGCTGTTGGAGATGATGTATTCTAGTCTTTTTGTTTCCTTCTTAGCTTTTTTATTGCCTTTTGAATGGCATGTAAATATGGTTTATCTCTATAAAACCTCTTCTTTCTTTATCGAAGTTGCCATACATCTGTTCTTTGAACTGACTCTGCAGACTTAGAAACATATTGAATAAGAACTTGCTTTGTCATGATTCACATTTCTTCAATTATTTTTATCAAGGTTAGGGTTCTTGAGTGTTTAATTTTTACAAATACTCTTACTGAATAAATTCCACTGAACCCAATGAAACACAGTATTGGGGGGTGGGGGGAAAGGAACACATATTTTTCCACGTCTTTCCCTGTAAAAGATTGGGTTCATTGTAGTTTAAAATAAATGAAGTATTACACATTACCATCGGGGAGAGGGGATCAGAATATTAGCTAGATTATTGGACATGTACCTTAGCAATTTAAAAACATGAAGAGAACCTAAAGTCCATAATTCCTCGATAGTGAAGGAAAAGTAAATTGTCTATATTCAGTATGTTTACATTTGAGAAATATAACTAATCTCTAATAATTTTGTGTAACTATAATGTGACAAGTGCAGATGCTACACAGTGAGAGCCAGTTTGGTGTGGTTATTAAGCTCTAGGCTGGAAACCAGGAGATCACAAGTTTTAGTCCCACATTAGGCATGAAGCCAGCCGGGTGACGTTGGGCTAGTCACTCTCCCTCAGCCCTAGGAAGAAGGCAAGGGTAACCCACTTCCAAAAATCATGCCAAGTAGGGACTCATCCAGGCAGTTGCCAAGAGTCAACAATGACTCGAAGGCACAATCTATCTATATATATCTATAAATGCTATACAACCATGGAACATATGACTGTGCCTCAAAATTTTTAACTACTTAGCAACATCTTGGCTTTAATATACTTTGAAGAAGTAACTATTTGGCCACAGAGTTTTGGTTGCTTGGAAACAGAACATTTTGCTTATATAAATAATTGTATATTAATGTTCAATGCAATTGTTTACCAGCATAGTAAATATTTCCTCCATTTCATTCTTATGGGACTGAAATCAAAGTGGAATTACTCATACATTAAAGAAGATACCAATAAAGTTGTGTAAGCTAATAATGGGGGGCGGTGGGGTCAAAAAGAAACTCCAAAATAGTAATCCTATTAAGATTCATTTTGTAAACCTTTATTTAACTGTTGCTAATTGTAATGCTTTTAATGCTTTAATAACACAAAATGAATTAACAAAGGAAACAAACTATTAAGAAAGAGGTACAAAGATAAAACTTTTTTTTCTCAATACATCATTGCCTAAGAACTATTTTTAAATGTCTTTGGGGACTTTTAGGTGAAAATTGCCCATAAGGGTCAAGGGAGATAAAATATGTTAATGCTGCAGCTGAATGCAAATTTATCCTTTCCAATCCAAACTGAAGGAGAAAAAAAATCCCAGCCCAATAGGGAGTGAACATGTTCATCAGTGGGCATGGCTCACAGACCATGGGAGGGAAAACAACAGGGAAACGGTAGCGAGGGATGCCATGGAATCCTGAGCAAAAAAAGTTCCATACTTCATCCCTGTTGCACTAAATTATACATTATGGAAAATTATGGGGCAATCCCTTCTCAACCTTGTCATTTGAAGGTAGAACAGGAACTGACGTGAAAAAAACATTGTGAGATTCTATCCATGCAAATGGAGATTTGCTTAATTTTAATACTACTGTCAGAAAATTTCTTTTAATAATATGAGAACTTCTCTGACTTTTTAGCAATAGAAATAGAAGACAGAAAGGCGACTATCACTACTAGGAATGTAGCTTAAATTTTTAGGAGTGAAGTATTGTAGCTACATATCAGAAACAGTGCTTCTAGATAATTAGTGTTGAGAATCAGTTTGCAAAGCTAAAGTGGGTCCAGATTATAATAAGCTATATAAAAAAGATGTGTGTGTGTGTGTGTGTGTGTGTGTGTGTGTGTTCTCCTGCATGTGCAAATGCTGAGTTAACATCTGCAAATCATACACAGTCTACAAAGAGCAATGTATATTTTAAGTGTCACATTAATAAGGATAAAATGTTTTCTTGGAGAGACGTTTTACATTAATAGAGGACCTGAGCCAAGATTTTTTTCTCAGCTTTCCATATCTAGTAATATGGCTGGTCTCAATTTTTTTCAAAACAAATATAACAACTTAACTGGTATTCAAAATTAAAGTGCCACATTTGACTATTTTAACACTCAATGATGTCCCAAAACATTTTCTGAAGTGTACCAGTATGTTATCAAAACTTTGAGAATAAATTAATACAACTCTACACATTTCTCTAACAGAAATGTAACAGTTGTATAATCAAGTTATTAAAAATAATTTCACATTAGGATTAATTTCTCACATTCAGAAGCATCATTGATCACTTATAAATCTATGAACTATGCCAGAAAATGTATAGTACAAAATCTTGTTTGAGCAAAACAGTTTAATTTCAAATGCAGTTCGGTTTTTTTTTAAAAAAAATTCACTGTTTCTGTGTCATCTGCTTTCCCTTCCTTCTAAACCTCCCTACCTTTATGATGCTGAATAAATGTTTGATATATTAGAAGCAAAGACTTTTTAAAATGAGATTTTAAGTAATTAGCACATGGGGATTCAGTGCCCTCTAGAGTTCCTTTCCCCTTCCCATAGTTAACATATTCAGGATAAATCATACTATAATGATAAAATGGCTAGGTTATGGGAAACAAGAGCACAAATCATGCATGTATACATAAACATTTAAGTGGCTCGTCGTTTATCAGTATTCGTTTCTTATATCAATGTGTATTTTTGAGTATTTCATTTTATAAAATTAGCCAGATAAATTATATTAATTACTGTGGGAAACATCTCTGAATATTTGGCACTAACACCCCCCCCCAAACAGTCCTCAACCTAAAAAATGGGGGGGGGAGTATTCTATGCTGTAGAAGCAGGTAAATTGACTTTATTTCCAGAATGAGAATCTATTCTATAGGCATTCAGATGCAGTAGGTTTTTCCTTAAGTCTTCCTTCTGTTAAAGGAAGGAAAATATATTTCATAAGGGGCCTATTTCATTTGAGTACACTCCTTATATAAAATGAAGCCAAAGGTAGTAATTTCTTTCCTTTAATTTATCTAGATTAGCCTCCTCTATGGAGACAGTTTTGCTAGAAAAAAAAAGTGCTGGTATTTTAAGAGTTTGTGAAAACCTGAAATATAAAACAAAAGTTATTGTTACAGAAAAGAAAAAGTGCTTTTGTAAATATTAGGACTTAGCAAAGATATAGTTAATATTTTTAATAAAATTATTTGGAAGGCAGTTCGTTCTAACACATGGAAACAACAAACATGTATGTGAAGAATCTTCCAGAGGAGACAATACAAAGTGGAGAAGCAGGAAAGTTGCTTAATCTTTTTTCTCCCCGTTGCTTTCCCAATCCTCTGACCTTGTGCTCTCCTTCACCTCCCTTAGGAGGTGAAACGTGAATTTAAAACATATTTTAAAATATTCAGAATTCTGGAAGTTGAAGTCCACACAGTTTGATAAACACCAATCTAAGATGTGGGAAATGGAGAAGTGTTTTAAGTGCTTCCTCCCCAATTATACTGCTGCTCTCCACTGCTGCCTTTTCAGTCTATTATAATCTTCTTTAGCATTTTCTTTCTATCATACCTAAGTATTTTGACTTTGTTTTTATTGCAGTGGTTTACTACTGCTTAATTTATTTGTCAATAGTTTATCATTTAGAAGTTGCTGTTATCTGGTTAAATATACCATTTGCTAAAAAAAACAAAAGATTCCATAATCAAAATGATCTTCACTACAGAGTAACTGACAAGCTGTGCTCTGCCTGCTGCCATCATCTATACACGCACACATATACATCATTTATTTATTAGTTTTATTTATATCCCAACTTTCTGCTCTGGCAAGCACGTATAGTAACTAACAAAATGTAAAAGCAAAAACATCAAAACTCCAAATTAAAATTAGCAATAAAATAAAGGCTACCATCCTGTAACAATTAAGACCCTGGCAAAGGAGATGTATCTTTACAAGGTTCCTATAAACTCAGATGGAAGTCCCAAGGGAGGGCATTCCAAAGCCTGGGAACAATGAAGGAGAAAGGCCTCCCCCATGTGCCAGAAAAATGAATCCCTGACAGTGGGGGCATCTACATGAAGGTGTCTCCTGCCAGCCTTAAGTACTAGACAGTTTTGTAATGGGAGAGGGAGTCCCTTAAATAGTCAAGCCCTAAGCCAGTGATGGCGAACCTACAGCATATCTGAGGGCATGCGAGGCGTTGCCCTATCTCAGCTCCAGCGCGTGCCAGCTGATTTTTCGACCTTCTTTTTGGCCGTTTTCGCTCTCCCCAGGCTTCAGGAAAGCCTCATGAACCCTGAGGATGGCGAAAAATGGCCCAACGGCCCAACCAGAAGTTACATCTGAAAGTATTTAAGAAATGAGACTTGTGAGGATATTATGTCCATATAGGCTGCATCATGGCTATGAACCTAATTGAAATCCCTCAACTCCTGGCAGCTCAACTCATGAGCCAATCACAAAACCCTCAGTTCCTGCAGTCTACTCATGAAGCTGTCCTGCAAATGGGCAACCACACAATTTCTCCTTTTTTCAGAGAAACTATACTAGCTTGAATTCACAGTCTGAATGCCAATCTCTGCTGCAATGCCAGCCCCACTCCTTCAGGGATGTCTAGTAGAATCCTCACCAGAAGCTATGAAGGCTGAAACTATGCTCATTAAGATTGGCTAAAGTAACAGAAACTTGCAAATCTAATTCCTTCTGCTTCTTATACTCAAGTAAGTATACTCAAGTCTTATACTCGCAGGCGGCATCTGCCTGAGCTGCCTCTGAATGTTATCTAGTTCCTCTGGCTTAAAATATATTTTTACTTCCTTTTGCTTTGGTAACAGTTTTTGTCAAGGTCATCTTCTTTGCTTTCTACAGTTGTATTGCAGTAATGAACTTCAGAGCTGTCACTTGACCCATACTTGAATTATTAAGCACGCTCTAGCAGGAAATTTCAGGATTGTGAGCAGCTGGACATTTGTTCTCAATCCTTTCTGCCTCCCAGGTCCTCTCTCAGCTTCTGTTGAGACATTGCAAGGCAAACCGCTCCATAGGGCTTTACACACTCTCTTTTACAACATTTACAAATTATTGTAATTAATAAAATATAAAGTTTGCAATGTCAGCACATTGCCCCCAACAATCTGAGTCCTCATTTTACCAACCTCAGAAGGATGGAAGGCTGAGTCAATCTTGAGCCGGTTAGGATTGAACTCCAGATTGTGGGCAGAGTTTGCCTGCAATACTGAGTCCTAATCACTGTGCCACCAGGGCTCTTAAGTTCTTCTTTAAATAGCAATTATGTATTGTCTACAGGCCATAAGTTATAACTATAACTACAATTTTCCCCGTAGGTGGTAAAGACGGGTTATGACTAATATGACAGGTATGTTATTGTTTACAGTATTTTTCTTTAAGAGTAATTTTTTAAAATTATATTTCTTGTGGGGTCCTTGATGCTCTCTAAGCTTGGCTGTTTTCTTGCAGATGTTTCTTTACCAAACTAGGCAACTTCATCAGCTCCAGTAGGGAGTGGAGTTTGTTCACATTTTATATACTGGTGGCTTGTCAGTGTTAGTGGGTGTGGTCTTGGTGGTTCCTTGATTGGTCTGTTTACTGTTAGTTTTTTTGTCTGAGTTGGTAGCTCTTCTATTGCCTAGCTTCTTTAATTATGTCCCAGCCAGTATCACCTTGCAGATACACCAGACTTTCAGACAGGAGATTTTGCTCTCCCACCCCCCTCATATTCACCTAGCAAGTGGCAGAGGCAAGCAGTTCTTGGCATATCTTGAAAGCTAAATAGGATTGCCCTGATTAGTATTTAGAGGGGATGCACTCTGGGAATCTTAGGGATGGTAACTGAAGTGGAAAGTTAAAGAATTATCCCAGAAAAAGGCACTGCAAACCACTGCAGTAATCCTGTCAAGAATTGCTACATTGCTGCAGTCACCGGAAGTCAAGCTCAACTTGAGGATGTCTTTACTTTACTTCAGATAAACTGTCAATAATTGATGGACTTTCTCCTAGGTATGTAGAATCCTGCCTATTAGCCAGAAGAAGATTTATAAGGAGAGAAATGGATCAGAGACATGCATAATTGGAAGCTCTGTAACATCTAGGCCTGTAAGTCACTATTTATGTTTCTAACTGCTAACATTTATACAAGGCGTAGTCAATCTTATTTATATTTTAAGTTAAGGTTGTTTAAATGTGGATCTGCACTAACATAACTTTCAAAAATGAGGCATGTGAGTTCAATTCCCATTTGGGGAAGGCACAAAAATAAAGCAGGATGACTTATCAGTTTCTGCCAATCCAATAATTTCTTAATTGCTAACATATTCTTCAAACAAAATGACGGCTATGCATATGGACATTAACAGATGGAGCACACCAAAATCAAACTGACTATATTATTGATACAAGGAGGTGGAGAGTTCAGTTATAACAGCAAAGATATGGCCAAGGGCTGATTCTGGGGCACATCACAAACTGCTCGCATGCATGTTCCATGTCAAGCTAAAGCAGAAGAGGCCAACTAGTTCCCATAGTATGATCTTCAGCATATACTCACCGTTTTCAAGGAATCATTTTGAAGTCCTGAACTTTATTGCTAGAGAACTAGAGGAACTGTGGAATGAAATGAAAGAAGCTATTAAGGCTGAATGTGAAAAGAGACTACCAAAAAATAAGAAAAAGAAGAAACTAACCTGAGTGACTTATTGTGTCTCAACCATGTCAAGCTGTGAAATGTCCTTCAGGAAATGGGAATCCCAGAACATATCATTGTCCTCATGACAAATCTATACATGGGACAAAAAAAACCACAATCCAGTGGAACATTGTGAAACTGATTGATTTGAAGTCATTAAAGGAGCAAGATGCATGTGCGTGATGACATATACAGACATTCACACACTCAGCCTATGTGAAGAATATATATGGGGCAGGGGCGGGTTCCTAATTTTTTTACTAGCACTCTGTGGGCGTGGCTTATTTTGTGGGTGTGTCTTGCCAGCCATGTGACCAGGTGGGCGTGGGCCTCGGGAGCTTGGCAGCGGCCGGAGAAGCGGGAGGCATTGCCCAACCGCAACGCAGCCTCCCACAGCGGGAGCAGCAAGACCGCAGCAGCGGTTCTTCTAGGAGGCTCCGTCCGGCCTGAATGCTTCTCCCCGTTCGATGATCCTAGGCTCCTGCCGCCTGTTCCCCCTCCCCTCAGCAGCTCGAGAAGCCTCGAACGTGTGAAAATGCCTATGATCATCACCGCGCGTTCGTGGCTTCTCGGACTGCTGAAGGGAGGGGACCTGAGATAGGTCCTGCTGCCCATTCCTCCTCCCCTCAGCAGCTCGAGAAGCCTCAAACGTGTGAAAATGCCTAGGATCATCACCGCACGTTTGTGACTTCTCGGACTGCTGAAGGGAGGGGAATGGAGATAGCTCCTGCCGCTCCTCACGTGCTCCCTCAGCCATCCTCCCCTGCTTGGACTCACTGTGGGGTAGGAAGGCAGTGCTTCTGGGCATACGCAGAAGAAAATTTAAAAAAAATTATAATTTTTTTTTAATGGCGGCGCCAGGCACCGGCAACCGACTGCACCGGTACTGTGATGTCACCAGCAGGCCGCTACCGGTGCTATAGAGTAGACCGCACCGGTAGGAACCCACCACTGATATGGGGGGAGGGTGGATTGGGAGAAGGTTATTGTATTTATAAAATTGGACAAAAAAACATCAGTAACCTGTGTTACGCTGATAACACAACTGTGGTGGATAGCTTTGTGGAATCAGCTATCAACAATAAAGGAGTCAGTGATCAAGAAATAGTCCACAAAGTAGGAGTTGGTAACAATGAAAGCTTTGGAAAAGACATTCTAGTGCTGTGATATAACTGTACCTATAAAGATCAGAATTTTGCAGGCACTGGTTTCCTCTATGGAAAGAAAAACTGTACTTTCAAGCAGTAGAATAGGAAGAATATTTGCATTTTTGAACGAATGTTGCTGTCGAAGACTCCTATAGATAGACAAGAAAATAAACAAATGGATCATAGGAAAAATGAATTCAGAATTGACATTCAAAGGCTAAATGACCAGACTCGTATTATCTTATTTTAGACACATTATGCAAAAAACTAATCTGTAATGCTTGGAAGGTAGAAGGAAAGAGAAGGTAGAAGGAAAGAGAAGAAGAACATATCCAGCGGCATCATGGATGGTCTCAATTCCAGCAGTGATGAGTACATTGTTGGAAGACCAGAAGGAGCAGGATAGGAGAAGAAGGTCTGGTTATATGAACACTGGCTTGATGGCACATCAGCATTCAATCAAAAACAATCGAGAAAATTGTGTATAAATAGCTCATGTGTTATCAAGCTGTGACGACACACAGCATTCTTAGTGTCTGTGTTTCATCCTCATTCTGTGCACGATAGTCATATTACTCATCTCTTCAAGTTTTGAAAATTTTCCTTTAAATCTAGAGTTGTTCTCCAAAGTTGTTTTCTGTCCAAATATCCAGAGAAACTCACTACAGACATTTTTTAAAAAAATTGTGCTTCAAACTGCCTTCAAATTTTTCTGCCCTAACAATTACTGTTCTTAATGCAGGTTTTTTTGCCCAGTTATAATTTTCATCATCTTTTCTAACAATATTTTCCAGGATTTGATCTTGCTTTAGTGCTCTGTATTGCTACTGCTTTCTAAGGAGACAAAAGGAGTAGTGTGTTACTCCTGCAGTCTTTTAAACTACCATTTTATGTAATGCTTATTACAGTTACACTCTATGATCTTTCCACAAGAAACATAAACGCAGTAGTATATTGCAGACACACCAAGATTGCCCTGAGTCCTCTGATAGGTTGTTGTTGACAAAATCCAAGTGCTGTAGTAGACATCATGGAATAGGAAGAAGTTCAGCCTTCTATTAACTTGTAATAACTTCCAGCAATTTCAGCTGAACTTGTGAAGAAGATATGCAGATTTGCTGCTACTTCACCATGTTTCTGTTCTTTTGGTCCAGTTAAGTAGAAAGAGCACTCTTACCTTCACATAAGACTTATTCTGCCTCAAGCTGGTGCCTTCCAGGTGTCTTGAGGCTTCCGTTTCAAAGGAATGTTAGTTGAAAATTATGGAAATAAAAATCAAACACATCTAGAAGCTGCTAAGTTAGGGAAAGCTAGGATATACTTGTGGGTACTATTGTTTCTGCAACTACTGCATAGCAACCCTTACTAGGTTCTTATATCAATCATCATTTTACTATGCACTCAAGATGTTTGTATATATATTGCTTAGGAAGAAATCTAACAGTTCAGAAGTATATATCAGAAAAGAATCATAGCACATTCCATAGCATAGACCAGAGGTCTTCAAACTTGGCAACTTTAAGACTTGTGGACTTCAACTCCCAGAATTCTCCAGCCAAAATAGCTGGCTGGAGAATTCTGGGAGTTGAAGTCCACAAGTCTTAAAGTTGACGAGTTTGAGAACCCCTGGCATAGACAGTTAAATCAGCTCCCTTTCAAAAAGGTAAAGAGAAACATATCCAAAATTATGAAATTAATATGATTGTGGAAATTATATTGCCCCTAGGTTAGATCACACATAGAGCATTTATCTAGCAAAATTCTCTTCAAATTCATATGGTATCTATTAGCATTGCACTTGACTACTGGAAAAATCTAGCTCAAATAAAATATATATTTTACCTGACATTTTAACACTGTATTTATTTGCTATCTTGCATCCATTACGCATATACTTTGTTCATTTTCTCAGTCCAATTGACTTTAGGTAGAAGATGGTATTGCTAGCTGGAAATCACAGAACATCCACCATAACCAATAAACAAACAAGATGCAACATACATCCTGCACGCACACACGCACACGCACACACACACACACACACACACACACAGAGTGAGGATAATTCAACGAACAAGTCAGATATTGGAAAAATGTGCCAGTGTTTTTTCTCTATATATATTATTTGTATTGTGTTGCTGTTACTCCTTGCATACATTTACTGTTAAAAATATTAAAATATTAAAAACATTTGTTTATATCAGTTTATATGGACTAATCTGGAATCCCTATGGACCTTCTAGCCACAAGGGGACAAGAAAGTTTCACATAGGCTTGGCAATCTATGGAAAGGCAGCCAATTTAATTGATAAAATTTCACACTGATGAAAGAATTTCACAACACTATTGGAATGGAAAAATGTTTCTCTTAACTAATATTTTAAATATTCAGTTATTTTGTGTCTGGACTATCTTGTCATTACCAATGGATGATAAAATTGAGTAAAAATACTGTCGTTTTTAGTTAATATACTGTACCAGTCTGGTTCGCGTGAAATCTATGATGAGCTATCATAAATACACAAAAATGAATCAAATCTATAAAATCCATGTAATTCCACTCCTTTTCCACCCTCCTTCAGGGACCCTCCCAGAATTTATAAAATTATATACAATTTGTATGGAAAGCTATAGTAACATTACAACACTAAAAGGAATTCTCATAATTTTAAAAATAAGCTCAGTGTCTACTAATAAATTGGTTTACTACATACATTCAGACACTAAACTTAGGAACTGAGTTATGAAGACAGTGTACATAGAGCAACTGAGTAGCCAGGGGAGGTATCAGCATGTTCAGGAAAACTCCCAAGATTTGAAAAAGTTTAAAAATAGAAAAACAAGCTCTAAATCAAAACTGACCCCATCTGCCAGAAATCTCTCACAAAAAGAATTGGGTGGGGGTGCTCACATCATTCCAGGATTTGGCTTGCTGGTTACAGGGATTAAAGGAAGATAATGCCTTAAAAAAAAGCATTCAACGGGAATATTCTGCCTTTCAATGTTTGATTGAAAATCTCAAGTCTTTTTTCTAAAATTCAATAATTAAATGTATAATACCCTGTTTCCCCCAAAATAAGACATCCCCTGATAATCCCAATCGGGCTTCTGAGTGCATGGCAATAAGGCCATGCGCTTATTTCAGGGTTCAAAAAAATATAAGACAGGGTCTTATTTTCAGGGAAACACGATAGTAACTAAGAAAAGTAGTTAGAATGCATGCATGCATACATACAATTGTTTCTATAGGTCTCAAATTGCATCTTCATGAAACCATTACATGGAAGTTAATTTTAATTAACAGACTGGTTCCTTGGTTGCAAATCCAGATGTAGTCATAAGAAAATAATATGTCACAAAACATTTACTAGTCCTGAATATGAAAAACATCTCCAAACATATCAAAGAACTCATTGAGCCATCAAGAATTGTCAGAAGAATACTTACTGAACCAAAGCATCATGGTTCTAGTTAGAACAAATTTAACATCTAAATTCTGCTCTGCAAATTTTGAAGTTGTTATTAGGTTGTTATTCTTTCAGAATTTCTATGGGCTCACTCACTGGGTGATACTCATTTCTTACTCAATAAATAAAATCTCTATTTATTACAGGTTTATTCCATTGCTCCCCTGAGGAATTTTAGATTATACATATTTTCTTATTTACAGAGGCCTGACTCAAATTTACAACTTCCTTCTAAAATAAGTTTGGTGGAAAGATGACAGTGACTAACTCTGATTCAGTGAAATTCGGGAATATGCAAAAAATTGAAACCAAGGTGTCTGGCTCTTCTATCATATCAGTATAAAATGTGGGGGGGAATAAGTTTGACTTTACAGTTTTTATCTGTGAAGATCAGCATATATTTACATCTGATACTTAAGCAGTTTTAAAAATGATAGTTATATTTCATTTATCTGAATATATATTTAAATATATACCTATATTTAACATCTAATAGTGTTAGTTAATTAACACAGTTGTTTTTGGTAATATATAACAAGTTATGGAATGTTACAATTGATGGCTATCCATGTAAATCAAGTTTGTCAATAATGCTAAACTGTTTTTAAAATAAAACTGTACATTTCATATTCAAATGCTGTGCTTCAAATTCTGAGTCATAAAATTTGAAGTTCTGGCAGATTTAAAATATTTGAGTATGCTCCAGCTATTTGAAAATCCTACTGAAGTCATCTGAGTTTACTGCGGTGCTGAGTAAACATAGTTAGGATTTGGCTGTAGAAAGATGTTTAAAGGAGACATCATCTCCCAACACACACACACACACACACACACACACACACACACACACACACACACACAACACAAGGAAGATTGTTATTCATATTTTATTGGTTTGTTACAAAAATATAAAATCAGAAAAGATTGTTACGGAGTTGCCATTTTGCATTAGGAGTTAGCAGCATGTCTATGCCGGCAAAACAGGACTTTAGCAGAGTGGAACATCGGCAGAAGTCTTGTGAAACCTGTTCAAGGAAAACATTTTGGAAATATGAAGGGAAGGGAAAGGCTATGCTAATAGTTTGAGCAACGTCCTTCTTTTCATTTGCCAGCTCAGGTTAATTTGTTTGTTTAACATGATATACAGTCAATTACTGAAACTTTTCATATGTCAGTTCTAAAACTTCTCACAATTAAATTGGAAGGAATTTGAATAATTGTTCAAAAACCATATTGACCAACTGTCAAACCTTCATTCAGTTTTGTAGAATTTAATCTTGAAGGCCTTTTTAAAATATGAAGAGTGCAATGAGATGGGATAGTAGCTCTTTTCATTTAAGAGAAAGACTCCTAGAATGAAAATATCTAGCTGGCTCTTTTTTAAAAAAAATATTATTATTTTTGTAGCTAAGACAAGAAAGTGTTTCAGTGGTAATGTGTCTTGAAACGCAAAATGCACTTCGCTGTCAGTGAAGTCAAAAACGCAGCAACTATATATCCAACCACCCCCTTTCTAGACCCGAAGTACATCACAGGCCCAAAGAACAGCTCAATGGGAAGGCTGTGGCTTAAAATCTGTCTTTTGTCTTGTTCTATCTTTTGCTTAGACAAAAAAAACCACCGTCCGCCATCGAAACGAGTTCGTCCATCACACTCCACCATCAAAACCTCTTGAACCGCGCGCAGTCTCCTTGGGTCACTCTCGGCTGCGTAAATCAAAACAATATGTCCTTCCTCAATTTCTCCACAGCAAGAGGTAAACCGACGCGTTGGTTTTTGCGCTTCCCCCGCCTGCGCAGAGAAGGCAACGCGCAGGGCCCATTCCTCCGCGTTTCTTTGGGCGAGGAGGCTCCGTGAGAAAACGCGGGCAGACAATGGAGCCCGCCCCTTCGGCGCGCCTCTGGATAGGCTGCAGGTCTTCCTTTCCCGATTTAAACCTGGCCTCTGGGAGAAAGGAGAATCTCCTCCGAAATCTTCCCGCCTCCGACGCTGTTTCCCGCCTTTCTCTTCCTAGGACGAGGAGGCAGGAACAGAGAGTCCGTGGATGCTGGAGAGGACGTCTGTTGGAGCTTTGCTCCCGGAACCGGTGGCCTGTTTTCTGTCCCCAGCTGCAAGAAGGAGCAAAGAGAGAGGTGAAGGCACGTGGGTTGATCCCGCGCTTCCTTGCCAGGCGCCAAGCAGCCTCTACCTCAGCACCCGGGCACTCGCCGGGGTTTCTCGTGGGGAAAAAAATCAAGGTCCCAAATGCTATTGGGGTTACTCGTGGCATTAAGTCTAGTTCTCACGGAGGGGAAAAACCGGTGACTGTGCCATCTCAGACTGCAGATTGCTCCCTTTCATACGAGACAAGTCCCTGCAGGTGGAAACTATAGCTCACCGCCTAGCTTTTCCCCTCGTGGTAGTTTTTCTATCCACGCCGGCTGTTTTTCTTTGTTGTTGTTGTTTCTTTTTGTTAAAAATGCTTTATTTGGAAAAGTGCTCCGTAGCTAGTCTGAAATGGCAAAGCAGGTTTACCAGCTCAGTGAGAAGATATGCCCCTCCCCCCGGTTAAAAAAATTATGCAAGTTATTTCTTCCGTTGATTTCAATGGGATTTAATAAATATATTTTCAATTAAATACATTACAAGTGATTGCAAGCAGATTAGAATGTCTCTACTTGAAACCATTATATACATACAGTTGGTCCACTGAGGAAATAATCTTGAACTTCTTTATTTCTATTCCACCTTTACATGAAGCAGCATTCATAGTAAAAATAATCAAAGAAATAAATTTAACAATAAATTAACAATATATTAAATTTTAATAAATTTAACGATTTAACAATAAATCTGTTAAAAAGATACTACACTTCATTATGTATGACGGGTTTGCACTTTTAAAAGTCTCAGTGAAAATAAAACTGGGGCAGTTCAAGGGACACTAGCAGGATTTTAAAAATTGTGCTTCACCTGCCATTCTTTTCTCAGCCCTTGATAACTGATGGGCATGGAATGAGTAATCCTTTGTGTAAACTGATACAGTATCTCTTTTAGAGTATTTGCTCAGACAGTTTATTCACACATGCAAGCCACTACTTGGAAGCAGTTGACCAAGACTGAGCATGCATGTTCAAAGAAAATAATTGCTTAGCTAGGAATCCAGAACCATCAGAACATGTATGATAAATACCCTGTTTCCCCCAAAATAAGACATCCCCTGATAATAAGCCCAATCAGGTTTTTGAGTGCATGGCAATAATGCCAAGCGCTTATTTCAGGGTTCAAAAAAATATAAGACAGGGTCTTATTTTCGGGGAAACACGGGTATGGGAAATTCAGGAAATTTGGGGCTGGGATCCAAACTCCCCTGGAAGAAGGCCCTTCCCTCATTTGAAAAAAAAGCTAATGTTTGTCCTTTGTGCCCCACAGAGTATTTGAGAATACACATTAACTTCGCTTTCAGAGCTGTGAGATCTGTTCCATCAAAATATTCCTCCAATTTTGCGTCTTTTTTCTTTCCTGACTCACCTGAAATAATTCTAGTTCCATTTACCCGCAATGAGTCTTTGGGCTGAGTTTATTCTTATCCCTATGGAAGTGGGTTTATTAAGATTTTATTACTCCTGGACTGAACTTAAGCTTTTATTATGTTGTAAAATGTTTATTGGTGTATATTTAATAAATTGTTTGGGTTATGCCTTATAGGTTAGAAGTAATAATGTCAGGAAAAGGTGGGTGGAAGAAGACAAGACGTGAAGAACAGAATCATAACTTCTTTGAGGTACCATCTAGCTGTCCCTCAGATTACTTTAATATCTGTTATCCGAGGAATATTTTTTCCCCTAGATATTTGTAAAACTGAGACGCATTAAAGATGCATTATGCTTCTGTGTTTGATTTTTAAATCCTCTAGCATTCATCCTAAAATTATTTACTTTGAAATGAGATCTGCTAATTCTGTGAGCTTGTTTCAAGTGAGTCATTACTACAACCTCTTTCACTCATTTCCTACATTAAAAGCAGGCATGTAATGAGTGCATACTTAGTGTTTAAATACTGTTTTTTCCAATAGCTCACTAAAGTTTCAGCCTGGCCCCATATATCTGTCAGAAAAGACCAAGGTCAAGGAACTTGTTTCACAGTTCTCTCCCAGAAGGGGTATTCTGCTTCTCATGTAATATTGTCATAAGACTTTAGAACTGAAGGATGGCTTGGCTTAGGCTGACTTCATCTATTGGAAGAGTGAGACCTTTGATGGAAAGACAACCCAGTCCCATGCATCAAGCTTACTTCCCACTTTCCTGACAGAACTTTGCAATTAAGAAATAAACTGAAATATACCGTATGTTTTTTCTCCAATTTCCTAATCTCATGTCCTTGTAAAATTATTTATTTTATCTTAGCTAGATGGCAGCATCTAGTCAAACTTTGCTGATCTGAAACAACTAAGCTGGGTGGGATTTGGTTAATATTTGGATGGGAAACTACCAATAAATACCATGGCTACAGAATAGACTGGGAGTTTTATTTTATATATTTATTTATTTGCTGGAAGACCTTTTCACATGAAAAGCAAGGAAAAATGCTTCAAATAATGAATTTTACTTTCATGCAAATTTATTAAATGAGATCATATAAACCAGTCAATGTGTCTTTATTATCTTCTCAAATACTATAATGACATACAACGATAAGCTGATTTAAACTAAGATGACATTCTCATTATTCTATTAAATAATTAAAGGGCTTGCTTGTTAGAAACGGAGATGAGCGCTGCCCCCTAGAGTCGGGAACAATTAGCACATATGTGTGAGGGGAACATTTACCTTTACAAATCACATTTTCCTGCATGGTCTTTCCTATCAAGATTTTTTTTCTTATATGGAAGGCAAGACAAAAAAGGAAGAAGATGAGCTGGAAAAAACTCTGTAAAATTAAGCTTGAATAAAAAGTGCCTTTTTTGCTCAAGCCCCTGAATACTCATTCTCATCTCTGACTGAAATATATCAAGAGTTTAAAGAAGCAGTTTTACCAATGTCATATGTATATCTAAGACATCCTTTATGAATAAACTGGCTATTTAATTCTCAGCTACTTGTATATGGATTAGAGCAGAGGTCTTCAAACTTGGCAACTTTAAGACTTATGGACTTCAACTCCCAGAATAATGTAAGTACTCAATTCATAGAAAAGAAGAAAAGCAAATCAAGGCAAGACTTAACACAATTGTCAAGACAAGAAAAGTCAGACCAACTCTAGTTCTGAATTTATTTAGAATCCCAAAACTCATCTTCCAAAGAAGAAATGATTTGGTTTGACCCGAGTGGCAGCAGTGTACAAGGATGTACAGTAGGTACATCCTATGTGTTTCATTCTACCAGGGTAAAAGGGGAATGCAACCATGAGGGATATTTAAAGCAGGGCATAGCACATAAAGTAATGGAGCTATAATGGAACCTTGAAAGTCTTCTAATCCAACCCCCTACTCAAGCAGGAGAACCTATACCAGTGATGGTGAATCTTTTTTCCCTCAGGTGCCGAAAGTGCGCATGTGCACTGTTGCACGTACATGAGTGCCCACACCCATAATGCAATGCCCCTCCTGCACGTCCCGCCCCATGCACACACGAACCCCCACGCATGTGGGCATGACTCACCTGTTTTGGCCTCACATCCCAAAACAGCAGTGGGAGGGGGGAAAGCCTCCCATCCCCAAACAGAGCTGGGAGGGAGGGAAAGCCTCCTTTCCCCAAACAGAGCTGGGAGAGGGGAAAAGCTTCCCTTTCCCAAATGGAGCTGAGAGGGAGGGAAAGCCTTGCATGCCCAAACAGCGCTGGGGTGGAATCTCCAGAGATCTGGGAAGGCACGGGACGCAGAAAGTGAGGAGAAAGCATGCGCATGTCTGACCTGAAAATCAGCTGGCCGGCAGGAGGCACGCACATATGCGCAGTGGATCTGAGCTGGTCAATGGCTCGCGTGCCTGCAGAGAGGGCTCCGCTTGCCACCTGTGGCACACGTGCCGTAGGTTTGCCATCACGGCCCTATACTATTCCAGGCAAATCTTGAAAACCTCCAGTGATGGAGCACCCACAGCTTCTGGTGATAAACCATTCCACTGATCAATTGTTCTGTCAGGAAATTTCTCCTTAGTTCTAGGTTGAATCACCCTTTTGGTAATCTTCCATCTGTTACTTCTTGTCCTGCCCTCAGGTATTTTGGAGAATAGGTCAACCCCCTCTTCTCTGTCAGAGCCCCTCAAGTACTAAAACACTGATATCATATCACCCCTACTCTGTCTCTTCATTAGACTAACCATACCTACTTCCCTCAATCGTTTGTTTAAGCTTCAGTCCCTTAATCATGTTGGACCCTGATATTGTAGAGCTACAGTATGAATGAGTGAAAATATCTGGGAAGATAAAAGTGGACAGGTACTCCTACAAGGTAATAATTGTTTACTGATAGTGACATTTACACAGGGATATGCCTTTATTAAACTACTAAGGTCTCTGCTGCATTGGGAACAAGAAGTTTAGATTAATTTGTTTAATTGTATATGTTAATGGGGTTAGAGTTTTATTAGGAGAAAGCAGTATTCTTGGATAGTTTATTTACCATTTTAAGCTACAGTTTTATAAGTCTACAGTTTTACGTGCATTAGGACAATGCTGGAATGGTCCATTTGCAAGACACTAAATCACAATACCAAATATTACTTGGATATATTCCTCTTATAGAAGCCAATAGCACAGTGCTTTCAATTATTCACTGCATTTAATTCATGAAAATTTGACTTTTAATTAGAAAGGAAAAGGATCATTCCTGGACCATCTGTCCTGAATAGACAGATTTATAGACAAGCTTTGAGGCAGTTTGTTAGTTCCTGAAACACGAGAGTTGGCTCTTACTTTGATGCTACCAAATGGACAGTAGAGTGGTTTGAGGGATTCACTTTCCTTAAATTATTTCTAATTTTGACAGGGCTGACAGTGACAGGGCTGATGTGCCTTCCAATATATCAAACTGATGTGATAACCAGAGGATATTTCAGATTATAACTGCAGATAGAACATGTCTAGATAGAACATTGTAAGCAGATAGGACATATAAGGAGATTAAATAAGTTGAAGCCAAAGGAAGTTCTGGTAGCACTGTGGGAATTTGGAAGACTGAGACTGAAAGAGCTGTCTTTTGCCCCCAACATTAGAAGGAGATGTCACCAGGTATAACACAAATGCATGGGATGAAAATAGAAGAAGAGCTTCAAGTTTTTGCAGCTTCAATTCTATACATGGCAGTATGCATCATTAAATTGTAGAAGGGTCACTATTTACTCAAATCAGTATGGGGTGGATAGCCTTGGTTTTTCTGGCTAAAATCCAGGAATGGATAGGCAACACCAAGCATATTAGGTTTCAAAAGACATTAGAAGGATGGTCCTGTGAATGAATCATAAAGTCAGATTGTAAAGTCCCAGTTCCCCCAAATATACAGAAATGTTTAGCTACACAGTGGTTGAATCTTTCCTCCATAAATAACGTTATTTTTGGCAGCAAGCATTGTGCTTTGGGGTGGTGCATTTCTAACTGGGGAGTTATCAACCTAATCTGAAATGGGCAAATCTTTGCAAAGTTTTAGGAAGCAGCTTACCTCCTAGCAAAACCCACCAGAAAAGCAAAATGACCTCTCTACTAATACCATTGACAACTGAGGATACAGATTTTTGTCATGCAAAAGTTTTCTAAGCTTTTCTAGAGTTGGGTGTTTCCGTTCTGTGTTATTTATTGTATATTAATGAACAGTCTGTGATCAAACATCACTTTTGATCAGTAACTGAGTCCTGATTGCCTTCAGAGTTTATATATCACATTGATTTTGAATTGGGACTACAGCCATTTTGCTTCAAGAAGATTCATTCTGTGATATGATGATATTTGGTGTTTACAAATATATATATATGGCCCCTGCTGTCATTGATGATTCATGTGGCCAAAATGGATAGTTTATGGAAAGTTCTGATTTTTGACAGGAAAGTTGCCTTTCCAGGAACAGGTACAAGTCCTCAGCTTGGTCCTATTGTGGAGTTCCAGGTGAAATGGAGGCTGAAGATTATTGCAATTGGACCTCATTGAAATGGCACTCATAGGCAGGTAAGCAGGCAAGCAATGGTGACATCTCATGACCCTGCTGCTTAGTTAAAGTGGGACAGCATCATTGCCAAGACTAAGGCCCTGAATGCATAAGCAGAGGAGGATTTCGCAAGTGTTTTAAGTGTGGTGGCTGGAGATATATAGTCTAGTAGGAGATGCCACCCAGAATAAGATGAAAAGTAAGGGGATAGGTGTGGAGATCCCAATTGTTTAAACGGAGCTCAACGTATGTAAAAAAAAGGTTTTAGAAACTTTTAGAATGTTTAAAGGATTGCAACATCCAAGAATTGCAAAAACTTTATGAGAAGCATGACATTAATTTGTTGAATGAAGGAGACCTGCATACATCTAGACATTTGCCATTCTGCAACTCTTGAATAAGCTAAATTAGTTAGCACTAAAAGCTCTTTTATGGTGTATGAGGGTTCTTGGGATCTGTAATCTAAGATTATAGATAATAGGGCAGGGAGAAGCTCTTTGGTCTTGAATATCTCATCCATTTAAATTAGGCAACTTAACGGGTAGCAGTATAGGAGAGCACCCCTCAAGTCAAGAAAGGATGGCCAAAGTGTAGGAGCAGATTTAACACTCTCTTGATTCACCCTTAGGCTAATTGTAGAACAAAAATTGGGCAGGGGGTAGGACTGAAAGGCCTCCAAGGTCCCTTCCAATTCTGTTACTCTGTATTCATACCAGCACAGATCTCAGTAGCAGCTCTCCTTGGCATTAATGCAAGCAAGTGCAATTTCTGAATTGGTTGGAATTTACTTTAAGTTTTATAGGACAAAGGGAGGAGTGGATGATTTTAATTTAAATGTATGGTTAGCTTTACAGTTGGTCAGTATAGGTAGTCCTTGACTTATGACCACAACTGATCCAAAAATTCCTGTTGTTAAGCAAGACATTTTGTTAAGTGAATTTTGTCCCCTTTTTGTGACCTTTCTTGCCACAGTTGTTAAGTGAACCACCACTGCAGTTGTTAAGTTAGTACCGTGTTTCCCCGAAAATAAGACCCTGTCTTATATATTTTTTGAACTCTGAAATAAGCACTTGGCCTTATTGCCATGCACTCAAAAGCCCGATTGGGCTTATTATACCAGGGGATGTCTTATTTTGGGGGAAACAGGGTAACACTGCTGTTAAGTGAATCTGGCTTCCCCATTGATTTTGCTTGCTAGACTGTCGCAAAAGGTAATCACATAACCCCAGGACATTGCAACCATCATAAATATGAGTCAGTTGTCAAGAGTCTGAACTTTGATCACAAGACCATGGGGGTGCTGCAATGGACCTAAGCATGAAAAATAGCCATAAGTCACTTTTTTTGGTGCTGTTGTAACTTCAAACGGTCACTAATGAACTGTTGTAAACTGAGGACTACCTGTACTTGAAAGATATATTCCAACAGAGGTAATCTGGAAAATTATAGTGAAGCACAAAACGTTTGCATAAGAATCTTCAGTGTTATATGTATAGATTTCACAATGTTTATATTGCTTTAGAATTTCCAGGGCCTATAGGGTAAGTCCCTATTCAGAAAGTGTTATAGGGGTAAGTCTAAGAAAATTGTATGCCCAAAACTCATGACTGAAGTGAGGTAATAAGTGGCAGACCCCTTTGTCAGATTTTTGCTGTTTTCTTCATGTGTGAGGGCATAATTGATATTAGGCTTGATTTATTAAATTGTTTCTGCTGGCTCCATTTAAAAACAAATGGCACTTCATTGATTTTGTACACATTGCCTGCATAGTGGAAACCTTTCAAATAAAACAGCAGCCTGGCATAGCAGTATCCTCCAAGCCTGGCATCAGAGCTTCCCCCCAAGCAGTTTTGTACTCTTGCCAAGTTTTGTGGATTGTGCAAATTGCAAAGCCCAGGAAAATAAATATGTTTTCCACTGAGTTTTATCTAGAACAGATGATACCAATTGGAAGCTTAAAAAGAAACATACTTTGAATTTATGGAAGTTCATCTTCCTATCTAATCCCCAAACAACTAGGAGACGTTTAGGGAAAATCAAAGAGTCTTCACTGCTTGTGAAAACCTTTGCTTACTGAAGTCAGTGTGCATAAGTAAACACAAGTCAACATAGAGCAACCTCATTTAACTTGGCACTTCCTTCAGCTCAATGTCCCACCCCTAAGCCTATCCTGCTTCAACATTTACCAGCAGTAAAGAAGCAAGGCTTACTGGAAATACCAAACTGTTTGTGGCACCTACTAGATTTCTACAGGTGAGGAAGGACACTTTAAAATGAAAAAGATATCCGTATAGCAGGAAAAAATACACAAAAGCTATCCACCAAGATACCGTGGATAATTTGTATAAGGCTGATTTTTTTAAAAAATTATATTACAGGAGAACAAGAAAGGGAAAATGGACCACATTTTCTTTAAAATAGTTGATCTCTATTAATTTCCAAAACCACATGGACCTTGCTATTTAAAAAAAGCTCAATTTGATATGAACATTTCAAAGACACTAACATTTCAGTATTAACATTTTAGGTAAAATTTTTAGTTTTAATAAATTATGGTTTTTCCTCCTCCAAACTAAACAAATCGAGAAATTGAAACTTCACAAATATGTAAAATACTCAAGTAAATGTTACTCACACAACCTTCCTTCCAAATGAAAATTATCTCCCTATGAATAGGGTGAAACCTCCACTCAAATCAAAAGCACTTTTATAATTTAGTGAATGCTCAAACTGGGCCAGTGAGGTAGAAATGTTAGTCAGGAAAAGCTAACATAGAATTCAAAGCAGAACTATTTGAAAATACTTCCTTCAGTGGGATTTAGTTCCTCATAAGTATGCAGAAAAAGATAATCTCAATCTATGAACATGGAAGAGAAGGAAAAGAAGCGTACAGGAAGGAAAGATCCATAAAACAACAAAGTAATATCTAACGTGCTCAGATTTTAAAAATAAATGTATTGTTTATTTTAATTCAGATATTTTTAAAAGGTAGCAGTTCTCTTAGTTTATTGGCAAAGGAGACTTTAATGACTAAAATATTGATATTTTTATTGCTCTAGAAAATGTCTTTCTCTTTGTAAAGATTAATGATGGCTTTGTTCCATGAAAACAATAAACTACTGTATATTGAAATTATTATTTTTTAAATCATTTCTTGTATTTGTGAAGAGACGTGGTATATTCTGCAGCTATTTATTTTTCTTTCGTGATCTGCATAAACAAACATGAAATAAATGCTCCAATGCTACTTCGCTCAATACATTTTAAGGGACAAATGTTTAGGAATGACTAGAAGACTGAAGTTTTTGCTACTGCTTTTCTTTTGTATAAGCAACTGCCAATTATAGTCAGGTAGGGAAATATGTATATGTAGATTTGACTTTCTAAAATATCTTAAAAAGTCCAAAATAAATTTGAAATTGTACATATAGAGGAAGGAATGATTTTATTGTATTTTGTTTCCAAATATGCTCATAGTGTATTAATGTGTTAATGTGTGTTAATGTATTAATACAGTTGCCTTATTCTTTAGGTCAAGAGTATTAGCCATAGAAAATGTAAGAAATAATATACAGACTTTGTTATGTAGAATCATGCTTAGATTTGCACTATACAGTCCAAATTACTGTAATAGAAACATTAAGAGATGAGATGTATGAGAATTGACCTGCTTCATTTTGACTGGGACAAGCCTCCACTTACAAATGCTTTATGTACTATCTGAAAGGCAAGAGCCATAGAACACAACCCAATCTTTGCTCAGGCAGCAATGTTTTTTATATAGGCACCTTCCTTTTTATGTTCCTGTTTCCAAAGTCTTAGAGACTACTTTCACATGTGCAGGACACCTCATTTCAGTGTCATCAATCATTGTCAATTATCTTGCAGCCTAAATGACACTTCAATCTAATACCCTAAAAGGGACCACACGCAGCTAGTGACTATTGCATAATAATTGTAAGGAAAATAAAAGGTGTAGCTGTTTTTTAAAAAAAACACGAAAGAAAAAGAGAAGTAGCTCTGTGCAAGGGATAAGAAAATATTTAGGTAGGATGGGATTTCTTTTCCCAGCCAGAAAGCACCTCCAATTATTTAACTTATGATAACTGAATAGTAACAGCACTTTCAACAGAAAGAAGTTCTTTCTGGTGAGGTTAACAATAATTGACAAGAAATCACAGAGGTTTGTTTATTTGCTGAAAGCAGACTGTGTTTCAATGAAGTTAAAAGTATGGAACATTTTCAAAATACACTGTTGTTGTTTTTTAAAAAGACCCTCACCTGCCATCCTTTACTCAGTGCTTGCTAACTGATTAAATGAATAATACTTTGTGTAGACCAATGCAGTACGTCTTTTAGAATGTTGCTGAATGATCCTATGCATACATAAAAGCCACATCTTGGAAGGTAGTTGACAAAGACTGACCACACACATTCTAAGAAAGGAATAGCTCAACTAGAAATTCAGAACCACCAAAATCAATGATAAGCAAAGGAAATACAGGGGACATGAACGCACAGTAGAACATAATGTGCATGAAGTCTTTTTAACCCCTCTTTTGCCACTGACCAAGAAAGCTGTGCCTCCCTTTCATCTTTGCTTACCTTCTCTGGAGAGATGTTTGAAGGCCACGGTGGAAGCCAGTTCTGTACCATGAACAGTTACTCCAGGCCCGTGGTGATGGGCCAAGGGGTTACCTTGGGTCTGCCAGTGGTGATGAGATGGACTTAGGTAGCTTCCTCCTGGCCCTCCATAAACGCCAGGTTGGTTTGATGATGGATATGCACAAGGAGACAGGAAAGGACTCACAGCCGAGAGCCCAGGAGGGGGCTGCAAAAGAGAGAAAAAATGCATGTGGAAAAATGGGAGCTTTAGGAAGAGAGGTCATTCTCCAGCATGGATTTGCCATTCCTGCTCTGATTCTAATTACATGAATGGGGAAGTAAATTAAATTATCTTTTCAAGTTCACTTCACTTCCAAATAAGGATCTAGAGAATGAAATTAAATTGAAGAAGAATGCGAAAAACCTGCACAGCAAAACCTGCACTAGTAATTCTTGATCTCAGTTCATGCAGTTCATGATCTCAGTTTGAATAATCACGGAAACTGGTGCAAGGAAATATAAAGATTATTATCCTAAAAAAAGGGTTTTATGAAATTACAAAGATAAATATATCAATAACAATAACCAGAAGCTGCTCTAGGAGTGTGCCTGTGTCATTTCCCTTTTTGGCTTACAAAGCAGAGGCCTCGGTTGTTGCCAGACTATAATTTACAATGCTTTTAATCTGATATTAGGAGTAATCATTGCTATAATCACATTAAGTACATATAATTTCAATTCAAAGTAGGTGAAATTAGTCTTTGTTGGGGCCCTCACCCATTGCTTTTTGAAAGCAGCCAGCAGCCCTTGAGGGACAAAAACGCTGTGCGTGTTCTTGGTGTAAGGACAGAAATCAAGTAAGTTTCCGTTCCCTCCACTTCAGCCTGGTGCCATCAGCCTGCCAGTCCCTAATATGAGTTCCCTTTAAAAGGAGAACTAGTTTAGAATAATCTTGTGGGGAAATTTTTTTTTATCGCATTTTGTTTTGTTTTTCAGGATCTTGGCTCAATACCTGTTTACTGCTATGTCAGAAACATAGTTTTCCTTATACGATACAGATCTTACAGGATAATCCCTGCTTTGCTTCTCCTTTTTCCTTTTCCCCTTGCCCCCCCCACCCCCACCCCCCACTTCCTGGCCACAGACACAGCCCTGTGCAGCCCTTCCTGCTATTGAATTCCCAAGGGGCTGGACTGTTACCTGGGGGTATTTAATGTCTGCTTCTGCTGCTGATTTGTCAAGTGCATTGACACCGTGCCCTGCAGCAGGGAAGGTGCTTCTATTCACACTTGGCCAGTCTTCGAGTTTGGGAGGATAGGCAGAACCATCTGTCCCAGCTAGAACACCTAGGATGGGAGAGATTGGGGGATATATTAGCAGCCAGAAAAGTGATGGCCTGTCCCAAGACCCACTGGCTCCCTTCTGTGAATCCCACACCTACTTCCTGGATGATAACTCACCTTTTCAGAGATCTCTGTTAAGCTCTATGAAGTCTCTAGAGGTCAATAAAAATAACCCATTAGGCTCCAGGGACATTGTCTGGGCCTCACATCAAATCAGAGTGATGTGGGCTTTTTAAGGATGCAGGTAAAGAGGAATCTCATGCCAAATTGCAGACATCAAACATTTGCTTTATTAGAGAACTGGAAGGAGGTTCAATGGTGATCTCTTCCTTCCACCCCACTCCACCCCCAGTGTTTGCTTCCCTTCTCAATTTTCCCTGAAGCGAAAGGGTTTAATGTTCCCTAAGGCTAAAGGATTTGTGTAAGATGGATTTTTATTTTGCCCACACTGCAATGCCCTAGCCTTGTATAAAACGCTAGCAATAAATTCAATCCAGATTTATTTATGAAAGACTAATTCCCAGCATCACTGCAGATTCTGTTTGGGTGGGAAGCATTTCAACAAAACACATCAGTGGATGGAGAGGAAACTGAGCTTTCAGAAGACACTTAGGGTCACAAATGTCTTATGACTAATCTACATATTGAATTGGATCTGCACAGTAGGTAAAACTCAAGGTTGGAAACGAGAGCAGAGACAGTTAAAACTGCAAACAGCTTTGGCCAGCATTTCATTTAAAACATACTTATCCACCTCCATGCCTATTTCATTACATGAACCAGGTGTTTTGGCTCTCGTATCATTTAGGAGACTCTCAAGAGGGTGTCATTATAAATGGAAAACAGGATTATAGTGAATTAGATACAAAGGTCAGAAATGTCCAAGTGCTTTTGGAGTGAAAATGGGAAGGAGTCTGTGTTGGCATCTTTTAAATAGAGTTTCGGCATAGTTAAAATTAATTTACAGGAGAAGCTGGTACTGTCTGACCATTCTTTTTCTTTCTTTCTTTCTTTCTTTCTTTTTTTTTTTTAGCAAACTAAGCCTAAACCATGTGAATAGGTCCATTAAATTGATTTTCTTTGATTGTTCTGGTTGAGGATGATGGAACTAATTGCAACACATCCAGATACCACTGGGAATACCAGAATCAAAGAGCTGATGGTATAATCTCTAGTATCTTTATTTATTGATTAGCCCTTGGGTCATGAATAAGGATACCTGAAAATCTGTAATCTAAAACATGGATGGCACTTTTGAAAACATTTCACAATTATCTATTAAAAGATGGGTTATTGAGTTATAAAGAAGAACTTTCAAGCACCTCTCACTGGTTTCATTTTGAAGCCGCAAAGTGGAACATTCTCTCCTTCACAAACTCAACAATTAAATGAAATGAAATGGCAACTTAAGGTTTCCTAAGTAACAAAACAATGTAGATAACTACAGTCTAAAAATAGAAGACTCCCTAACACTAGCAGCCTCCTCTCTCTAAGAGTTTGTGGATAATTGGGATCTCAGCAATTGTAAAATCCACGAGAAGACAGAAATATGGAATGTAAAACAACTGAAAGACGAGTAACAGTATCAGAAGTGGAAAAGAAACCCTCTGTCAGATATTTGATCTTTCAGAAAATAATTGTGATATGAATTTGTTTCTTGAGACCACTTTTTCATCTCTTTCTATTTTTCTAAAGGGGGAGGGGAGTGTAAGGGCTCGGAGTTTGTGGTTGGCAATCTCTCATCGCTATGAAAATATTTTCCACATTTTTTCATAAGAAGTTCAAGATGTCCAGGCCTTTTTTGCAACAGCAGACAGAGTTCTGTCTGCTGAATTTTGTCCTTCCAGGTTGTTATAGCAGCAGCAAAAGCTCCCAGGAAGCAATGAGACATTAAGCAATGAGCAACTGCGAAGATGGGGTGTGAGAGCCACTTATTAAGCCCCACTTGGTTTTGAAGCTCCTATAGAGGATTGGGTTCAAAAATCTGAAGAGGTCATCCTCCACACCAGGCCTGCATGGCCCAGGGATCATGTCCTCTTATGTGGGAAGCAACTACAGACAGATAAAGGGCTGTCTTTTAGAATGGCCTGGGGAAACAGATTATTGCAAACTGCACAATTATTCTTAAGGAATAGTCAGGAGTTCGACAAACTAAGTAAAACATGTTCTTGAATTTGGTATGCATATCAAAGGCATACATAATTTTGTTTAGAGCAGAAATGAATAACAAAACTACTAAGAAATATATATTATATAATCATAACTAATGCTGACTTGTTTTAGAATGAATATATTCAAAACTGGTTTGTTATGACTTCCTGGGAATTCTAAAACGTGAACCCAGATATACTCGAAATGTCTCTAGTTATAAGCCAGATCTTTTCTTCTGCTTGCAGTGGTGATTGATGTCTTATAATACAACCTATGAACTTAGAATAAAGGCTTCACAGTATGCATGGCCTGTGGACATGCGCTAGGAAAAAATAATATTAATCAGAGGTGTTTCTCAAATTTCTTGAGTAATTTTCATTTGCCTTATAAGTGACACTGAGTTTCAATGAGTGATAAATACACAGTCGTGATGGGATTTTTCAGGATTTAAATTAAATAATTAGCTACCACATGCCTCATAATTGGAAATAAACTCATAGTTGGGAACTGGGCACATGCATAAGACAAATAGAAACACACATTGTTTATAGTAATAAACAGTATTTTCAGAGCCACAGCATTGAGATATAAAATTAAAGCAAGAAAAGGCAATAAGGCTACCCCAAATTTCTATAAAATCCGCCCTCTTTCTTAATTGAAAATAAATTCACAACACAGATCTGCCATATAGTAAGTTGTAGTTTTACCTCCCCTAAGTCATAACTCTCTTTCTGCAAATCAGGCACTGCTTTTCTCTTGTATTCTATACATCGCCACGCAAACTGATGGCGGGTATTAATGAGCCTGATACAGACAGCAACTCTGCCCTTTCGACCACTGGAAGGGGGTGCTTCTACCTGGAGCCCCGGATCGCGCCCCGTTTCCTACCGAAGCCCCAGATCCACTCACCGCTTTGCTCCATGAAGGTGCGGATTCCTAGGATGTTGCTGACCGAGTGCGCGGAAGGCCAGGAGCGGGGGAGGCTGACGTGGGCCGCGGAGACTGGAGCTGCTCCGGCGTGGCCGCCCATCTTAGTGCCGGAGGCTGAGACGGCGCTGGGGTAAGGGTACTGGTAGATGTGGTTGTAGGGCAGGGCCGGCTGCGGGGCAGGTTGCTTGCTGCCGCCGCCACTCGCGTCGTAGGGCGCGCCGGGCTGCGAAAGGCTGCCGATCTTGTTCCTGAGGATCCGGCTAATGGAGCTGACCGAAGGCACGTTGTACTTGTCGCAGACGCCGTCGGCCAGCAAGCGGTCCCGAATCTCCCAGGCGAAGATCCCCGGGTCGCCCTGCTTGTAGTCTCGGATGTGCTTGACCACGTTGGGGGTGGTGACGCGGGGTTTGCTCCCGCCGATGGCGCCGGGCAGGATGGAGCCGGTCTCGTTGTACCGGGCTAAAATCTTGCTCACGCAGCCGTGAGACACCCGCAGCTGCCGGCTGATGTCGCAGGGTCGGATGCCGAGCTGGGCCAGCTCCACGATCCGCAGGCGGATGGCGTTGGGCAGCGGCCTCCCGTTGACAAAGACGCCGCCGAGTTGGTTCACTTCGCCGTAGGTTTGCTCTGGAAAAAGCCGGAAGAGAAGGGGAGCCGGAGCTGACTAAGGGCTTGCGACCGAGGCCAGGGAAGGAGGAGGGCGCCGGGGGCTCTTACTACGCCTAGGTTCAGCGAACGGATCTAGAGACTCGCCTAGGACTCGCCTAGGGCCAGGGTAGGCAAAGTTGGCTCTTCTATGACTCGTGGACTTCAACTCCCAGACTTTCTGAGCCAATCATGCTAGCTCAGAAATTCTGGGAGTTGAAGTCCACGAGTCATAGAAGAGCCAACTTTGCCTAGCCCTAGCCTAGGGAATGGACTGAAAGAGCCTTGGAAAATCAGTTATCTGAATTAGCATAGATAGATAGATAGATAGATAGATAGATAGATAGATAGATAGATAGATAGATAGATAGATAGATAGATAGATAGATAGATAGATAGATAGATAGATAGATAGATAGATAGATAGATAGATAGATAGATAGATATTCCATTAGTTACACCGTGTGTGTGTGTGTGTGTGTGTGTGTGTGTGTGTGTGTGTGTGTGTGTGTGTGTACATATATATGGTGTAACTCATGGAATATATATCTGTGCTAATATATATAAGGAGTAACTCATGGAATTCTCTGGCTATTCCTTTTAAAGAGCAGGACAATATAGTTTGAATGCTACATGCGCACGGAAATCCAACAATTGGCTAGAATAAGTCCTATTCCCAAACATGTCTTTCCAAGAGTTTATAAATAATTACTTTTTAATTTGAACTTATCGCTTGAATTCTGGCAACCTCTCAACAAAGTTCATTTTACAAGGAATGCCAATTCCTGTGCTTTCCTGTACCAACCTCTGCATTCAGGTAGATCTGCTGCCTTCACACCTATAGGTTCTCCGACACTTTAGTCCAATTCACTGGAGGGCTTTATAAGCGGGCGTCAAAATAACACGTGTAAATATTAACCTCATAGTTTAATGTAATGAATCCTCATGAGTTTAAGAAATTTAAAATCTGTGGTGTTAACCAAGGCCAGTGATATTAATGGGTTAGGATTAGGGTTCACTGATATTAACCTATGGTCACCTGCGGAAAATGATTACATCTGAAATATAGAAATGAATTCCTACCATTGAAAGATAATCGGAAATATATTTGATTCCTTAATAGGTTGAAATAAAAGGACAGAGCTCCTTCAAGACAACAAAATTGGAAATATCTGAATAGCCAAATAAACGAGCGATCTTTTAGGGTGCTTTTGACTGCAAATTTAAAAAAAAAAAGATTTGTGGAAAACAGTTTACCCACAATATCTAGCAAATATATTTAGAATATATATATATAATCAGTCTTATACTGTAAGATGGCAAGCACATTATATTCTTATTTTGAAATATGTCTACATCTTAAATAATTCTGAAATGATGTCTTATGCAATATGATAAATTGTTATAATGGCCATATGAGTGCTATGTACAATCTACAGACTTTTATTATTTTTACTAAGTGGTTAAAAGAAAAGGGCCCAACTTAGATGAGTAAATCTAAGACAGCAAAAGGAATTACAATTGCTAATGGAAATCTCCAGGCCAGGAGAGGGTTTTCCACGGAATTGGAGTTCCTGGAAGAAGAAGCGAAGTTCTCCAGAGACAACTCTGTCTACTTGAAACGGATTTCTCATCCAGACCAACTCTGTTTAGCCGCCTCAAGGTTACTGCCGCCCGCGGGCACTCTACCCCGCATGCCTCCCCACCCCCCCCGCCCCACTTCTGGAGGCAGGAGCGCCTCCCCACTTCCTACCGCGGCTGAAAGTGCGTCTTGCCAGTCGGGAGCAGCCGGCATCCCTTTCTAGCGGCTGGTCCCAGGTCCCTAGAACCAAAGAGGCCGAGGATCCCCCTCTGCCTGCAGCTGCCTCCCCGCCAAGAGCAGCGCGAGAGCCCAGACCGCTTCCTCCTCCTCCTCCCAGCCCGCCGCCCGAGCGCTTGCCCACCCTTACCCATGGCCGGCGAGAAGTGGCGCCCGCCGATGTCCGTCCGCCCGGCGCATAGAGAGATGAGCCGAGCTCCCGGGTCAGTTGGGAGTCGAGGCCGGACTAGACCCGCGCGTGGGAGCTCCACGTCTGCCGCCGGGAGGGAAGCGGCGCAGCCCGTTTCAGTTCGGCTCAACTTGACGCGTCTCCCACGTCAAGCCGGAGGTGCCGCCGATGCAGCCCCGGCCCTTCATTGGCTCCTGCCGGCAGTTCCTGGTCCAGCCGGCCTGCAAGGAAGGCCCCGGGAGGTGCTGCGGGGCAGGGCTTGGCTGGGTTCCGCCCCGGCGGGGCTCGGAGCTCAGCCCCCTCCAGCTGACTCCAATTCAGAGACCCCGGGCGCCACAGCCGACGCCCCCGCCCGCCCCAACTCCCCGGCACCAAAAGGCTCCTGCGTGGAAGGGAAGGAGGGAGGGAGGAGTGCCCCCCCGTTCAACCTCTTTTTCAACGGGGGGGGGAGGGTTTGAGCAAACTATCGCCTCTTGCGCTTTTCTTCAAGGGTAGAAACAGACCTCTATTGGATGGAGCCCCGCCTTTGGCGGCCTTGCAAAGTGGCTAAGGTGGTCAGTAGCCACCTGCAGGGCAGAGGAACTTCGGCGAAAGTCTGCGGCGCTCCCTTGCACCCGTTGCTTCGCCTCAACATTCCTCGGATGGACATTGTAGGAGCTTGATGTCCGAGTGGAGCCCTTTAGGGTGCACCTTCCTATTCATTTCAAAGGGGCTTTGGAAACATCAGGGACAACGGCCTTTCCTGCAAAGGCGCCCCACTAGTTTCTAGGGTTCCCGAGTTTAAGATGCGTTGAAAAAAACAAAGGAGGACGCTTCGCGTTAGTTCATTCCTCCACCCATGGAGAAAAAGGCAAATAGCCCCTTGCCTGGTTCTTAGTCTTCCCACCTCACCACCCTGCTCCGCTTCGGGCGCATCCACTCACACCCTGCAGAGATTAGTGTCCAGCAAGCTACGGAGAGCCGGAAAAGATACTACCTCCCTCCATGAGACCAGTTCAGATTTCCTGCCAGATAATGACCACCAGGTCTTTCTTTCCCCTCCCCTCCCCCCCTCCGTGCAGTGAAGTTTTACCGACTGCGAGGCTGCATGTTAAAAATTGCATCCCAGCTCAATTCCTCAGAATAACGGCGGCTTTGATAGGTCTCCAACTTCTTGCCCGTTTTAATCGTTTCTCACGAGCACCCTCCGAAGCACAATTTAAGAGTCATCTTTCTCCTGGGAAATTATACTTTCGAACTCTTCAGGACATGTGCGTGGAAGGTTATAATCGTCACCATTACCACCAGCACCCTGGTATTAAACATTCGAAACCTCAAAAAATGCATGTCCCTAAAAAGTGTAAAGGATTTGGAACTAGTGAGACGCCCTTTCGAGCAAAATCCCATTAATGCAAATTACCCTGGAAGTAACAATGGTACTTACTGAGAAAAACCGTATATCTCTACACGGCTCCTCTTTTTCTAAAGAATCTAGGTATAATAAAACACAGGTTTTTGGAGCTTCTTGTAGGTGTTACGTTTGCTTTATTCGCGTTACTCTGGTGTAGGAGCGGGGTGGAATTGAGATTCGCACTCCGAAGCTGCCTGCAGGACTTTCTCTCCGCGGTTGCTTGGAGTAGCCTCCTCAGTTGCACGCTTTCCCGTGTGCAATTGCTTGGTGAGTCTGGGACCGCCTAACCATCCTGCACTGACCGCCGGCCACGAGAGACAGCCTTGTAGGACTGGCGGTGGCTTTCGGCAGAAGCTAAGGCTTGGCACGGAAACCTGGTGGAAGGCGCTTCGTGAATTGCGGCATCCATGGGTCGCCGTCGCGCGACCCGTTGCCTGGGACACTAGCGCGGGTTATATGGAAAGCAGGATGGGGACAAGGGGGTGGGACTGAAAAGCCGAGGTAATAGACGGACTGAAATGTTCTGTTCGGATAGGCAGGTAAGGGAGAGAAAAAGAGAAAGGTTCACTTAAGCAATTGTGCAACACTGAACTTGTTGTTAGGGCCGCGGTTTTCATGTGTAACCTTTATTTGAGGAGGCACGTGAGGGCTGGTCTTCTGCCTCTAGAAAAGTCTTTGGGCATTCGAGATTGATTCGGTCCCTAGATCTGCGTTTCTCTTTCTTCTTTGGTGTAAACTTTATTTACATGCACGACTTACACAGATGAAAGGACCGAAAGTGGCAAAATTTTCCAGTCGAGGTAATCAATGATTTATTTTTGCAAAGCACACACATATACACAGAGAGAAAGAGGGACTTTTTTTTTTTGAAAGGAGTCAGAACGAGGGTGGGAAAGCAGAAATCAATGCACTGAGCGTCAAAATAAAATTAGTCAGGGCCGAAATCCATCCTCAGCAAATTTCTTTCATGGTGACCTTTTTCACGCCAGCAGCGTTCTTGGCAGGTCCCCCCCCCCTTCTTCGTAACAATTGTTCCTATTGCTTTCCATTGAACGCTTGCGTAGCATTGTAGCCTTCGAGGTTTCCTTTTCCTTCCTCCGAGGATAATTCAGGGCCGCGCCTTCAGTGGGATCCATTCCTTCTGTGCACAAGATTTGCTCAGAAGAGTCCTCAGCCGAGCTTCATCCTTTCCATGTTGCAGTCCAGCCTCTTCTTCCCCGATTCATTTTTTTTTTATTTCGGACGGTGTCGTTTTTCCTCAATTCCCTGTTTATTACCTGGAGAATGTGACCATCTAAGGCTGCAACATCAAATCTGCACTTTCTTGCCTTGAACTCGTTCGTGACTTTGACAAGCACCGGATTGAGCTTCATTTGGACTGTTGTGGGTTGCGGGCATTGGGCGGAAGGTCTTTCCGACAAGATACGAGTTCGTCTGTGAATGCAATTCCCGGTTTCCTCGAGTCCTTTTGCCATGAATAAAGCTCAGACAGGACGCGCGAGAACTCCAGGAGGGTGGTATTCTCCGTCTTTGCTTCGGTCCTCCGGAGGCTTCCCTGGGAAAAACAGCGGCCCTGATGCGCAAAGCAGGCCCTCTCGCCCCGGATGCTTGGCAGGCCTCCCCGCCCTCCTACCGCGGCAGAGAGCTCCTCTTGCCGACCGGGACCCGATCAGCGCCACGGCCTCGCGAAGTCGCCCCACAACTGAGAGCGGCCTTGGGAGGGGAGCGCCGATTAGGGGTTCCGCGGCGGTTGCTTCCCTCCCGCCTCTCCGCTTGCAGAGCGGGTAGCAGCCGGAGAAGGCCACGGGCTTCCACTCCTTCCCGCCGCCGCCCAACCGCCTGCTCCTTACCCATGGCCGGCGAGGAAAGGCGCCCGCCGAAGCTCGCCGGCCGGGCATATCGAGAAGTGAGCCGAGCTCCCGGGCCAGCTCAGAGTCGCGGCCGCACTAAACTTGCGCGCCGCGCTCCAGCGCTCCACATCGGCCGGCCGGGAAGGAAGCCCCGCGGCCTCATTTCAGCTTGGCTCAACTTAACGCAACCCGCGAGCCAAGCCGGAGGTGCCGTCGATGCGGCCCCGGCCCTTCATTGGCTCCTGCCGGCAGTTCCTGGTCCAGCCGACCTGCAAGGGACGTCCCGGGAGGCGCAGCGGGGCAGGGCTTGGCCGGGTTCCGCCCCGGCGGAGCTCGGAATTCAGCCCCCTCCAGCTCACTCGGTCCCAGAGACCCCGGGCGCCGCAGCTGGCGTCCCCCGCCCCACCTCCCGGGCACCAAGAGACTCCTTCGAGGGTGGAAGGATTTATCCCCCACTCTAGCAGCTTTAGTGTCTTTTTCAATGGGGGCCCGTGTGTCGCTTTCTCTATTCTCCTGGGAAAGAAGCCATTTTCCTTGGGGAGACCCCCAGAGCTGGCATCCTGCAAGGTGGTTGGGATTGTTAGGACAGGTGCAGGAATCTGTCCCACGCAGAGGGACACAGGAACGGAACGGTTGGAATACGAAGGTGCTTTATTTGTAATATACCAAAAAAGTTACTCCCAACAATTCCTGCCCTTCAGGAATTGCCTTCTTGGAATCCTTGGAATTCCTTTAGAAACTGTCTCCACCTCCGTGGCAGTTCTGCTCAGAGGTTCCTCCGGGCTCTGTTGGATTCTCTCCCCCCCCCCTTCTTTTCACACAAAACCAGCGGGAGAGGCGATCCGGCGATGAGAGCTGAGCAGTCACTCATAGGCGGTGACACCCAGCTTTACTTCTCCTTTTCATCAAATGTAGGTGTGGCAGTCAGTGATTTAGTCTTGCCTGACAAGATAATATACCAGGTGAAGTCTAATAAACTGAGACTTGATTAGACAAGTCAGAGATAATGCTTGTGAGTGGTTCATCTGTCTGTCGAAGTGGAGTTCACCCTATTTGGGAAAGGGACAGACATAAACACACACATACACACACGCACACAAACACACACAGAGCTACTTAGTGTGAGTATTGCTGGATAGTTACTGACCCAAATGACCTCATTAATTGTTCTGCCTGAACAAAACAGATTCACTCGGGTAACACCAGTCTAGCTATCCCAAACCCTTCAAACCTCGCGGTCTCTCCCAGGCCAAGAGGAAACCTGATATATCCTGTCCCAATAGATCGATTGGTGAGTATCTTTGGTTCCTGACAATGTCACAGTATCTGGTTTAGGCAGCCTGTTTTTATTAAGTTAGGTTAGGCTGACATTAAGGACACGTGTAGCCCAAAATAAGCCTTGCAACATTCATTCATATTTTAGTAATGACTATTCTGGACTGTTGCAATGTGTGGCGCTGCTGCCTTTGAATATGACCCAGATGCTTAATCCTAAAGAGAAGAGCAGCTAGCTAGTAGCTGGGTCTGATTGCCCCACTCCTGGTTGCCCTTTGCTATCAGCACTGGTTCTTAGTCCAGTGCTAAGTCCGCGCCCCAAAACTAAGGGCTTGCATAAATACGAGAAATGAATAATAAGTCCAAGGTCTTCCTACCAAGACTCTGAGATTTTCATTGGACACCCTTCCTCAGATGCCCCTCTCTTCAAGAAAGCAAGACAGGTGGCATCTGAAGAAAGGGCTCTTTAATGATGTCACCTCCTCCGTGGGACTCTCTTCCAAAGGGGCTGGTCCGGATATCCTGTTCGTTGGGCTCTTCTCTACAGTAGGTGAAGTGCGTTGGGGGAAGGAGGGGAGGAAGGAAGAGAGAGAAAGAGAAAGAGAGAGAGAGAGAGAGAGAGAGAGAGAGAGAGAGAGAGAGGGAGAGGGAGAGGGAGAGGGAGAGGGAGAGGGAGAGGGAGGGAGGGAGGGAGGGAGGGAGAATATGCCTTTTAACTGATAGCTACCCTAATCACCCAACATTTTGTTGTCAGAAAGTATGACCACACAAAATCCAAATATTATTGTATGAAACTAATTTTTGTTATAGGCCTTAAAATTAATTTTTTACGAGAAAATACTTTGCCTCAAACCTTGGAATTGTTTTTCTGCCCCGTTTTCTGCCTATAATTCCTACTTTCCACCGAAGGGATGTGTAATCTGCCACCTATTTTTGGGAGCCCTTTGGGGATTTATCCCCAGGACTCTGGACTGAGGGCGGTGGGATGGAGAGCTTTGCTCCCGTTCGCTTCCTGCACGGGTTTCTCTCCCGCGGGCCTCGTGGCAGCCCCTTTTTCATGCAGCCAGGGACTGTCTAACTAACCTTCCCTGCACTGATAAACCGGCGACTTTCGGCGGAAGTTAAGGTTTCGCACGGGGAAACCTGTCGGAAGAGACTTAAGGAATTGTGGCAACGAAGGGCCACTGTCGGAGAAAGGATTTCTCGCGCGAATTGTTTGGACATCCAGATTTGCGACAAGGGGGAACTGAAAACCAAAACTTACGGACATAAAATGACTGAAAATGGCAAAATGGTCCAGGCAGGTTTTCCCACACATAGAGCGGAGTATGCGTGTCTCTCTCTGTGTGTGGTGGTGGTGGTCTTTTTTATAAGGGCTCAGGATGAGGGTGGCAGAACGGACGTTAATACTCGGTGCGTCAAATTAAAACGAGTCAGCCCCGAGACGCATCCACGGCAAATCCCTTCCTTCCACACTGGGCTTTTGCAGGCCTTACAGCACGTTCGGCTGCTTTCCTTAGCGATAATTGCCATTGCTCCCCATGGGTCTTACGACAAAGAGAGCTTGAATAGGATTGCAGCCTTCAAGGCTTTCCTTGCTTCCCGTGGGCTCCATCAGCAGGGAGGGTGGTCCAGGGCCGCAGCCTTCAGAGAAACGCATTCCTTCTCCTTCTTCTCTGAGCTGATGGACCGTGGGGCCCTTCAGAGCACAGGATCCGGAGTAGAGAATCCTGCACGCTTGATATCAGGGTGGGGCTTTTTTGCCCAGTGCTGTTACTGTCACAGTCACCTCCCCCCCAGGCCCTCCTTGAGCACAGTGGCTCTCACTGCGCATTCCACGAGCACCCGATTGTACGCATTTGAAGGATACCATCTGCCAAGTATTGCGCAGAAGTTCTCACAAAGAGCTGGCGATTTCCACTGCCAGCCTTTGAGCATTATTCCCAGGACCAGTTTTCCTCGATATTTTTTTTTTAAATGAAGGAAACTAAGAGATGAGAGCTCTTGGGGTTGAATCTTTAGTTTTTAACCTGCACCCCAAACGTGCCTTAAATTGCAGCTCTTCCAATTCTACGAGGGATTCCACCCCACCCCACAATACTAATCAATACTAATCTATTTTTGTATTTTCCTTCTTATTCGGGGAAGTCTCCTAGGTGGATTATGAACTCCATTGAATGTTGACCCCGGTGTGGGACAGTGCGTGGGAGTCCTGGATTCCGGACTGAGCTCTAGGAGAGCCCGTGGTCCATTGGGCTGCCCCGCCTGTGAAGCCGAGGCGCTGGTAAAATGGGATGCCTCACTCAGAGATGACCCGGACCAAGAGCTCTGGGATGCGAGCTGCCGAGTTGGTGGCCTCAGTCAAGTGAGGGGATTGCAAGCAAGGAAAGTCTTCTCTCGGAGAAATCCAACTTCTCTTATCAATTTTATCCCATAAAATTTCTGCTTTCCAAATAGATGAATTCGGATCCTCCTGATTTTCAGTGGCATCTTCCAGAACCGTGGATGAAAGTGTTCCACTCTGTCAGTCTCCCCCTTCGATTAATTTCACTGGAAAGTCAACGAAATCGCATCCTAGGCACGTTTTATGAGAGGACGCCACTCCAAAGATCTGCTACCAGGCAGCCTGGGAGAGCGAAGAGGTTTCCCCGAAGCCTGAAAGTCTCTGCAGTCAAACAGAGGCAAGAACGGCCGCTGTGGCTTCTAAGCCTTTGCCACGACTGCTGCTTCTTCGCCATCTGTGGCTGCCCTGGACACGCCTCACCTAAGACAAGGGGAAACTACCCATCCTCACCCGGCCCCGGCATCTCCAGCTGGCTCTTTGCCTTAGCTCTGCCTTACTTTGATTCGAAGAGGGCGGAGATGAGGGCACTGCAGCTTTGGCCCCTCCAAGCGCCCCTTTCAATGCTCTTGAGCTCAGGGGAGGGGGTGTTGGGAGGCGGCTCCGGTCTAGAAGTCTGGCAACCGGTCTGTCTCACCTGAGCACTACCGGTCCTCTGAACCAGGGCCCTTCGCCCAAAGCAGTTTAATTAAACAAAGTTTAATTGTATTGGGGGCATTTCTGGTTTCTTTTCTTACTGGTTGAACTAGATTCAGCACCATTTTCATTTCTTCCGCTAATATAATTGTACAACTGTATAAGGAAGAAAGCATCCGCTCCAGAACATGATTTTTGCTCCTTCCTTCCTTCCTTCCTTCCTTCCTTCCTTCCTTCCTTCCTTCCTTCCTTCCTTCCTTCCTTCCTTCCTTCCTTCCTTCCTTCCTTCCTTCCTTCCTTCCTTCCTTCCCTCCCTCCCTCCCTCCCTCCTTTCCTTTCCTTTCCTTTCCCTTCCCTTCCCTTCCTTTCCTTTCCTTTCCTTTCCTTTCCTTTCCTTCCTTCCTTCCTTCCTTCCTTCCTTCCTTCCTTCCTTCCTCCCTCCCTCCCTTCCTCCCTCCCTCCCTCCCTTCCTCATTAATCATCGTTTTCGGGCTATCCAATCGGTTCGGATGGACCGCGAGGGCAAATCGCGACCTCCCTTAAAAGGACGATTGAAAAAAAATCATGAAAATTATTGTGATATGTGAAAAACTAATAAAGATATTTTGAAGAATTAAAAAAAGAAAATCCATTTCATGTGATCTTTATATTCGCAAAAGTAAAAGAGGTTGCAAAGAACGGTTGTAAAGAGAAGATGTTGAAAGAAAAATCGGTGATTTCCCCGACTAAATTCTTCCCAAGAGGGCATAGCTAGAAATGATTCGAGCAGAGAATAGCAGTTTTTTGTCGCCCTCTGTCGGAATTCTGGCTCGCTCCCTAGAAAATACCGCTGAAACGGGACTTTCTACAACTAACTTTATGAGAATCCAGAATCCTGAGAGAGAGAGAGAGAGAGAGAGAGAGAGAGAGAGAGAGAGAGAGAGAGAGAGAGAGAGAGAGAGAGAGAGAGAGAGAGAGAGAGAGAGAGAGAGAGAGAGGGAGAAGGCCCCTCCTCTCCCCTCCACTTCTCTATCTCTTCTGGATCGCTGCAGGCGATTCCAGGCGTTGCTCGAAGACTTCATTTCGAAAACCTCCCCATTCGCTGGCAGAGTTGCCAAATGCAGGAACCGTCCAGGGTTTCCGACGGAGGTGCTTTGCGAATCTGCGAGGAAGGTTCGGGAAATGATGAACTCGCTCCGAATTCTCCTCTCAGCCTATTGCCAGAGCGTGGAAGACAAAAAAAAATGCCTTCAAATCCCAATGAAAGAGTTTAAGAAAGGCGTGTTGGCAGGGTGTGTTGGTGCTTCCAAAACAAACTTACTTAAAATCCTGCAGCGGGTGGGCAACCTGTTTCCAGTTCTAGGAAGGTCCAGTTTCTCTCATTCTCTTGTTTCTCTCAATCTCTCAGGCTGGCTACCCGGACTGAATGTTCAATAGCTAGTGGCCATCACTCTTTAAAAGGTAGCATTTTCTAGCTGTTGGTGTCTATAGGGAAACATGTTCAAGTGTCGATTTTGCTGAAGATTCCTGGAAAGTAAAACCTCTTTATAAGCAGAAGGAAGATGTGAGCATCAAGCAGACAACAACTGTAAGGACTATTTTGTTTAAAATGGGACTAGGTGAACCTGTTGTTCTGATCCAGGATTGTAAGACTGTAAAGTGCTACCAGCTGGGGAAGACAAATAAGTATGGTGTGTGCTGCTGAACAAGTTGTGTTGCTGAACTCTTGAAGCTTTTCTATCTTACTGCTGCCCACCTTTCTACACCAGGGACCAACCAGGGTTCAAGAATACTTTCGCCTATTTTGTTCAATGCAATCAAAGTCCTTTCATGCAAGTCACCTTCTCAAAGAAAGACGTTGGTATCTGTGAGGGAAAGATCCTGCAAGGACTAATGGCTCTAAATCAGTTTCTCATTTAGATCCATAACTCTGAAGTGCTACGGGGTCAGATTGGACTCCTGGGAGTTGCATAGATAAATGCTTACCATCCAATCCCGGGAACAATTGGTCTTTCTAGAAGTTCTCAAAGAAGTTTACAAGACACAAATAAAGCAGTTTAAACAGATCTGAACGATTCTCTTGCTACAAAGAGACCTTTTGCAAAAACGTTTGTTTCGTATTAAGAAGTGCTGCAAAGAACTAGCGTAATCTTCATCTTCTTTTTTTAATGCTTTTTTTTAAAGCCCACTTTCATGCACGGATTTAATGAATTGCTGCTGAGACATTTTGCCATCCCAAAAGGCACAATATAGGTGCAGATCAAACATTAGCCCAAGCGCTCACACTCCTTGCCCCAAATTACAGCTGGTCGGTGTATGTATATGTGGAACAAATAGTGTGTCCCTTTCCTTAAGACTGCTAGAGGTGGGGAGCAGGGGTGAACCAAGTGAACATTCCTTAGAGTTTCTTAGATCAGCCTCCCCAGTTTATTTGGAAGGCATTGGATTGGGAAAAGCCTAGACAGAGACTACTTTTCCAAACAATAGCCAATTAAGATGAACTTCATGGAGCTGAAAAATGTGATGTTAGCCATAGGCTCTGGTGATCTTAAAAGGAGGTCAGTCAACTCCATGGGATAAGAGAATAAAAAGTCAGTACCCATCATGTTCTATGCAGTTCTGACGCTAGGAGCTTGCAGCAGAAGTAGAGACTGGCCAACTTTGTCAAGTCACCAACAGAAGTTTGCTAACCAACTGTATTGCCTTGACCTGATTTAGCAGAGTTCTTCTGTACTTGACTACGGCTGCCTGGTCTGAAATTCTTGATAGGAGAATTTGTCCCACTACAGAATCAAGGTGCTCTGTCCATTTATACTTGTGTTGGCTTAAAGGAATGCCAGCAATTCCTATCCTATCTCTTTGGAGAGACTGAGAATTAAGAAAGTGATAATTGGATGGGGACTCATTTACTACATTTACTCTTATTTTTGTAGCTCAGGGTTGAATTGCGAGATCCTTGGTGCTCTCTGAACTATCACAGTTTGGTAAGTAAACAACCAAGCTCAGAGAGCACCAAGGACACCACAGAACTGGACAGGGCTGCCCCTTCAACTATCTCCCTCCCTCCCTTCCTCTATTATTTATTATTCTGAAACTGGGGATAGTTTAAAAGAAAATCTTTGTTTTTACCACTATGTGTCATTTTATAACTTTCCCAGAAATTTTTACAGAGGAGCAAAAGGAGAGATTAACTCATGCCCAGTAACTATGGACATATTTGCTTTATGCGTGGATAGTGTGCACCAAGCAGAATGCCTGAACTTAGAGAGGTTTTTTATAGCTGCGGGGGGGTGCACGCGCGCAAAGCGCGCACACACATCCAGCACAACCCTGAGCGAACCGGCAGCAACACGATACACAACCCACCCCTGGTGTCCTGACTTCCTTTGTCCATTGTTGCTGAAAGAGACTGATCCAGTGTTCTATCATTATAAAGCAGGAAATACATGAAAATAATGGAAATTCTATACAAAATGTAAGCCCTAGGATAGTTATTTCTAAATAGCTGTTGTCCCCTGCCAAATCCTCCTCCTTGAAAACCTAGGGGAAAGACCTGAAAACCCCAGCTCTGTCCAGCACGTGGCATGACTCTACTTTGCTTCATTGCCGTGGTTCTCATTGTAGCCCCGGCTTAGCAGATGGTCTGTGCTTATTAAAAAATGATGCATGAACCAGAGATCTTCAGCAATGCCTGCTGGAATTAATTTGCTGCAACTGTGACAGCGGAACAATGCTAAGTTCCTATTTGGTTCTTATAGCAAAATGCATCAGACTATCTGAAAGCCTGAAGGGGCTTTATATGGAAGGAAGCTTTTTTGGCCCCTCTTACCTACTTCCACCTGGCGATGTGGAAATACATTCAGGTTTAAAAAGATTGCAGAATTAGGGTGAGTGACCAGTGACAAGAAATGTGTGGGTAATAACAGCTGGGATAGTCACTGGTAGCTAAACCTTATTATTTTTCTTTCCATCAAGAAACAAAACAAATGGGGGGGGGGGGCGGAGAACTCTTCTCCACAGCACATTAAAGTTTAATCTAGCAGTCTTTTAGCCACAAGAAAACTATGCCAGCATAAGACTTGCTGCTCCCCACAGTCAATCCCTGTCCTGTTGTGTAATAATTGTGTCTTAGTTTGTGTGAGTGGGTAGCTAACAAAGGGCTTGGGGAAAACAGCAGGTGCCTCTAAAACTTCCCATCACTCAGCAAACAAATTAGGATTTTTTTTCCCAGGTCTGTATGTGCCACATTCCTTCTTTTGTCCTTTGAAGGGCAAAGGGATGCCATTTCAGGGATGCAGTTTCTGCCCAATGGGTGCAAGCCATACAGACCAGAATTGTTCCTGTCTCCTTGGGGATTTTTGTGCACAAATAAATACAGATAGTCCTTGATTTACAACCATTTGTTTAGTGGCTGTTCAAAGTTACAACGGCGCTGAAAAAAGTGACCTATGACTGTTTTTCACACTTGTGACCATTGCAGCATCTCCATGGTCACATGATCAAAATTCAGATGCTTGGCAAATGGCATGCATTTATGATGATCACAGTATCCCAGGGTCTTGTGATCTCCTCTGTGAGCTTCTGGCAAGCAGAGTCATTGGGAAAGCCAGATTCACTTAACAACCATGTTGCTCACTTAACTGCAATGACTTGTGGCAAGAAAGGTCATAAAACGGGGCAAAACTTGCTTAACAAATGTTTAGAATAGATTAACAGAGTTGGAAGGGACCTTGTAGGTCATCTAGTCCAACCCAAGCAGGAGACCTTACACCATTTCCAACAGATGGCAGTCCAGTCTCTTCTTGAAAGCTTCCAGTGATGAAGCTCCCACAACTTCCAAAGGCAACTTCTGTTCCATTGGTTGATTGTTCTCACTGTCACAAAATTTCTCCTTATTTCTAGGTTGAATTTCTCCTTGATGTCTTGTTTAGCAACAGAAATTTTGGGCTCAATGGTGGTCAAGGACTATCTGTAAACCAACCAATCAATCAATCAATCAATCAATCAATCAATCAATCAATCAATCAATCAATCAAAATGCTGCCACAACTAGAGAATTCTAAGTACAAAGACCCCAAACAAAAAGTCCACCCTATGCCTTCTTTGAACCTAGATGTGTTTCCAACATCTGCCTACAGCATGATTCCCCAATTGCATCCCCCCCAAAATGTCGATAGATAGATAGATAGATAGATAAATAGATAGATAGATAGATAGATAGATAGATAGATAGATAGATAGATAGATAGATAGATAAATGTGCTGAGCTGAGGTTCATGCCATCACCCTCTCCCCTTTTCTCCACAAGAGTGAGGAGTTTATTTTATTTTATTTTATTTATTTATTTATTTATTTATTTATTTATTTATTTATTTATTTATTTATTTATTTATTTATTTATTTATTTATTTTTGTCAAGTGCGTGTTGGTAATATACATAGATATAACATTGTTTATATACATAAGATGGGTATTGATATGAGGGAACATTAGGACAGGGACGGTAGGCACGCTGGTGCACTTATGCACACCCCTTACTGACCTCTTAGGAATCAGGTGAGGTCAACAGTAGACAGTCTAAGTGTAAAGTTATGGGGTTTGGTGACGAAACCACAGAGTCAGGTAGTGAGTTCCAGACATTTACCACTCTGTTGCTAAAGTCATATTTTCTACAGTCAAGTTTGGAGTGGTTCACTTTGAGTTTGTATCTGTTGTGAGCTCGTGTATTGTTGTGGTTGAAGCTGAAGTAGTCGTTGACAGGAAGGATGTTGTAGCAGATAATTTTATGAGTTATGTTTAGGTCGTGCCGAAGGCGACGTAGTTCTAAGCTTTCTAAGTCCGGGATTTCAAGTCTGGTTGCGTAAGGTATTCTGTTGTGAGTAGAGGAGTGGAGGACTCTTCTTATAAAGTATCTCTGGACACTTTCTAATGTATTTATGTCTGATATGCGGTGTGGGTTCCAGACAGATGAGCTGTATTCAAGGATTGGTCTGGCGAATGTTTTGTATGCTCTGGTTAGTAGTGTGATATTACCGGAGAAGAAGCTACATAAGATTAGGTTAACAACTCTTGAAGCCTTTTTGGTGATGTTGTTACAGTGGGCTTTGGCACTTAGGTCATTTGATATGAGTATTCCAAGGTCTTTGACAGGGTGAGGGTCGTCTGCAAGGTCTTGTCTGTTCAGCTTGTATTTGGTGTTCTGATTTTTTTTGCCAATGTGTAGGACAGAGCATTTGTTGGTTGAGATTTGGAGTTGCCAGATGTTTGACCATTCTGACACAAAGTCTAGGTCTTTTTGGAGGATAGCAGTGTTGTCGGTGGTGTTGAAGAGTTTTACATCATCGGCGAAGAGAATGCAGTTGCTTGTACTGTGATCGCAAAGGTCATTTATATAAAGTATAAAGAGTGTTGGTCCTAGTATGCTGCCTTGGGGAACACCGCTGTTAACAGATACAGGATTTGATAGGGCACTCCCTATTTTGACCACTTGTTGTCTGTTTGACAGTTATCCAGTCATGAAGGGGTCCAGAGATGCCGTAGGATTTCAGTTTCAGAAGTAGTTTATCGTGAACCACTGAGTCGAAGGCTTTACAGAAGTCTATGTAAATTGCATCTATTGTTTTGCGCTGATCAAGTTTTGAGGCCCATATGTTTTTGCAGTGTAGTAGTTGTAGATTGCAGGATAATTTTTTTCTGAAACAGAATTGCTTGTTTGAGAGTAGGTTGTTAGTTTCTAGCTGGAGGGTAATGGATTGGTTTATGATTGATTCCATGACTTTGCATGTGACACAGCATAGAGAGATTGGTCTGTAGTTTTCTACTAGACTGGGATCTCCCTTTTTGAAGATGGGGATGACCGTGGCTAGTTTTGGTAGGGAACTGGTCCTGAAGGATTTTTCAAAGATTATGCTTAGTGGTTAGTGGTTCAGCTATGGCTGTGGAGAGCCTTTTTAGGAATAGTCCATCAGGTCCAATTGACAGGGAAGGTTTTTGGCTGCGTAGTGCTTTTTCAACATTGTCTTCAGTGAAGTCTATTTGTATTAAATTGTTGTGATTATTTGCGGTACGACTGGGGAATTTTGGGCATGAACTGTTGCTGTTTACAAAGACTGAGCCAAAGAATGTGTTGAAGAGGTTTGCTTTGACCGTTTCATCATAGCATTCTTTGTTGTTGGGTCCTTTTAGTGGTGGGAGGGGTCTCGAGTCCTTGAGTTTGTTATTTACGAAGTTGTAGAAGGCGCGGTTGGATTTTGTGCGCAGGAGGTTTTCCTCTTGTTTACTGTGAGAGTTGGAGCATTCCGTCTCTATTTGATGGCATATATTTTTGTAGTGGTTTTTGAAGTTAGCTGTATAGCCTGTTTTGTTTTTTTGCCAGAGGGATTTTTTTTGTTTGTAACTTCCTTATTGATATGGGTAGTTTGTTTTCTTGGTTATGGTGATTATTAGTAGTACGTGTAATCTGATAGTTCTTTTGATTTCGAGCAAGAAGATGTTATAGAGGTCATTGGCAGTGTTACAGTTAGAGAATAGAGTTTGCCAGTCAAGAGTTGAGAGGTCGGCGTCTAGGAGTTCATAGTTGGCTTTTTTAAAGTTATACTTGGGTGTCCCATTATTAATGTGATTCTTACAATGGTGTAGATTGAGGCTAAAGTCTATCATGCTGTGGTCGCTGTTGGAAAAGGGTTCTTTTATTTGAAGTCCATAAATTGCGCTTTTGCTATTGCAGAATATGAGGTCAAGGCAGTTGTTGAGTCTAGTATTGTTCGTTACTAGTTGGTCGAGTCCCAGATAGGTAACAGCGTTGTATATTGTTGTATGGATGGGTTCAGTCGTGCATTTGTTTAGGGTCCAGTTAATGAGAGGTAGATTTAGGTCTCCAAGGAAGATTAGGGGGTACGGGCAGGATGTTGCCCACGTTAGCAGTGAGGTTAATTTGTTCGCATGTGTGATGTCGTAGTCTGGAGCTCTGTAACAAAGTAGGAAGCGAAGTGTGGTATTTAAGGACAGATCGTAGACGATGGTTTCAGGAAGGGTGAGATCATGTGAAACTTGTATATTTTTTAGGTTTAGTGACTTTTTGTAGAATATAGCTACTCTGCCTCCTCTGCGGGTTTCACGGTCGGACCTGAAGACAAGAGTTTTGAGAGATGAGCCAGCAAACCATATTCTTAGTTCCTGCACCAGAAGAAATGCTACAGGCAGATTTGCAGCATCCCTTCTTCAGCTATAAGACAGATGGTTTCCCACTGGGAGGAATTTCATCCTGCTTCCCAGGCAATCTGATTTTCCCCCATCCTGCCCTCCACGGTCACCCTAAATGGTCAACCTAAGTTGTGACTTTGTCATCTCCTGTGGCTGGACAAAGTTTTTAACTGTGTTCCCTTGCCATGGAAAGAAAGTGTGGTAAGGGAAAACAAGAAATGTTATGGGGCAGCCAAGTGCATCTGGTTTTGGTGTTCCCCCATTGGCTAATTGGAGGGGCCTAACTGATTCAAGAAGGAGGAAGGGAGGACATGTGCCAAGCACGACGAAAATCTATTTATGGTGTAGGGAAGTGATGCTGATGACTGTGGAAAGCATCTTCTCCTGTGTGGCCCCAAATGATGGAATACATTCCATAAGGAGATGTTTTTGGCTTTCCTTCCCAGGACTGTATTTAGGAAGGTGGCTAAAGCATGTTTTTTTTTTCTTTTGCCAATCTTTCAATTGTTCGCCCTTTAAATGAGTGGATTTTGAGTTTTGATTTTAATTGAATGAATTTCATTAGTTTATATGTTTTGTACTATTTAATTGTAATTTGAACTTGAGGTCAAAAGTTTGACCCTGAGGGTCAAAATAGTGTATAAATATATAATGACAATTATTCTAAAACATAGTCTTAACTGCAAACTATTAAATTTTGATTCAAGATAGTCATTAAAGTCCAATCAATTGACCTTAGAAACAGCACATCCGCTTTCAATATACTGTATTAAATAACATTAAGTTTCTACCTTTGTGCTGACCCAAAGTTTTGAAATAAATTCAGCAAATTACTACTACTATGGACGGATGGCTGTTTTTTTTCTATCTTTTTTCTTGTATTTTGAGGGGACTACATCTTTGTATGAGCACAAATTCGAAGTTTGAAAAGTAAAAATAAACTCCACATGCCTATGGTAGTCCTTGACTTGCAACCATTCATTTAGTGACCATTCAAAATTACAATGGCACTGAAAAAAGTGACTTATGACTGGTTTTTTTTTTTTGACATGACTGTTGGTCACAGCATCCCCATAGTCACGTGATCAAAATTTGGATGCTTGGCAACTGGTTCATATTTATGACCATTGCTGTGTTCCAAGGTCATTTGATCACCTTTTGCAATGTTCTGAATAAGCAAAGTCAATGGGGAAGCCAGATTCACTTAACACCCATGTTACTAACTTAATAACTGCAGGGATTCACTTAACAACTGTGGTGAGAAAGGTCGTAAATTGCAGCAAAACTTGCTTAACAAATGTCTCGTTTAGCAACAGAAATTTTGGTCTGAACTGCAGTTGTAAATCAAGGACTATCTGTATATTTTTTTTCAGTTAGCGCATTTCCTTCTTCTGTCATTATTCTATAGGAAACAAATGCCCACCCACCCCCCAACTTATTTCCCTTTCTTTAAATGTTGCTACAAGGATTTGTATCTAATGTTTACAGCTAGCAATTGAATCTAGTGTTGCTCCAGACAGACTCTATAAGTGAGAAATAACAAGTAAAAAACTTCTGCCCTACACAGCATAAGTCTAGATTTTGAGGAAGAGCTCAGGATTGAAATGATGGTTGGACTCTGTGCATTCTGACAAATAGGCCATCAATAGACAATATCTACGTGCTGTGCAAAAGAGACGATCCATAAGCCAAAATGGGAACAAATAACCCAAATGACCTCCTCACCAGCAATCAACACCCAGATGAACTTAGATTAACCTCAGGCCCACAATCCAGAAGTAAACAATACCCCAATCAAGGAACTGCCAAACAAGCTAACAGTAAACAGCCCAGCCAAAGAACCACCAAAACCACTCACCAACCCTGATAGGGCAAGCTCTGTTGAGAGTAAACCCCACTCATGATGTTACCTAGTCTGGGTAATGAAAGTCTGCAAGAAAGCGAGTTCAGAGTGTACCAAAGATCCCTCATTGCAACCATTGCCTCTGTTCCAGGCCACTTCCAAGCACTGGTTTAGCTCACCATGAAATTGCTATGGGCCGAGTGGATTGGCTTAGAAAGGAAAGTCTGGTTTGATTCTAGTACAGTTAACAACTTCCAGAACATGCCTCATTCATGGACACATGGCTGGAAATAAGACGAAGACAAAGACATGGGCACAAAGGGAAAAAATTGCTGATGTCAAGGAATGACTCTGCCATGGCCAAAAGCAAGTTGGGACACATTCTTAGATTTTGTTACAGCCTTGTCTTGCCCTTGCATTTTGTAAGTGCTGACAACTATGCACAACTGAGGCTGAGAGGAAGGTTTACCTATTACCACCAGAGTGTTGTTCAGCATCATCTCATAGCAATTATACCAATTGGCCTGTTCTTGAGAATATTTGTCTGAAATGATTGGACTTAATGGGATTAAATCCTATTATTTTAAATTGCTGATGATAACTTTTTTTTCCAGTTTGAGACATAATGAAAGCATTAAACATTTCATATAATTTATTGTCTACAGTCTAATGGATTTGTATCAACCAGTCTAATGACTGCTTCTATTTAATTTTCACATGTTTAATTGCAAGGAAACACTTCGGCACCACAGATTGAAACAAGCTACCAGCTTCTCCTTGACTGTGGTCTGGCAGGGCTCCAAACAGCACTGAAAGCAACCTCATATCTTTAATTCTTGCCACACGGCTTGCTTACTGCCCTCGGGAAATGAGCTAAACAATCCAATGTGACCATTTGGAACATTTTCAGTAATAAAAAAAAAATCCTGATAAAAATTCACTATGTTAAATCACAGTGGCATTTCCACTGATGTAAATGTGGAATTATTCTGTTGGCTGTACTGCATGGTCTGGTAAATGAAAATGGGCAATATCTTAAGGATCATAGTTTGATAAGAAGGATCAAGGCCCTCAGTGAATGGATTGACGTAGAAAAGGGAGGGTTAGGAAAAGACGTGGAAAATTGTGATTACAGGTTACAATATGGATTGGTTTAGATAAGACTTAGAAGCAAGGATTAGAGAAGAACACCGAAACAGAAGTCCCCTCCCTCCAAGCTCTTGAAAACGTTCCTACTTAGTTACATCACATCTAAAAAAAAGAAGAAAAAAGAATTAAGGAAAACAAACTATCTAAGCTTCAACCAATCCCTCAAACACTGTTTCTGATAGATCATAAAGGCTAATTAGATGATATAGTTATCAATCTCTCAACTCCATGCCCTCCATCCCATAAGATCGTTTTGTTGGTAGGTACAGCTTTTCCAGGAAAAATAGAGATCTGTTTCTATCTTAAAGCAATGATAGTTAACAGTGTGGAGAATAAATGTGAATAGAAGAGGAAACAGGAGATTGAAACACACCCAGTCATAAGCATGAGGGATCATGGAGCTATTCTCCGGGTGCTTTTCTAGCATGGCACTGATACTTACTCTCTGACTCAGGAGATTAGGTTCAAAAAATACCCCAAGGCACTAGCAGGAAGGGCACATTTTCTACTTCCTCAGTGTGAAGGAAGGGCTGTTTTGTAGGAGACAGCAGCAATGGAACTGGATGAGGCCTTCTCAATGCTTGCTTCATTTGCTGCTCCTTCTGTAGCTCTAAATGGATGCCTTCTGCGTGGTTTCTATTTTAACAGTGGAATGAATGTGGAATGGAGTTCATTGGGGCTGCTCAGAAGCAGAATGAATAAATGAACACCGCAAATGGGATTCTCCTGCAATAAGCAGCAGATTTCCACAGCGAGCTTTTTGTGCTTGACTCTACATCTCTGCCCTTAGTTTCTGGCTAATGCTGGTAGAAGTAAATCAAGTACTTCTTTCTCTAACCTCCTGTCTTCCTAATTGCAGCATGAAGACATCTTGGCAATTTCTTCTATGGGGCATCTCTTCATGCTGCCATGCTCAGTATCATCTTCTTCCCAATGCAGAGGCAACGTAGCATTGTTTTTCAGCATAGAATTGGTTCCTGAGTCTGTTTCACAGTAGCCCTGTGCCCAAGCCACAAATGTAGAGTGTTCAGAACATAAACATAACTTTTGCTGCAATCTATCAATAACATCTCTTTTTCACAGGAATTCATCCATGCATGCATGGCTGGCTCAGGAATTCTGGGAGTTGAAGTCCACAGGTCCTCAAAGAGCCATAGTTTGCCCACCCCTGATTTAGAGGAATTCAGTGAAGAAGTGACAGGCACAAAATTGACCGATTCTCTCTCTCTCTCTCTCTCTCTCTCTCTCTCTCTCTCTCTCTCTCTCCCTCCCTCCCTCCCTCCCTCTCCCTCTCCCTCTCCCTCTCCCTCTCCCTCTCCCTCTCCCTCTCTCTCTCTCTCTCTCTCTCTCTCTCTCTCTCACACACACACACACACACACACACACACACACACACACACACACACACACAACTTCTCCAGTACCAAATTTCCCCCTTTATTTTTACCATTGAAAGCAGCTATGTATTAGGCCATAACATGCTTTTCTGCCATGCCATACTTCATCTAGCTATCGACTACCAGAGCCTTAGTGAGGCTCCTCTAAACCTTACATTTGGCTAGATAGAAGATGACTTGGGACACTGAGAGCAAAAATTTGAAGCAAGCAATAAAAAAAAGATGCACCTTAGAACAGCCAACAATGGGAAACATAGTGAGTGATAGTTAGAAAGTAAAAATTATATAATAAATGAAGAAATTAGTCTGAGACAGAATTCAACTCAATGAGAAGCATAGATGGAGGAGGACAGCATTAATACTTGACATGGAATTCATTAAGTCTTTACTTGCGTCATGCATCCAGAACAAGTTGACATAATTTAAGAAGGAAACAGGAAAATAGGAAAGAATTCAGAGGGAAGCTATAAATATGATAAACAGTTTTGAAGGCATGTTATAAACTTGAAAGAAAGTTGAAAGATTAAAGGAATATCTGTTGACGAAAATTTGCTCTTACCTTTCATCTACCAAGATGTTCCTTCAAAATTATGCTTTTATTTTATCACCCAGAGGCTGAGTTGTTTGAAACAATAAATAAATTCCACAAATAAAAATAAATCAATAAATAAAATTATTTTACCTCTTATTGATTATTAGACATGTATCAGAACTCAGGACAACAGAATCTGTTGAATAATCAAATTGACAGAATTCAGTTCACTATTCAGTGTACTGATAAGGAAGGACTTGTAGTTTATCAAATTGTATAGGCATGTAAATACTTTAAATGAGAAATAATAGGCAAATATTGAGGGTTGGTTGGAATTTTGAGCTCATGTATTAGGTGCTCTGTTAAAGAGGACACCACAATGGGCATAGACAATCATAAAAATCATTTTAAAAAAACAGATAGTGAATTGCCAGTACACGATCCACCTGCCCTTCTAGCCTCCCCAGAATACTGCCCACTACCTACCTTTCTCTCCCCCTCTACCTCTCTTTTCTGTGAAGCTAAGTACCATTTTTATTGCCTATGGAGACTTGGGAACCCTGTAATGCCACAAATGTACAGTAGTTAGCAAAAGTACTAGCACTTTACTTAGCAGAATGCCACTTCTCATCTACTGCTTTTTAAAAGTAAAATAAATTAGAAAAAAAAACTGAGTCAGATGGGATAGGACAAACACCAAAGGAACAATCCAAGGCACGTAGGGTAGGTGTGTGTGGGGAGGGGGGGCATCATGTTACCTACTCGTGCTTGAAGCCATAATGGATCGAAGTATACTTCCCCACCACTATAAAAGCTTTTAAATGCAGCATTCTAGCTGGCTTAAGTGCCAAGGGGACTGATCATAAGGCCTCAGTCAGTGTCACAGGAGCTGAGTTTGAGAAAACACAGCACCTTTATGGCATTAAAATAAATTGCAGGTGATGACAGCATTAATCAGAAGAGATACAGTAATGACATGATCATGTTGTTCATGATGATATTTTAATTTGTTCATTTACACTTAGTAATTTATTTTATTTTGAATATCTGTACATTACTCCTGTCTTTTTGTTTAAATATCATCTGATTGACACTATGGCAATTATACTGTTGGTCATAACAAAAGTTTTCAAATTGCTCCACAAAATAATTAGCTTATGTCAAACTGAAAACAGATGAGAAGAATATATTCAGGTACTGTAAAATATATTCCCCGTCCAGAAAACATGACCATATTTAACTTTCTATACAATTAGATTCAGAATTACCTCTGAATGAAACCTTATTTTTTTAAAAACTGGCAATTGCATGGATGTCATATTCCAGCTTGTATTTAAAGCACATTTCCACTCCCTGTTCCTTGTTTTTCCATGTGACATTGAAGCCATATTGACAAACCAGAAGGAACGGCTTCTGTCAAGAGATGAACCTAAGACAGGCCTCCTCTCCCTTCCAAATCAAGATGCAGAGTCCTCTAAGCCAACCAAAGGGTTTTTCACCCACAGCAAAAACTACACCTTCCTAATAAATATCATTGCTACTGACAAATAGGTTGCTACTCTTTTATGAGACATCAGATAAGCTTGCTGGGTCCACTATCTTCCTTTGACCTTCCTGGCTAAGAGTTCTGCAAGCACACTTGGAAGAGCTCAGTTGTGCTTTGTTGTGCAAATGAAGGAGGCTCTTTGTGGACCGGAGCCTGCAGTCTGTCCACTCTTCAGTTATTAAAATGGACTATAAATAATAAATTTTAAGAGAGTCAGATGTAAAGTTCCTCAGTTAGGAAAAAGAAATCAAATGAACAGGGACTTGGGTGTGTAAGATAATACCTGACTTGGCAACAAAACGTATGAAAAGGATCTAGGGATATAGCTGATCTCAGGATGACTATGAGTCATCAGAATGACATTGTTCTAAATAAATAAGTCATCATTTTAGGTTGATTCACAGGAAGGATGGTTTACAAGTCACAGGAGCTAATCCTTTTATTCTATTCTATATTGATTAGTATTAAAGTTTGTTGCAAAATCAAAACCAGAAGCGCACACAGATGACTGATTCAGCTGGATTCAATAACTTCTTTATAAACATAATAACAGGTGAATCTACAATACCATTAGCAGATTATTTCTTCAAGTAAACACAAGCAGGAGTTAGCTTCATTTCAGCAGAGTTCAGAGTGGAAGAGTACAGAGTGGAGAGTGGGGCCACACCCAGCCTTAAGCTTAAGTTCCAGTTTCGATTCTCTGCACAGACTCAAAAGTGGTTAGCTCCCATTGGCTGACTTAGTTGCTATGCCTATTCATTGGCTGACCTTGTTAACAGGGGCTGTCCCAGTTCATGAATATTCTAACAATTAGACCTAATCTCAAGTACCATATCCAAATCTGAGGCCACACTTTAAGAATCAAAGAAACTAGAACAGATGCAGGAAAAAAATATATCAGTCTGAGCCCAAGGTCTTCAGATGTCTGATCATCTCAGGATAAGAGAAAAGGGTTTAAAAGGTGGGTGGGCTGTGCATTTCCACTCGCCCCCATCTCCCTGAAACATATTGCTTACTGGTTCCCACTGTACCTATCTTGGTTCAATATACTGTGATCCTCCCGTCCTGTTTATGCTCCACCCCTACATTCCCCCTCTACATTCTCTCTGCCCTCATCCCAGAGCCTCCCTGAGATCATCTGCTGATACCAACATTTCTATTACAGAATCTCCACTTAAGCATCCACTCTCTCTCCTTTCCTCCACTCTCTCAAGGACTACATTTTCTATGTCTTTATCTTCTCAACTTTCTTTGCCCCCTCACAATGCCAATCTACAATTTTCCAATGTCACTGTCTTCTGCAAGTTAATAGTAAAGATGCGCTCCCCGTTTTAACCCTCTTTATGTCCAAGGTGTTTTCTGTACTACTCATTGGAATTACTATCCACCCAGCTTTGAATTAGCAGAAATAAGCCAGCATGAACCTCACTGTCCTCATTTGTGGCCTAAATTCTGCTTCTATTGCTGCAGTCACCTGCCATTCCTCCAAGGCCTAATATATCTTACGTATCGTGTGATTCTCGTTGAATGCTGGTTGCTTAAGTAAGAACAGATTACTTTAACAAGAGCACTGCTAAGGATGATTTAAACCCGTCTACTTATGAACTGGGGATGAGATGAAGGCAATGTCATAGGGCCATGACAGACAAATGATGCTGCCAGGACATGGCTGTGTGATGGTTAAGTGCGAATGACAGAAAGTCCTAAATCTGGTAACTAAACGTGGTTTGACTTTCCTAAAGTTAAGTTCAAGAAAAGGTGATAATCTTGCGTTAAAAAGAAGCATGACGAAGATTATAAGGAACGCATATCTCTGTGTAATCAAATATAACATAACAAGTGTCATTACCATAATCTATCAACCAGTAAAAATGAACACCAGTGTTTTTTGTGTGAAGAATGCAGAACTCTTTGAAGTTGTTATAATTTTGAGAATTCATTCCAAGTCTTTCCATTTTCAAGAAATTGATTGATTGATTGATTGATTTCTATGCCACCCATCTGGCTGAGGCAACTCTAGGCAGCCTACAGTCATACAATTAAAATACCATTCAAAAATTAACAAATTAGAACAATAAATAAGAACCATACAGTTCAAAATTAAGATAAAATTTGATTTACCACAATGGAAAGGAAGGGGGGAAAGTGTGCATGGGGAGGAGGTGGGGTCCTGACCTAATCCATTAACCTTGTCCAAGATGCCATTGCCCCACTGGGGTTCCAGGCCAGCTGGTAAAGCCAAGTCTTCAAGCCCTTTCAGAAAGTCAGAAGGGTGGGTGCAGATCTCACCTGGTTTGGGGGGGGGTGTTAGAAAAGAAACATGCAATTATTTTTACTGACTTTTTTTTTTCTGGGATTCATGAGCTAGATGTTGTAGGCATGAATGTAATCCTATTTCTTCTTGTTAATTGCACTTTAGTTTAAATTCCTGCTATATTTAAAGTTACAGGAAAATCTAATCTTCCTTAATAAACTTTCCAGAAAGGAAATATGAATGATTAAAAAAATATATCAACCGTCCTTCTTTTCTTCTATTTCTTTATTAATTTTTTTGCCAATTCTGTGCTATTCTTTCAGGTTTCTCCCCACCCCCTATCCTCTCTGTACTTCAACTTCCCAACTGTGGGAGGTTCTAATCTTAGTCAAACAGAGGTTTCTTTACTTAACCAACTGTATATATTCTGCAGCTTCTTAAAGCTTTCGTCCCTAAACCTCTGGAATGTACCTGAAAACATCATACCATCCATTCACTTAGGATCATGGCTATAAGCCCTGTGCATTCAAAATAACGCTAAGTACGGTAAACACTGCATTGAAGCTACAATTTTACATCTTTCAAGTAATAATGAGTGCTTATGCAATAGGATTTCAGAAGTCAAGGATGGGGTTGGCTATAAGATTACCATCTTCCTGAACTTGACATAACTCAAAATAAAGGAGTATAGGATTGTGTTGTAATTGTTTATCTTATTAAAATAGTCCAGAGTTTAACTTAAAGACAAGAAATACATACAGGTACAAGATACAAATCACCCTATTTTGGTCGGACTCATGTTGTAGTACTGTAGTACAGCTGTAGCATTTTTCATTCACTTCAACGAGGCTTGTATAATATCCTTGTGGAATGTTCTCATGGTTTCATCTGTGAATGTTTTTTTAATAATCATAAAATGATGGGAGTATTTATTCTATAGAAAAACAGTCTCAGCCTAATATTGTTCACCTTATGATGACTTCTTGTACAAATATGTCATCCTTCAACATCTTTTTGTCCAGAAAATCTTTGTCAATAGATGTATATACATTTGAAACTTGATGATATCAAGCTCAGTGTAAGGAAAACCTGCTCAGCCTGAAATGCAAAGAAAAAAAATTGATTTGTTTGAACTGGGATTGTAATGAACTATGTTTAAGCTTGTTCATTTCTACCCTTGTGTTGCTATCAACATAATTCATGTAGCTACCTGTAATACTGCTAATGCAAATTATCCATTTTTTTAGAACTCAGTAGTAATAGTATAGTATGTGTCTCAGGCTTTAATTTTAGTACTTTTCTATTCATTTAAAGGGAGTTTATACTGGACAACTGCCCAATTGATAGTGTCCTTGTGATATAGGAGGGCATTTTTCCAGTACATTTATCTGGGTACAGTTGTGTGCTGCAGTATTTGAACCAGGTGTTTTAAGGAATGAAAAATCTATATGAATATGAAGGCCAATAGGGGTTAGTGGTTAAAGTTTTAGACCAGAACTTAAAAGAGCCACATTCAATTCCAACCCACAACCATGGAATATCACTGGGGGTGTTTGAGCCAGTCATTCTCTCACCCCAATCTACTAAGTTTGTTATTGTGGGACATACTGGAAGAGTCAATGTTACAAAGATGTTGGATGAGGTTCTAGTCTACCATCAGCCACAGACACTCATTGGGTGAATTTGGGGCAGTCATTCTTTCTCATCCCAGCCTATCTTACAGAGTTATTGTGAAAGAGAAAAACAGAAGAAGCAATGCTATGTATATTGCCTGAAGCTTCTGGAGAAAAGCTAGGGGATCAACATAATATCCAAAGAAATAAATCAAGTACCCATTTATTCTCTACCTGAGCCAACAAAAAGGAGTCAAAACATGCACTGGCAGAGCAATCCCATATATTGTTTACTTCAGAAGAACTACATATAATTATGTTTTATGATTATTACATATTATTATACATTCATTCAGAAAAGTTTCATTCCATTAAATGGAACCTATTCCATACAAGTGCTAAGCAGTATTCTTCATTAATCAAAACTGCAGTCTGGTTTGATTGATTACAAATTGCAGATTATAGCTAAACATCCTATGCTGCATATACTGTATATAGGAATCAGCCTATGGGATTTACAGTACTTCTGATCAAAGTGAAGTTAAAGTATACTTAACAATTAAATATAATCAATACTGTAATTTGCTTGGCTCAGGTTGTGCCTCTGTTATAGCGGAATGTGCTGCAAGGGATTTTGGATCTAAAGTGAGACTCCTTTATTGCTCTTCATTAAATGAGTACTCAACTTAATGTTCACAAGGACCCACAGCACCTTCTGGGATTTTCAGTTGCAATCCATTTGGAGGACACCAGATTGGGAAAGGCTGCAATAAATCATCATAATATATTATGTGAATACCAGGTTGCGTTTTCCATTATAACAGGCATTCAACAAAGCCTAATGTAAGAGCCTGAAATATTCATGTGCACAACACAGCCCTTGTTGCATATCAGTTTGTAGAGGAGCTGCATGGCTACACACACACCCTTGCCTTTTAACATGAGGCTGCTGAGCAAGTGGAGTAGCACATGAGTTACATTTCAGACCACTGAACATCTTAATTTAAAAAAAAATATTCCCAGCACCCTTGATCAAGAGGCAAATCTCTAGTGATAGAAAATTAGCTTGTTCAAGTGAAGTCCCTGTCCTTCCCCTGCTTAGTCTTGCACAGAACCTCATCACATTTCCTGGAAGACATTTTGAAAAACTCCGGAGCAGGGTTGCCTTCTTGATAGCACACCCCTTGTGAGATGTGATACCATTCCATTGATTAGCAGTTTAACTATCTAGATGAGTCTTTCCGAATCTCAACAAAAATTCATAGACTTCACCTCTCAGAATTCCTCATGCTGGCTGGGAATTGTGGGGGTTGAGGTCCATGATTCCTAAAGCTGCAAAAGATATGGGCAGAAGGTGTCACAAAAAACAAGAGACTCAGAATAAGAGCTGAGGAGAGGCTATATTTCTCCTTTTTGATATCTCCATTTCAACATGGGAGTCTGACCACCATCTTACCCAGTTTTAACTCATGATTGCTAGGCTAGTTTTATCATTTTATTTTATCATATGAAATATTTTATTTTATCATATGAAATATTTTATCATACGAAATATTTTTAATCCAGGTTGCAATTCTAATCCTATATCAGCCTCTTTATGGAATTAAAAACAAACATAGAAAGAAAGGAATTAGCTCATCCTTCAATCAATTTTAACTGTTTTCCTACTTTTCCTTTCTTCCATCACAAGAATATTATTCCTTTTTGGAGGGCGCAGGGGGGTTAAAGTGGAAACCTGCTTTCCACTACCTTTGCTTGTTTCATAGTGCATGAAATGAAATGTCCTACCCAGCAATCAATGTGTACTGATTCAGAAGTGTACTACAACCTTTAAGAGGATTGCAAGTGCCACTCAGTAACCCCTTCAATGACTCTGTGAAGGGACTCACTATATTCATTCCATAGCTGAGAGGCTAGAGGAGAAAGTGCTAATTCCCTGAGGATCCAAAGGAATAATGAGCAAGTAGCAAGTGAGGTGACCGTCCAGGAAATGTTCTTTATTTCAAAGGGAGGTTCTCTCTTTTGCTCCTCTGGACTTTGCTTTTCCAGCTGTCTTTTATAGGAAGCTCTTCCGTCATGAATGGGACCTTTCCCGCTTTACTCCTACAGCACCTCCCTGATCTAATTATAGAACCGACTCTTGCAGGCAGTTCATGTGCTACTGAAAGAAGGGATATGCAAAGTTTGTATAACTCAGAATAAACATTTTCTGATGACAATGCTGTTGCACGTGGAGAAAACTCAGTAAAACCATAGCTTACATTTCTGGTGGAGTGCCATTTTCAGTTCATACAAAAACATTATGACCCAGTTTGTACATGCAGGGACAGTGTGAACCAATCTGGCATCGCTCTTCATGGTGTATTATTTACGGTGGCTCATTCATTCACAAAGGGAAGGGGGTGACATAGTGATTATAAAACAATGAATACAGGCCTATGACTCAGGCCCTTGAATGTGAAGAATTGACATTTGCTGTCATTGCACAACAGAATCTTGGGAAATTGTCTTCTTTTCTTTCTCTTTTGCATTTTCTCATTTTCCCCCCTTTCCAATTGGTGCATAAAGTACAGCAGGAAATATGGATGTCAGTTTTACTTTGCTCCTTATATATCTTATGAAGATATATAATATGCACCACTTCAAGAGCTGAAGTGGTGCAGTGGTTAAATGCTGCGACTGCAGGCTGACTGCTAGTTCAGCAGTTCAGCTGTTCAAATCTCACTAGGCTCAAGGTTGACTCAGCCTTCCATCCTTCCAAGGTCGGTAAAATGAGTACCCAGATTGTTGGGGGCAATATGCTGAACTCTGTAAACCGCTTAGAGAGGGCTGTAAAGCACTATGAAACAGTATATAAGTAAAGTGCTATTACTATCTGTGGAAACCTAAGACAAGTGCTCATAATTTCTTCTTTGATTCTGCATTTCCCTGAGCTGAAATGCTGCATTTTATTTTTGTGAGCTCTCCTAACAACTGTGAACACTGAGCTTTGTATTGGAAAGGTAAAGAAGGCCAGAGGACTGTCCTGACACCTTCAAATGTTGAGATTACCTGGTGAATTTTTCTTCTTTTTGCTTTATGTTCATTTATATCTTGAAACACAAGGTGTATATCAGTAGCACTAGTCAAGCTTGTTTAATCTAGAAAACTAAGTATTTACGAGGGTGAATCAAAACGTAATGCCATTTTCTTTAGGACAAGTATAATTACCAACACAGGAACATGTAGCATACATCAAAATGAAGCTGGTCCTCTGTGGATCACATTCCTACTTCTCAACATAGTCACCACTTCTCTCAATAGCAATGTTCCACCTCTGAATGAGAGCATATATCCCGGTCTCGTAAAATTTTGTTGGCTGTTCTTTGAGCCACTTCTTCACTGCAGTTTTCACTTCCTCGTCACTGGAATAATGTTAGCCTCTCAAACCCTCTTTCATGGGGCCGAAGAGATGATAGTTTGAAGGCGCTAAATCTGGTGAGTATGGAGGATGCAGTAAAGTTGTCCATTTGGCAAGAAATCAACCAGAATGACACCTTGAGCATCCCAAAAGACAGTCGCCATGATTTTTCCAGCTGTCATTCTGGTTGATTTCTTGCCAAGAGGAGAAACAATAAACTCTGAGGCCTACATTGAGACCCTGAGGAGGCTCAGAGCAAGAATCTGAGTGAGACCCAACTTGCCAATATACAAAGTCCTCCTTCTGCATGACAATGCTCGATCACACACAAGCATCAGGACAAGGCAGACAATCGCCTCATTCGGGTGGACAACTTTACCGCATCCTCCATACTCACCAGATTTAGGGCCTTCAGACTATCATCTCTTTGGCCCCATGAATGAGGGTTTGAGAGGTAACATTATTCCAGTGATGAGGAAGTGAAAACTGCTGTGAAGAAGTGGCTCAAAGAACAGTCAACAAAATTTTATAAGGCAGGGATACATGCTCTCATTCGAAGGTGGAACATTGCTATTGAGAGAAACGGTGACTAAGTTGAGAAGTAGGAATGTGATCCACAGAGGACCAGCTTCATTTTGATGTATGCTACATGTTCCTTTGTTGGTAATTGTACCTGTCCTAAAGAAAATGGCATTACGTTTTGATTCACCCTCGTAATATGGGACAACTGGGAAGTCTAGAGGAGTCACCTAGACCGGGAAGCTGAAAATACCTTGGCCCACCATTTCAGCACTTGCCATGAAAACTAATGGCCGTGTCCCTGAAAGAACCGGAAGCTCAACTGACAGACAACTTTACCATATGGCAAGTGACAAAGGGTCAGTAGGGTCAGTAATAGAGCTTGAGTAATTTACCACTCTTATGTAGAGCAGATTTAAGCTGCAATCAGATTCCTACCTTCACTTGATAATTGGCAGCTTGTTTACTTCTCCAGCATTAGTCCTAAAGTTTACTGTACAGTAAATACAGGCAGCTACCGTAAGTTATTCTACGCCACTCTACATTTTAGGAGAGTGCCAGAGAAATAAATTCAGATTCAGTAGGTGTATCACTGAATCAGGATAAGTTCAACTATTGTGAATGCCTACATATTTTTTGGATCTCCTAAATCAATATATTTATTTATTTACTTAAGGAATCTGTAGTAGTGGTAGTTGCTTCAGCAAAAAGGGGAACGCTACATAAATAACACAGGTTATATAAGCTCAACCTTATATCTGTGACAGGCATGTTGAAGAATGTTTATCAAGGTAGAAGATGTTTGGCACACCAGAGATCATGACCAAGTAACTATAATATGATAGCAGCTGTCAGTTTGCATAATGGAAGCCTGGGGAAAGGTCTGTCTTTATGATACTTATACTGTATTCATTTGGAATCAAACCAAATCCATAGCAGCAAGAATATGACAGACAGCAAATCCAGATGTGATGGCAATAGGTTTGTTTATTTAATCTTGGCTTTGCCTGAGTCCTTTAGAAGAAGCAAAAACGGAGGTGGCCCATTTTATCTGAACAATGGAGGCGCAGTCAGAAGTTGTAGGTTAACCCTCTGATGCTCATCTATCTGGTAGATTTTTAAATGCAAGTTAATCTTATTTATTTAATCAATTGATATTGCCACATTCTCAAAAATTAATCAGGGCAGTGTACAATTGAAACAATAGAACTGTAAAAATAAACAATAATAATACAATTTAAACGACAAAGCTCACCAAAGAAAATTAAACAATAAGGCTATTTTACCAGCCAGTTCTCAAATCCTCCTGACCCAATGCCTGGGGAAAAACCAGATCTTCAAGGCCTTACAAAAGGCAGGCAGATTGGGGCTACCGAGGTCCCAGATAATGCTATACAATTGCATAAATAGAGAAGATATATCTGCTGAATTCCATAAGATGACATTTCTTAGAAGGGATGCCGGCACTATCAGACATAATTGGACTGAAATGATTGGAGACAGGTGGTCCTGCAACTAACTAGGCCCTGCCCTAAAAAAGCTTTATAGATGATTATTAATAAGGCCTTTAAAATGTATTTGGAAGTCCACTAGCAATCAATGGAACGTGATATAATAATATTATGTGGACAAATTGAGGAGTGCATATAACTACCTGCACTGCTGCATTCTGGGTGATCTGGAGCTTTCAATTGGCCTTCAAGGATAGTCCAATATAGTGTCTGAGACAGAGATCCAAACAAGAGATACCAAGGATTGAATGACTGTGAGTAGAGCTTCCTGGTTCAGAAAAAAATGCAGCAGGTATACAAAATGGATTTGTGTAAAGACCCACTGAGCCACAAGAATGGCTGGAAGGACCCCAGATTTGCACTGAGTTTATATGAGAGAGTATTGCTCTATTCAGAACTAGAGGTGAAAATCTCCAGATCCAAGAGACTTCGGAATCCACAACTACTTAGTCTTGATAGATTGAGCTTGAGCCTGAGATACCTCATCCCATGCCAACAGATGATCTCACCCATTGGATTCATTTAGATGTTAAACAGGAATAGGAAAAGCAAGGGTCAAAGATTGGACCTCTTCATCCTCACATACCATCAAAACAAATGGAACCAACTCTGGAAGAAGGAGGAAAATCACAGGGACCAAACCAACTTCATGAAATGGCTATCTCTCCCTCATGTCCAAACAATCTCAATAAATAAATGTCATTAGTCACTTCTGCCTGGACTTACTAACAAGACTTAGTGAGCCTTGGTCTGCTTTTGTTAGGTATGCAGCACTATAGGCCTCAGGCCTAACCACACTAACTGTTTTCTCAACCACATATCCCATCATTCATCCCCTCATCCCCTGATTCTGTACCCACTTTCTGTACCCACTCTATACTATTCAAGGGGGTAAAAATAGCCCACTCCCAATGTTACACCAATCTGTAGTGACCTAACAGGGATATAATTGTCTCCATTATCTCATATCCAGAGGGGAAACAAACTCAGTCATGTCCAGCCTGAGAAACCCATTCATGATCCTGGTGGTACAGTGGTTAGAATGTTTTATTGAAGGCAAACTCTGCCCACAGCCTGGAGTTTGACCCTGACGGGGCTCAAGGCTGACTCAAGTCTTCCATCCTTCCCAAGTCAGTAAAATGAGAACCCAGATTATTGGGGGCAATATGCTGACATTGTAAACTGCTGTAAAGCATATAAAGTGGCATATAAGTCTAAGTGCTATTGCTTCAAAATCACTGAATATAAGTTTTAGTCCTTGTCTATCCAAGTGCATCTCATAACAGGGAGGTTGATAATAAGAGATAGTAAAGATAGCTGGAAATCCACAGGGATCCAATGTGACAAGTAAAGAGTGATACATTCCACAAAAGCCACTGGATCCAAGCCAGTATCCAACTCAGCTACCAGTTAATCAGGCTGCTGCCGCTGCTGCATCCTTATGGCAAACAGTCTCTCCAGCACTCTAAGTCAGGTACATCCATGTCACCATCACTAGTGACATTAGGAGAAAGAATCAACAGTGATGACTTGCGTTCTTAGGATGTTTTAGGGACAAATATTCACTGGATCATTTCTTGAGGTGACAATGTTGCAATACTATATGTTAGAGTTTTTCTTAATATGCTGCAGATCAGACATAAAGGCTGTATTTTTTTTCTTTCACAAACACTGCTTTTATGTACAAAACTGAACTCCTTTGAACTTTCAAATTTTGAACTCTGCACTACATCCTACAACATCTTGAATCTCCAAAGACCTATGCAAGGGTCCTCTTTGTAGACTTTAGTTCAGCATTCAATACCATTCTTCTAACTAAACTAAATCAGCTAGCGGTACCTGAACACACTTGTAAGTGGATCACAAGCTTCCTAAGAGACAGGAAGCAGCAGGTGAAGCTAGGCAAAATAACATCAGATACCTGTACAATTACCACAGGGGGCCCCCAAGGATGTGTGCTCCCTCCACTTCTCTTCTCTCTATATACCAATGACTGCATCTCAAATGATCCATCTGTTAAACTACTGAAGTATGCAGATGATACAACAGTGATTGATTTCATTTGAGACAATGATGAATCCGCATACAGATGGGAGGTTGAACAACTAGCCTCATGGTACAACCGGAACAATCTGGAACTGAACAAACTCAAAACCGTAGAAATGGTGGTAGACTTTAGGAGAAACCCTCCCATACTTCCACCTCTTACAATATTAGACAACACAGTATCAACAGTAGAGACCTTCAAATTTCTAGGTTCAAGGTTCTAAAATTTCTAGGTTCAAGACCTAAAATGGTCACCTAACATCAAAAACATCATCAAAAACGCACAACAAAGAATGTTCTTTCTGCGCCAACTCAGAAAGCTCAAACTGCCCAAGGAGCTGCTGACACAATTCTACAGAGGAGTTATTGAGTCTGTCATCTGCACCTCTATAACTGTCTGGTTTGGTTCTGCAACTCAACAAGACAGACACAGACTTCAGAGGATAATTAGAACTGCAGAAAAAACAATTGCTACCAACCTGCCTTCCATTGAGGACCTGTATACTGCACAAGTCAAAAAGAGGGCTGTGAAAATATTTACAGACCCCTCGCATCCTATTTATTTATATTTATTTATTTTATTTCGTCAAGCATGTATTAGCTAACAGATATAAGTATAAACATAACTATGAATACATGAAATGGATACGAATAAAAGGGAACATTAGGACAGGGACAGTAGGCACGCTGTTACGCTTATGTACACCCCTTAAAGATCTCTTAGGAATGGGGTGAGGTCAACAGTAGATAGTCTCTAAGTCAACAGTAGATAGTTTTGGGGGCTTGGGGAAGAAAACACAGAGTCAGGTAGTGCATTCCAGGCATTAACGACTCTATTACTGAAATCATATTTTCTGCAATCAAGTTTGGCGTGGTTTACCATAAGTTTGTATCTATTATGTGCTCATGTATTGTTGTGGTTGAAGCTGAAGTATTCATTGACAGGTAGGACACTGTAGCAGATAATTTTATGTACTATGCTTAGGTCGGACCGAAGACGGCGAAGTTCTAAGTTGTCTAAACCCAAAATTTCAAGTCTGGTGGCATAAGGTATTCTGTTACGAGCAGAGGAGTGGAGGACTCTTCTCGTGGAATATCTCTGGACTCATTCAATTGTATTAATTTTATTTATTGCATTTGTATGCCACCCAACTCCCAAAGGACTCTGGACGGTAATGTCCGATATGTAGTGTGGGTTCCAGACAGATGAGCTGTATTCAAGAATTGGTCTAACAAAAATTATTGTACCCTATGACTATCATTAAGTGTAGTACCTTGTGATTCTTGACGAATGTATCTTGTTTTTTTATGTACACTGAGAGCATATGCACCAAAGACAAATTCCTTGTGTGTCCAATCACACTTGGCCAATAAAGAATTCTATTCTTTATTTCTAAACATAATGCTAATTCTAGGTGCTTCTATTTTCCTACATATCTTATTTTTTATATCCTATTATAAGTTTATAACTGTTTGTATCATATTTAAGGTACCTTGTTTAAGGTAATTTCTATGTTCTATGCTTGTATTCCTCTATCTACATTTGTAGCACTGTGTTTTTCTCCCCCAGCTATTTCTTAGCTCTTTAAATCTTTTCATCCCTCCCCACCCAATTCCTATCTTTAGCTTTTGTAGACAGTCTCAGTCTATTTGCAGTGAACTCCTTTTTGCTCCTCAACATACTTGTGAGTGGGTTTTTCTCTTTCTCCTTCCCACTCCCAGCACTCCTAGTTCTCTGTTCTTGGAGGTGGCTTGTAGAACTCTGCAGCTGGGCTGCTGCATGGAGTGGGCCAGGTTTGGCTTTCAGGCGTGCTTTGAGTTTGGAGACGTTCTTCCTCCTCCAACTCTCAGCAAAGCTGGTTTTGCAGCTCCAAGACTTGCATTTTTTTTCCTTTTGTTGTCCAAAGACTGCAGCTGAAGTGCTTGTTTTGGGGTTTCTCTTTCTCACTTCTCTGCTGTCTCCCAGACGTGAGCTCTTTTCTTGCCATTCCCACCCTCAAGCCTGCTTTTTGTTCTATTCTATGGGACAAACTCTACAGCTAAGGAGAGAGTGGGGTTGTCTTTACCCTCCTTCCCAGGCAGCACCAGATCTCTGGATCCCAGAATACTTTCTCCCTCTGGATAGTGAGTTTTCTCTTCCTACAATACTTATTTATTTGCAAGAAATCGATTGATCATAGTTGAGGATACAATTCCCTCCAAAGATGATTTATGCAGCATCCTAAATTCTGGTTCAAACATTGATTGGTTCTCACATTCTCTGTGCCTTGAATCTTATTTCACAGGCAACTGAACTCAAAACATTCCAGGCTTACAGCCAAAATAAATATATTCTTTCATCGTAGTTTTGTGGTAATGGGATTGATTCATGTAGAGCAGAAATGTAAATGAAGATATTTTTCCTTTAAAACATATGCTGGTGGCTGAGAATAATGAGGAATGATGAAATTCTAATCAAGGTAAGGAATAATAATTGATTTCCAAGGGTGCTAACAGGCAGCTGTCACCTGGCAATCACAATTTCTAACGAGGGAGTACCAGGATTGTGAGATGCTCTTTCAATCAGTTTGCACCCATTGGCTAAGCACAAAGGTTTTTAGGATTCTGTGAAGTACATGATTCCAACCATTAACACAAATAACAAAACCGATGCTATGCAGAGGCAGATAAATTAAGAGGACCCAGTGACATGCAGAGTAGTTCAACACCCTTGGGTAAAACAAACAATGATGCAATATTTTTCTAAGTAGTCCCAAAATATCAGAAGACAGAGTATTTTGTCTCTTTTTTCTCATTTATGAAATGTAATGCTATTTGATCTGGCACAAAATATGTAGTGCAGATAACTATGATGCGGTGTGCCAATTCATACAGCAGAAGATATTATTCAGTTGATAATTAGAATATCATTGAGGACTAAATTATATGAGCAATTGTAAGTTACTACACACTTTGGCAGCTGATCCTTCTATTGAAGCAGCTACTCAGCAAGGAATAGAAAATGTGGATACCCAGAAAAGAGTCACAGATAGCAATCCAACTATCTGTATAGTATTAGATGCTAAATCTTTGCATGATGAACATAGTTATGAAATCTGCCAGAAGATGGCACTCTAGTCTTTTGTTAAAATATCCTCTGAGTTCAACATTTCAGCCAAATAACTACTCTCTATTAGCTTTAATTCAATTAAAGGTTACATGTTGATTTTTTATATGCAGTTGCATTTCAAAAGGCTGTCATTTGGAAATATTTTAGGAAATAAAGGCACTTGGCTTCTGGGCAATCATGCTGTTGAATTGATGAATAAATGATCTGCATTTGAGGCAAGTTATGTATCCAGTGGTTAATAATTGCTCCCAGGGCATGGGAAACATCTGATAAAACATATAAAACAGCTAACATAAATTCAGTAAAATCTAAAAACCCAGCTGAAAAATTCACTAAAGGTCAGTCTAATTAAAAGTAATGACTATTGGGCTGCAGGAGCTGTATTCACAACTAATGTCTCTATTTATAGAGGAGCATTCAGAACATAAATCCATTTGACATTTTTAAAGAAAATATAATTTTTTTTCATTACAGGTAGTCCTTATTTAGCAACCACATTTGGGACAGTCAATTAATGAGGCGGTCACTAAGTAAAACCATGACTGTGCTTATGATCATGTTTCAGCTTTCCTTTGCTTTATAGACCTGCAAAAGTAATAAATATGAGGATTGATCACAAAATTAGTTTTTCATCACTACCATAACAGTTGCTAAAGGAGGTAGTCACTAAATGAGGATACCTGTGCATAATGAAAAAGAAATAAAAATTAAAGAGTGAAAAAAAGTGAAAATGAAAAAAGAAACAAGTAGGAAAAAAAGGAAGGACGAAGAACAATACACAAATATTATTATATCATACCTTGGGATTTTTTTTTACTGGGGAGCATTATCTTCACATTAAAAAAAACAGTATGAAATGCTCAACATCACGGGTGTCAAACTCACAGCATCACGTTGCCGTCACGGGACATTTCGTGACGTTTTCCCCATTCACAGAGCTGGGGTGGGCGTGGCCTGCACGTGACGCATCTGGTCCGCGGGACGCCAGTTTGACACCCCTGCTCTACATAAATGGCAAAACAGTAAATGCATTGTTTGTTTATCCATCAATCATGCTGCACCAAACTGAGGTACTCATAAGAGTCAAAATGGTATGCATTGGTACAAGTAAACTTTTCTTTTTCTTTGTCCGTATGAGTTTTCAAAACCCAACTGCATTGTGTTCATGGTCCTTTTTAACATCTTACAGTTTTTATCCAGTATATGAATCAAAACTTGAGTTCCCAATTTAAAATGGCTCCTTTCCTATTAGCACAGTAGCAGACTTCCCTTGCAGTGTGCTCATTCTATTCTGCAGTCGATTCTCTCATGTAAGGAAAATGTGATTGTCTGTGCTATCTGTTTGCTATCTACAGAGGGATTAGAGTCATCATGAGCCCCTCTGAGCTTTGAATAAACAATGTTTTATTGGTTCATGTCACAAATGAGCACAAATGAGCTGAGTAAGACATCAAGTCATCTGCTTGGTTAAAATCTTTGAAAGACTGCCCTGTTACACAGCATAAATGGGGAACACTCAGCTTTTGCTTCTTTAGGAAATATAGGCTTAATGGTTAGCATGGTTTTTTTTTTAAAGAAACAAAATAGTTTTGCAAAGAATGCTCTTTTTTTCAAATACATAGGTGCGCAAGACTTTGATAATGATAGATCAAATTTTCAAAATAAACCAAGGAATTATAAATGGTAAAACAGACTTTCCCCCCAAAAAAACCATGGATTTTTTTTTCCTCCCTGAATCTAAATACTTAATTAAAAACACCATTATGCTCCTTAAGCTACAAGTTAAAAGTCATAATGAAAATAAGTTGCATTCAGTATCATAACTCTCATTACCAAACAAGAGTGCAGAAGTTACTTGGTTCATATTGGATTTATGGGCTTCCCATCTGAATATTGTTTTTGTTAAGTTTGCGCGGGAATGAAGAATTGAGACGTAGAACAATTCAGCACCTTTATTGAGAAATCAGCTCGTACTCAAAACGGACAAGCTGCAGGAAAGCTGCTTTTAAGGGCTTCCCTGAAACCGGCCGGCCAGTGACAGCAGTTTATTTCTGCCGCCGCTACATCGCCCAATCAGTGGTGGCTATGCAAATTTACTCCGTATGTCAGTACATAACACTCCTCCCCTCTTAGTCTCTGGAACATCCAATCAGGGACTTACATAAGTCATGTAGTCCCATAAGTACACAGGATGCCTGATAGTCCTACTGGGCCTGCACGATTCAGTTCGTCGGGAGTCTTCGACCAGAGCAGACATGCCTGTTGCTGCTGCTCCTCCACTTTGTGGAAAAATCTGGAACTGGCCTCCAGGTGTGGTGGCTGAACTCTGGCAATTGGCGTTCCCCGGTCCTGGCTGACTTTGGGGTGTTCCAGAGGTAGCAGGTAGGGGTTCGTGCTCCCTCTTCGGGCTTGAGTTTAGGGTTTCTTGGTGTCTCGCAGCTAGGGCCTGGTCCTCACCATGGTCATCTGATTGACTGGCATTGGAATGTCTGTGGGGCAGAGACCGGTTATTCTCCTGGTTTTCTGCTGAGGTTTCCGTGGTTGTTTCTGGTTGACGAAGCCATGACTCTCCTACTCGGCTCCGTAGTTGGTCGATATGCCTTCACCACTCTCGACCATCATCCAGATTGACCCAATAGGATTTGGGACCGGTGACTCCAATTATGGTGGCACTCTTCCATTTAGGGTCCCCCGCAAAATTCTGGGCAAAGACCAATAGTGTCCTGGTTAGTTTGTGGGACTCTAGAGGTGTCTCTGGATTATAGGTGGGGTTGAGTCTGTCCAGCTGGGACCTCAGCTTCTGTCCCATTAGTATTTCTGCAGGGCTTCGGTTGGTGGCAGCACATGGAGCGATATGCTATGCCAATAGGAACTGGTCGATTCGTACCTCCCAGTTTCCCGGGCCCATTCTAACCAGTGTCTCTTTGGTCATCCTCACCATTTGTTCTGCTAGCCAGACTGAATGATGAGATAAGGACATGTCTTATGCCGAGGTCGGCCAGGAAAGACTCCATGTTCCGGGCTGTCAGTTGTGGGCCATTGTCTGACACTAGGATGTCCGGCAATCTGTGGGTCGCGAACAGCTTTCTTAGCACTCAGATGGTGGCTTCTGTTGTAGATGATGCCATGTGGATGACCTCTAGCCATTTTGAATAGGCGTCCACCACTATAAGGAAAGTGCGTCCCACCAAAGGTCCTGCGAAGTCTATATGGACTCTGGACCACGGACTCTTTGGAGTTTCTCACTCTAGCGGCGTGGTTCTTGGTGGATCGGGTCTGGTTTCCTGGCATGGAAGGCAAGTCATCACCCATTCCGTAATGTCCTGCTCTAATTTTGGCCACCACAGGTAGCTCCTTGCTAACGCCTTCATACGAACTATCCCTTATGGGAATAACTACTCGCTCCTCCCATAACAAACAGCCCTTCATCGCGGAGAGTTCAGTCTGTTTAGTTTTAAATGTTTTAAATTCTTCCCCTTCATCCTCCGGTGGCCATCCCCTGAACACCCAGTTCAAAACTTTAGAGAGCACCTTGTCTTTTGCTGTGTGCTCCGCGATATCCCTTGATGTGATGGAACTGGTTCGCTCTATGTCGACGAGTAGGATCTCAGCTACAGGTGCGGGGTCCTCCAAGAATTCGGGTGCTGGGCAACGGCTGAGGGCATCTGCGTGGCCAATGCTCTTTCCTGGTCTGTGGGTGAGCTTGTAGCTGTACCCAGAGAGGAAGATAGACCATCAAGTGAGGCGGGGTGACATGTACTGAGGCATTTGTTGATTGCCTGCCAGTTGTCTCAATAGCAGTTTGTGATCTGTAATTAATTCAAATTTTCAGCTGATCCCAAAAGGCTTGAGCCATTCCACTCCTAGTAGAGTCGGTTGGTGGCCATCAACGACTGTTAGCGGCAGCTTTCCTTGGAATTCTTTAAAACTAATTGGAACCTCTGCTCAGCCCAGTATTCAAATAGGGTTTCCCTGGAAATCATTAAGTATGTTTTGTGGCTTAAGTTGATGCCTCGTGATGGTGGACATGAGCTGCTTCAGAGTCCCCCAGGCCATAATCATGAAGGCAGAGCCAGTGTCTATTTCCATATCACAGGGGAGTCCTTCAATGGTCACGATGATAAAAAAAATTCTCCTTGTCTGAATGCCCCACAGTATGGTAAAGACCCTTGGTGTCTTGGTAAGCGTAGTCTTTCCAGCGCCTGCCCCGCTGTCCCCTGGGTTGGTTCTGTCCTTGTCTGCTTGGTCCCATGGGTGGTCTGGAGGGAATTAGGGTGGCCTGGTACATTGCCAGTTGGGTGGCCCTGCAAGCCTCAGCTATGTGCCCCCGCTTCTGGCAACGTTGGCAGATGGCTTCCCTAAATTTGCACACTGCCCTGGTATGGCCCCCTAGGCAGCCAGAACAATGTGGCTGCCTTTGCTCAAAGTCTCTGGGACTCACCCTTCTCTCCTGTTGGATCCGGTGCACATGATCATCATTGTAATCGTAGTCCTCCTCGTCCTCCGGAACCTCAGTCCTCCAGTCAGGTTGTCAATGGGTTTGATGGAGTCTACGGATGTTGGCTGCAGAGGTGTCTGATGATTCAGCAGCTCTCGCTTTATCGACCATGTCCTTGAAAGTGGCTCCCCTCTGACTGAGTAGTTTCTTTTGGAGGTTCAGGTCCCCCATGCCTAAGATGATTCTGTCTTTCATCATTTCCTCCGGGTTCACGAACTCACACTTGGATGCAAGTTCCTGGAGTTTGGCTACAAAATCATTGATAGATTCGCTTTCTTGTTGTCACCAATGGTAGAATTCGTTTCTGCAGACCATTGGAGGATCGGAGGGCGCATAGTGCTCTTTCAGTGCCATTTGCAATGTAGACCACAAAATGGACTCTATATCTGCTGGAGCCACCAGGGTTTGTGCCATCTTGTAAGTCTGTGGCCCACAGTAGGTCAGGAAGAGAGCCCTCTTCCTATTGTCCAGTAGATCCTGGAAATTGTTTGCCTCCAGGAACATTCAGAACATTCACGACATGTAGGTTCGCCATTCTTCTGTCTTCGGGTCTAAGAAGGCTGGAGCTGGAGACTGTTGGTGTGCCATCCTTGTTTGGCCAGAGTAGATCGGATCGTGCTTCTAAAGATAGCCACGGATGCCACGAGGTGCCTTTGTCCTGTTGTCTTCTTCCACTACCCTCGTCGCCAGTGTTAAGTTTGCATGGGAATGAAGAATCAAGATGTAGCACCTTTATGGAGAAATCAGCTCGTACTCAAAACGGACTACCGGCAAGCTGCAGGGAAGCCGCTTTTAAGGACTTCCCTAAAAACGGCTGGCCAGTGACAGCAGTTTATTTCTGCCACCTCCACATCTGGCAATCAGCGGCGGCTATGCAAATTTATTCCGTACGTCAGTACGTAACAGTTTTGGTTAAAGAGAGGTGGATTGCTAAACTAGATTAAGGCCATTAGATGTAAACTGAAAAACTCCAGGTTATGAAATTTATGGTGACAAATGGTTAGACTTTTCTGTATCTTTTTACTGCCATTTCATGGTTGTATGGATTTCTAATCTAATGAAATTCTGGATAGATTGATAATTGGAAAACTATCTAGATATTATCTCCATTTTGATACTGAAACAAGTAGGTGCCTGTCAAAAGTGACTGCTCAGATAACTGAATTGGTTGGTAATTGATTGGCGAGGTTAGCACAATATAATTTGTTTAGAAATTTTGTCCCATCAAACACTGAGGCCACATCGGTGTGGTATCATAGACAATTTCTGCCCTTGATCTTCTTCAGTGCATGAATGAGGAAGAACCAGGAATTTAATGGCTTTTCGAGATATGTGAGATCTTTCCAGACTTTTACTCAGACTCTTTTTCTCATCTGTCTCCAAGATATAGAAATGATCCATCATGTAGAAGGAAAATGAAAAGCTGTAGTTCTGCATAGTGAGGAGAAGCCCATCCCCCACATTCAGAGAATACCAGGCAGTGTCACAATCTTCAGCAAAGGAAGGGATAAAATGGATTGTTTGGCTTTTCCCCCTCTGTTTGAACAGCAAGGAGGCTTGGCTGAGTATCTTTGTCACCTGCTGCCTCATACATTTACAGTTTTTTAAAATGAAATCTTTGAGCTATAGTTATATTCCAAAGATTCATTTTGTTGCTATTTCCTATATATTAAAACAAAGGCCAATAATTTGGCATGGGCAAATGAGGAATTTGCAGAATCAAATTCACCAAAAATTATTTTAGGTTTACCCCCCAAAATAAACTTTTACTAGCATAGCTCTTTCTATAACTTATCATATATACCGGGGTGTGTGTGTGTGTGTGTGTGTGTGTGTGTGTGTGTGTGTGTGTGTAAATTTATCAGCAGAAAATGCTACACACACACACACACACACACACACACACAAAGCACATTGCATTGTATTATTAAGAGTGTACTAACTTGAGTATAATTTATCTTGATTATATTGAGTGTATTCTCTCTCTCTTATTTTTAATATCAATAATTCCAGTGGTCCACAGTAGCTAAGCTACTGTTAACCCACCAAGATTCGGGGTTCACTTGTCCATTTAAAAAGTTTATATTAACTATCTTATATTGGACTTCTTTGTCTGTGTGCACATATTGGAAAAGTAAATACAAAGATCTCTGCCAAATCTTGTACATAATGGATGAATGTTATTGCCCCATGCAGTTGTCTAGTTTGCTTCCACTGCTACTCCATTTTGTGATCCTGTTTCTTTCTTTGTTGCCAAGAGCTTTACAAATGATCTAGGACCGTGATGGCGAACCTATGGCATGGGTGCCACAAGTGGCACGCGGAGCCATATCGGTGGGCACGCGAGCTCAGGTCCGGCGTGCATGTGTGCACCAGCCGGCTGATTTTCGGGCCTTCTGGGCCCACTGGGAGTCGGGAAACAGGCTGTTTCCAGCCTCCAGAGGGGGTGGGGAAAGCCATTTTCGCCCTCCCCAGGCTCCTAGAAAGGCTCTGGAGCCTGGGGAGAGCGAAAAATGGGCGTGCCATTGCATGCTGGGAGCAGAGGGGTCATGCGTGCATGTGCGGGGGTGCATGGAATTATGAGTGTGGGCACGCACACACGTGATCCCCCGCATTCCCCCCCCCCTTTTGGCACGCGAACCAAAAAAGGTTCGCCATCACTGATCTAGGAAGTCTACTCTTCTGCAAACTGAGCATTCGGGGTGAAGAGATGATTCCCCCAAGGATGAATGGCTTTTTATATCGTAATATGATGTTTTTAAATGCCTTTTTTAATCTGTAGTTCTAATCTCTGCTGTAAGCCGCCCTGAGTCCCAAGGGATTGGGCGGCCTATAAGAACTCTTAATAAATAAATAAATAAATAAATAAATATATTCAGTAGTGATCTAACAGAGAAGTGCAAAATGTTAGTGATTTTTGATAGAAATAGTAATTTGATCCTGTTCAGGGCCATTGCTTTCTGTATGTTTCTGCTTCCCCCACATGCATTTTTTCCATTCCTGCAAATCTATATAAATGCCATTCAATCAGCAATTACATAGTAGACATCATGAGACATAGGCAACATATAGAATATAGAATTATAGAATTGGAAGGGACCTTGGCGGGCTTCTAGTCCAACACCCCCCCCCCCCCATTTGAGCGGGAGACCCTATAATATCATTTGAGACAAATGGTTGTCCAGCCAGTTAGTTTCAGCCAGTCCTTGTTCCACACCTATACAGGTCATAGCATTTGAACTAGCCACTGATGGTAAGTAAACATAGATCCATAATGTCCCTGTGGCTCAAATCCAAAGCCCGAAGTCCATTACCTGATGGTTCATAGAACAGTCCCCTGCTGGAGATAATGACAGGTAGATGGTGCACTGGAACAGAAGCAGAAGCTGCAGCCCAGCGACGAAGCTCATATTTAGTCATACAAGCTCATATTTAGTCATACAACTGATGCGATGGAATGTGCACCTGGAGAATCATTGGACATTATATAAGAACACAGAGCTTTCCCAGAGCCCAGATTAAGAGACTGTGTAGTCCCCAGATGGAGGGGGGAGGGGGGAAGAGGTTCAGGGTGACCACCTGCGAGACTTTCTCAGCACATATCTAATAGGTTAAAAGGTTATACTCTTAATTTGGCAAGATTCCATCCATTAGGTGTAAGCAAATAAAGGATTGGAGTTAATTGGATCTCGATGTGTCATCTTTGGGCTTGGGCCCTGACCTTAATTTTGCCAAACTCTTGGCCACTGATTCTCCAGGTGCAAGTTCATCCCAATTACTGAGAACTAATGCAGTAAAGGTAACTGAGAGATAGAGTGATGTAAATATTTAAGCAAAGACAAGAGCTTTAAATAGAAGAAGAAAAAAAAGTAGTTCTTGACACTATCAAAAATATTGTGAAAAATCAATTTATCCCTGTCAAACAAAATCGCTTTTGCACATAAGCTTCCCAGTTTCCAAAGACAAATAAACTGGGTTTTGGCTACTCCAAAGCTATTCTACTCACAACTCACTCCCATATCTGAGTTGCAATCTTATCTATCAGTCCTTGCACTGCCACACAATTCATTCAATATAAAATATGCTGTTCCAACTGGCGATTTTTATCCTGCAACAAGCAAGAAACTGGAAGAGAGTGCCATCCTTGTGTACAGTATGCAGGGCATGTTATGGATAGAGAGCTGTACTGGCGCAGTGGTTAGAACACAGTATTGCAGACTAATTCTGCTGACTGCCGACTGCCAGCAGTTTGGCAGTTCAATTCTCACTGGCTCAAGGTTGACTCAGCCTTCCAAGGTCAGTAAAATGAGAATCCAGATTGTTGGGGGTGATTGCTGACTCTGTAAACCAGTTAAAGGGGCCTGTAAAGCACTGTGAAGCTGTATATAAGTCTAAGTGCTATTGCTATTGCTATTGTTGGATCCCAACAGCATTGTTTCCCTCCCCTCTTATTGCTTCCCTCTTATTACTGCCAAAAAAGCCAATGCAATCCTAGGCTGCATTAACAGAGAGAAAGAATCAAGATCATGTGAAGTGTTAGTACCACTTTATAATGCCTTGGTAAGGCCACACTTGGAATACTGCATCCAGTTTTGGTCACCACAATATAAAAAAGATCTTGAGACTGTAGAACAAGTGCAGAGAAGAGCAACAAAGATAATGAGGAGTTTGGAGGCTAAAGGAAGGTTGCAGGAATTGGGTATGTCTAGTTTAATGAAAAGAAGAACTAGGGGTGACATGATAACAGTGTTCCAATATTTGAGGAGTGCCACAAAAAAGAGGTGGTAAACTTATTTTCCAAAATACCAGAAGGTAGAAGAGGGAGCGATGGACAGAAACTAATCAAGAAGAGAACCACCCTAGAACTAAGGAGAATTTTCCTAGCAGTTAGAACAATTAATCAGTGAAACAACTTGTCTCCCGAAGTTTTGGGTGCTCCAACAGTGGAGGTTTTTAAGAAGAGATTGGAAAACCAGTTGTCTGAAATGGTATAAGATTTCCTGCTTGAGCTGTGGGTTGGACTAGAAGACCTTCCAATCTTGTTATTCTGAACATCACCAGCAAGGGGGAAAATATCAACAAATCATTCTGTTTAAACATGGACCAAGAGTCTTGTGACTAGATATCTGTCGAAATTCACTAGGTCAGTGATGGCGAACCTATGGCACGCGTGCCACAGGTGGCACGCGGAGCCATATCTGCCGGCACGTGAGCTGTTGCCCTAGCTCAGTGCATGTGTGCACCGGCCAGCTGATTTTTGGCTCACGCGGAGGCTCTGGGAGGGCATTTTAAGCTTCTGGAGGGCCTCCGGGGGGCATTTTTGCCCTCCCCAGGCTCCAAGGAAGCCTCCGGAGCCTGGGGAGGGCGAAAAATGGGCCTACCAGGCCCACTGGAAGTCGGGAAATGGGCCATTTCTGGCCTCCAGAGGACCTCTGTGGGGGGCGGGGGAGGCCATTTTCGCCCTCCCCAGGCATTGAATTATGGGTGTGGGCACTCACATGCGTGTGATAGTGCGCGCACACACGCTTTCGGCACCCACGGGAAAAAAGGTTCGCCATCACTGCACTATGTTTTGTATAGTATTTTCTGCAGCTGTATTCAGAAAAAGCCCAGCTCTTACCTACTGGTCAGACCCTTTTGGGATTAGCATTCCAAAAGATTGAAATGCCCATAGTTTAAAAAGCCCAAATAAGAGCTGACAGGCCAAGAACTAGGAAGCAGCACCAGAGAGAGCAATTGTCAGGGTTCCAAATAGCATCCAGAACTAAATCAGAGTCTGAGGCAAAGCAGTCCTCAAAGTTCCAATGTATTAGTAGAGCCATGTTGGCACATATGTGAGAAACTCAAATCTAAGCTACAAGGGTTTCTCCACCCAGTTTAAAGTTCATTCCCTTGTTCCCACACCCACAAGTTCATCACGTTGACCAGTTGTCTTCTGCCAACGTGTCCGGATACTCCCCTCAGCTTCCGGCCAGGTGCTGAACAAAGGATGACCTTGAAAACCTAAATGGAATTTGTTATGGCTACATGTCTACATTGCTCATGCAACAGCCCCTCCCAAATTCCCACAGCTAGAATACATTCTAAGCATCAAGTGTGGCAGGCCAGAGTCTCTAATAAAATATGGCTTCGGCCTGACAGCAATCTCTTTTGTCTCTTTCTCTTTCTTTAGCCTAGAGTCCCATCACTACCACAACAGTTCAGACTGATCCAGGTCAGATATTGGCAGAGACTGTGGAAGAACCTGATGTAAAAGAGGCAGACTACCCAAAGTTGAAAGGTCCTGGAAGACTATTCCAGAGCCCTGGGGGTAAGGCTGTGTCTGGACCAGGGTCAAGTGGCCAGAAGGTGCCAAACTGGTCACATTCACTAAAAGCCATATAGATTTGTACATTAGACACTTTCTCGGTGAGTGTATCTGCCAGGACATTTGGTGCTGGGTTTCATTAACTAATCATTATAGAATATTGTTTTTCTCCTTCAAAGCTTCTATAGAAATCCTTAAAGATGTGTGTTTGTTTGTTTGTTTGCTTGCTTCAATCAATGTAGATGGTCATCCATCTAGTAGTGATTCTGGGCAGCTAACATGTGATTAATAAGAATGAAATGCATACAATGGCAGCTGAGGCCAACAACAGTCATCACATATAACCATTCATCTTATTGATGGTTTCATAAAATAACTGAGAACTGAGCCCTAAATATATACCCATGCTCCCATTCTCTACCTTTGTTTTGTTTTTAATTGTACATTTTATGTGACTCAAAAAAAAAAAAGCCCTCTCTGGAGTACAAAGTCAATTGAACCCTGACAGCCTTGCAGGAGTAGAGTACCGGGTTTAGATATTTGCTGTGAGAATGCCTCATTAAGTCAGAGAAGGATTTTCTTCCTTCACATTAAATAACCTTTCAGTTCATGCATATAAGAATTTCAGTGTGGCTGTTTCCTCAATAAGATGTTCTTACTTAGTTTTTCTATTACAGTTATCACGATGGATCAAAACAGACAGATACATTTACTGTTTTCCATCAAAAGATAATAAAAAGAAGCAGTTTATAAAATCAGATTATATGAAAAATTGTCTAATGATTATAATTTCTAAACCCATTGCTGAATAATGATGCATTCAAGAGTTGTCATCGAATGATGAAAGGAACCTAATATGAAAGATTTTCTCTGTGAAGAATGACTACAGATGAATTGCAGGGAGATACAATACTTTGATAAAGAACAATAAGAGCCCAGTAGAACACTTAATAATAGACTACTCAGGATGAATTGAGGATTGCAATAAAAGCTCATAAATTAAAAAGTTTCAGAATGATTTCTGATAAAAGGCATGCCAAGGTGAAGTTTAAAAAAAATCTTTTAAATCAACAGATATGCCAGCCATAACACATTTGATTATACAGTTTTAAAATACACACTATAAACTTTAATTTCTGGTTGCAAAGGAATTGCTTTAGAATACTATCATATCACATAGGCTGAATGTGCCACAGTATCTTAAGGCACAAACCAAATACTTGTGCAACTGAAGAGCCCTTTAGTATTTATAATTATCTCCTTGAATATAAGTAACTGCAGGGAGAAATTAATTTTTCAGTAAGGCACAGTTTGCCTTGCTTTCTTCATGCAGTACAGTCAGATAGCAGAACCATGATATACTAGTAGACTAAACCTCTTGAAATTACATAGTAGGATGTCATTATTTAATGAATACACATATATTTAAAACATGCCTTTGTGTATGTTCATAGCATGTTAACTTTCTGTTTACGGAGAGATTTTAACATGGGGAAACTCCTGCCTCTCCTGATACTTTAAAGCAGTGTTTCTCAAATAGTGGGGCGCCCCCCCCTGGGGGGGCATGGAGCAATGCCAGGGGGGCGCATGTGACCCCAGGGAACATGCGTGGTCCCTCTTGATTGATTCTCCTGGATGGGGAGTTTTCCCAGTTGCACGCTGCTCCGAGCCCAGAAGAGAAGGCAGCCAGGCGGGGGGCAGGGCGGCTGCGTGGGTTCTTGTTCTTGGCGGGCGCCGCGGTAGCCATGAACGGCTTGGCGAACCTGCTGCTGGACAAGGAGGAGCATCCTCTGCAGCTGGGCGAAAGCTTCGAACGGCACCCTAAAGCCTCCTTCCACACCATTTGCTGTGAGTGCCCGGCAGAGGCGGCGCTTATGGGCCAGGCCGGCGACCCCAAAACATCAGTTTGATTAAGCTGGCCTGGCCCCATGTCAAAAGAGGGCCCTAACCACGGTAGCCTAAGCCTGCCTAACTAAAAACAGGCTCCACTGAGTTCAGTGTGACTTACTCCTAGGTAAGTGGGTCAGGGGCGGGTTCCCAATATTTTTACTACCACTCTGTGGGCGTGGCTTATTTTGTGGGTGTGGCTTGCCAGCCATGTGACTGGGTGGGCATGGCTTCTCGGACTGCTGAAGGGAGGGGAACTGAGATAGGTCCTGCTGCCGATTCCCCCTCCCCTCAGCAGCTCGAGAAGCCTCAAACGTGCGAAAATGCCTAGGATCATCACCGCACGTTCGTGGCTTCTCGGACTGCTGAAGGGAGGGGAATGGAGATAGCTCCTGCCGCCCGTTCTTTCAGCGTCTCACACGCTCCCTCAGCCATCCTCCCCTGCTTGAACTCACTGTGGGGTAGGAAGGCAGCGCATGTGCAGTGCTGGAAGCTCGGCTTCTGGGCATGAGCAAAAAAATTTTTTAAAAAAATTTTAAAAATGTTTAAAATGGCGGCGCCCAGGCACATGCGTGAAAAAGTTTTTGGGGTTTTTAAAATTTTAAGATTTTACTAAATTTTAATTGTATTAAATTAGGGCCACATTGAATATTTTATTTTAAATGTATTTTAATGTTTTTTACTTGGCTTAAATGTATTTTAATGTTTTTTTACTTGGCTGTTCACCGCCCTGAGTCCCCTGGAGAAGGGCGGTATATAAATTTAATTAAACTTAAACTTAAACTTAAACCGACCGCACCAGTACTGTGACGTCACCAGCGGGCCACTACCGGTGCTATAGAGTGGACCGCACTGGTAGGAACCCACCACTGAAGTGGGTAGAGCATCCTTCCCCAGCCAACAGTTTGCTTGCAGCTTATAATAAATAAAATAATAAATATTAACACTAACATTCCATTGGGGCCCAGATTGGAGAGTTGGGGGTGCGCAAAATGTTTACTTCTTCCTAGGGGGGGCGTAACAGAAAATAATTGAGAAGCACTGCTTTAAAGTAATTTGAATTTGCATTGGGCAGAACAGAATTTCCCTTCAGGTACCAGATGCTAGACTGCACAGAACAGCTGTGATCTTCCCCCTCTTCAGAGAAAGGAGCCATATTCTCCAGGCAACCTGCCCTGTATGGAGTGTGATTAGTTTTGAAGTGAGGTTCAGATGTCAACATTGCCAAATTTATATATGAAATAGGAAATGGGGTTATCTTATCCTTCACCTAAGGCAGCAAAATATCTCCAAATATCCTTCAAATCATAACATTAATTATACTTCAAGATTTATTCTTATTCTGCTATGGATGAGGATCAAACCTAAATTCAGATGTAGATACTTATCTCACCCCACATTGATTCTTTCATGTTAGGAAAGACTGGATAGAGCTCTCATCACTGTGTCCTTAACTCACCATGTCAAGGTTCATTCTACTCCTTCTAGGGGTCTCCACCATGCACATTCCATATGTGAGGGAATGACTGTGTATCCTATATTTGGTGAACCAGAAATCCATACCAATGAATATGTGGACCAGATCAACAGGCTAGTTGATCCAATATCACCAGTACAAGTCTATAGCTTCAGGTAAACATCTTATGCATAAACTGAAGCCAAAATCTCCAGGCATTCTTATTTACCAAAAATCTTCAGTTATATATAATCTCCATCTACAGGACAGCTAAGTTTATTGAGAATACAAGAAACCCCATATATGTTTAGGCCATGGAGCACTTTTTTAAAATGACACACAATAGGCCAGTGTTTCTCAACCTTGGCAGTTGGAAGATGTGTGGACTTCAACTCCCAGAATTCCCCAGCCAGCGTTGCTGGCTGGGGAATTCTGGGAGTTGAAGTCCACACATCTTCCAACTGCCAAGGTTGAGAAACACTGCAATAGGCAGTATCAAAAATTAGCTGCCATGATGGGTATGACCAATGAGCAAGTGTTAATTCAGCAGAAAGCATATGGTGCTGCTTCTCAATTCCCACCCACCCCAAAACCTTGCAGGATGTTCTCAATCACCTTGCCACTACCTATTAAATTATGAGCTGCAGTCATGCTTTATTTTCTAAGAGTCCCTCAATGTGTAAGTGAAGCTCAGAAGCACCTTGGAAACAAAGATTGTGCTTAAAACTGATGCATGCATACATACTTTTCTTTTGGGGTAAGTTACTTTATGAAAAACACAGAAAGAATAAGAAATAGGAAGCCAAAATACTTAGTTTTAAGAAAAGGAAATATAGGTAAATCTAGTTTATACCAATACCATTCATTATACCTTTCCATATCTAACAGTAAGAACAATTTCCTCTCCATTTCCTGACAGTGAGAACAATAAACCAGTGGAACAGCTTGCCTTCAGAAATTGTGGGTGATCCATCACTGGGTGTTTTTAAGAAGAGATTGGACAGCCATTTTTCTTGAATGGAATAGGGTCCCCTGCTTGAACAGGGGGTTGGACTAGAAGACCTCCCAGGTCCCTTCCAACTTTGTTATTCTGTTATACTGTTATCTTTCTATCCTTGTACACAATCATTGCTTCTACCACATCCATAAGTTGTTTCATGCATTGCCTTCTGCTCTCTAAATTTCTCATCTCTCTTTATTTTTGGTGATCTCATCAACTCTACTCAACCACAACTTTCACAGTCTTTCCTTTCCTCTCAATCCGTATACGTTTTCTTCATATATTTGTTTTGCAGTTTGATCCTTATTTTTTCTCTCTCTACAATCAAACTATCCAATGCGCTGATCACTCACTTCATTATTCAGTCCACATTCATTCAGCAGCCATTCATTCTTGACACTATTTCTTCTTGTTTTAGCACTCATATTTCTTAACTACATCATTCCCAATGCATTCAACTTTTACATTTCTTCTGACATATCCAATTCTCACTTTCATATAACAAGTAGGCAGAAGCATGCTCTTAGACACAGCCATTTTTTTTGCTTTTTCAATAAACATTCATTCATCATACTAGGCCAAATGCTATTCACTACATTTCTACCAACAATTGTGTTTCTTACTATTTCTCCATCCATTTTCTATCTTTAATAAATATGAATAAATAATAAATCAAAGTCCAAAAATTTATCAACTCACTAATGTTTCACCATTTATGCGTAATTTGAAATTGTTTGCTTTCTCTGTCAAAATATAACTTTTTTAAACTTCAGTTTGTTAACTTTCATATCCATGTGCTTCGGGGCATCATACAATCTGTTTAGATTTGCTGCAAATGGGTTCAGGTTTCCAGTCAATAACATGACAAAACACACATCTCCTATGTAGCCACAAGCTTTCCTTTTCCATTTATGCACACGCATAAGAAGATACTATCATCAAGGATACACAACATACCTTTGTTTAACTTGCTTCGCAATATTGAACCATTTTTACGTGTGATTTAGTTCCATCATATACCACTATCATATTTAGCAATCAACCTTAAAATCCATATTTGCACACATCTTTTCATAATTCAAGCTATGTCATACTCTTTCTCCAAATCAGCAAACATGCAATTCATGTTACCTCTCACATTCATACATTTTCCAATGACCTGCTGAAGAGTAAAAATCTGGGTGGCAAAGCTGTGCTGCGTTTGTTAAATGTTATTCGTTGTTAGGTACTGTTAGAAAACATCCTCTTGAAGTTGTTGCATTCACTGTTGGTCTACCTTGCCCGTTATATAAGGGTACAATAATGGCATTCTTCTAATCATCAGGCACGGATGTGGTCTTTATCTACACCTGAAGCAAGTCACACTGCCAGTTCATGGGCAAACCACATCTGTATTTCACATTTCTCCATATTGTCTTAGATACTTTATTTCCATCAAAATTGCTGTTAATTTTCTCTTCCTGCTTTAATCTTAACTATACCTCGCTCTCTTTGACTACATTCTTTGCAGGTATTTTGTTTTCTACATATATGTTATGCTACTCTACTTTCTTACTGATTCTTTTATATTCTCTTTTTTACTCATCCATTCAGCCCTTTCACTTGCTTTTTTACCAAAATCATCTCACTTTTTCTGGTTCTTTTCTCAGCAGCTGCTGGAGATTTGTTGACCTAAAATAAGTTTTGAAAAGTTAAAAAAAACATGCTAGAAGAAGGAATAGCAAATTACTTCTGTACTGTTGCCAGGAAAACCATCCAGACGTATTTAAAGACTGAAGGACTCACACTCAGCTGAAAGGTAACTTTGCATAGCCATTCAACTCAATGGGACTTGCTCCGAATAAAATAAATATAGGACAGCAGTCTAAATGCCAAACTTTGTTGAGACATATTATATTCTGTTGTGCAAAACTAAAAATTCTATGCATTTATTTGTGCATTGTGAACTGATAAGCTGTATGTGTGAACATGAACCTGCTCACATCCAATATCATAATCTTAAGTAGTTTTGGGAGATCTCTACCAATTCTTCCAGTGATATGCAGGCATTGTGTGAATAGATTTCATATCATTCCTCTGTATGATTATCACTGTATGAACAACTTGAGACCTTCCTCCTCACTTGCATGGAATATTACTGTCTATATACTTCTCCTGCTAGCATTTGGATTGCTTTGTGCCTAATTGTTGTCTTATTTGTTTTAATGAAAAGACACCCACGTGTTTGGTAATGACTGCATGCAAGATAATAACAACAGCAAACTCTCATGCTTTTAAATGACTATAATTACAGTATTCATTATTAATTGTACTAATTAACCTCCCACACATTGGCAAGAAATCCCCAGAGCGCATGCTAAGGAAAAGTGGTGACATTGATCCGATGTTTGTTTGTTTTCAAATCTGTAGCCTGGCTTTCAGTTTACCAGGGACCTCCAGGTGATTCACACAACCAAGCCACTATCATAAAAATAATAACAGAAGCTGAGTAGAGAACATTGCATAAAATAAATCTCATACTGAAAATATAGCCGGCAGCCAGAACATAATAAAATTGCTATGTTATCTCTTACGGTTCTTGGGAAAAAATTGCACAGGAAAGGCACCATGGTAGAAAAGGCCATGTTTTCCTTCCTATGTTTTGAGAGGCTAGTCAGCTGATAAACTCTATGACCTACCAAAGCTTTAAAAACTTTCTTGATTTACTTTTATGACTTAAAGACTAATTTAAAAACACACCCCTGATTTTCTCTAGGTATCTCAGGAGGCCTAGTGTATAAGATGTCATGGAAGATGTTTTCTTTTATCATGTCTTATGTGAGAAATGGATGAGCTGAAGGAGGTTTGCCTTCTGGGTACTGCTGAATTGCAGCTGCCACCATCTTTCAGTATTGGCCACACTGGCTGGGAGATGTAGATCTAGAGTAGAAAACATTCCCTCCCTTGATAGACTTTGGCCACAAACAATCCAACAAAAGATGTGCTTGGCTGTGATTGGCCAATTCAAATACTGTAATTCCAAAACCAACAGGAAAACTCACAGTTCTCATCATCAACACTTCTTGATAAACATACTACGGGGTACCCACTGACCTAAGCCAGAATGAGCAATGCCTTTGTTGGCAGGGAATTATGGATACTGCTCATCACAGCTATAGGTTGCCAGGTTATGGGAGATTGTTGTGGACTATGGCATCTTTTACAAATATTTAATCCTTTCATCTCTGTACCATACTGCATTTCTACACTGACAAGTACAGCTAATGCTTTTACATAGATGGCAAATAAAGATAAACTTCTTGAGAAGTGCACATCCTAGTGTGTTATTGATCTTCTCCTAGGCCACAATTAATGCAAAGAAAAATAAATACTGATGTTTCTGTTGATGACAGTACATTTCAACATAAATAGTAGTTTCAAGTCTGCTTTATACCAGTATCATTAACATTTGCTACCTAAGACAAGCACATTATTGTGTCCCATTGCAGGGTTTAGATTTTAAAACCAAAAGCACCTTTATGGGATTTTGATCTTCTGTGGTTATTACTAAAGTTTAAACCTGGATAAATGCAGTTCATTTCTTTGTCATTTGCCTCTATATTCTATTTGTCAGAACTGAAAGAGATGTTGAAAGAGATCTATTTTTATATCCTGTTTCCTAAATGACAGATCTGTTTTTCTTTACCTTCTTACACTGAGGAATATTGTGGGTTGGGCTATTTTTCTGCATTAACACATCTAAACAGTGTGGAAGCCAGAAATATCACTAAAAGTAATTTGGTTTCTTCATGAGAAAATAGTTTAAAATATTTAAAAAAATCTTACCTTGAGACTCTCTTTATCTGCCACAAGGTGTCACCAGAGATTGTCCCAGTTTTCCACAGGCAAGCCAACCCACTCATTAGTTTCTTTGTAAAACATAACATGTAGATTCCTAGCAAGGTATGTGGATGACGTGATCACTAATACAAAAGTGGATATAGTAAAAACAGAACAAAAAAAGGGTTTTTTTAACAAAATAAAGTTACTGCTTCTATGTGGAACTAAGTCACCTCAACACCACATTGTTCACCAAACAGTCAATATAAGATGCCTGCCTGGAAATGAGAACATGGTCCTTGTCCATGCAATTGTACAGAAGGGGGGAAAATGTAGCAGGTGCCACTTTTCACAACCTGCACAAAAATTTGCCACTATTTTTCCACTTTACACAATGGATCTGCCCGGTATCCTTCATTGACTCTTGCGTTCAAATTTTGTGTTCTGAATTTCGAAACTATTTCAGCTAACCCAGGGCGGGTGTGTGTGTGTGTGGAGTGAGCATAGGGAGTCCCTCATCTGTATTATGAAAGCTGATGGCTTCATGTCCCTGTCTCCTTGCTCAGGAGAAGCCATGACCATGCACCACTCTCTGACTAACAAGAAGAGGATGGTATGGAACCGGAAACTGAGGGGAGAGATTGAAAAAAAGTTGATCTGATGTTGGGGTTAGCCCAGAAAAGGGTTCTGGTGGAGCAAAAGATTCCTTTCCCATAAGACCCCCCCTTACCCATCTGACGTCATCTGGCCCACTAAATATGTAGGGGGGGGCACAATCCTGTCCTTCAGCCAGATTATGTCCTCCACCTCTGAGTTAAATTGCCCTTCCTCTCGCCTACAGCTTCTTCCTCAGAACCTAGAATGAAGCCTTGACTGCACTTTGCTTCCATGGATCTTGGCAGTGGGCCAGCGACCTTGTCTCCTTTTTATTCACAAGCACAAAGATACAAAAACATTTGAATTGGTAGTATAAAAGTACAAACATTTGCATTTAATGTAACAAGTAGTTTAGATTTATTTTCTGAAAAAACGATATATTTCAGCAGGAATAGCTTTTGTTAGGAAGACAATCTGTAGCTTCTGTAAATACTAAGGCCTTGTTCAGTTGCTACTTCCAAAGAAGTGGTACCAAAGCCTTTGGGGGGGGGGGGTGAGAGAAGTTTGCTGTTTTAATAGGCTTCTGATATAGCAGTAAGGAGGAAGTCAACTGGATTTTTGGGAGTGGAGAGACTACTCCAGAGTGAAGAGTTATGACCAAGAAGGCCTGTTTCTAGTCCCACATCCCATTACTTCTCCAAGGGAGGGCTACATAATACAGATTAACAGAGTTGGAAGGGACCTTAGAGATCTTCTAAGAGCAGGAGATCCTATACCATTCCAGACAAATGGCTGTCCAGTCTCTTCTTGAATACCTCCAGTGATGAAGCACCTAGAACCCCAGGAGGCAAGTTATACCATTGATTAATTGTTCTCACCATCAGGCAATTTCTCCTTACTTCTAGGTTGGATCTCTCTTTGTTAAACTTCCATTGGTTACTTCTTGTCCTGCCCTCAGGGTGCTTTGGAAAATAACTTGATTTCCCACTTCTCTGTGACAGCCCCTCAAATATTGGAAGACTGCTATGTCTGCAGTTTGCCCACCTGGCCTGAACATCTTAGACAAGGCTCTGATGGAGATTCTAACTGGAGGTTCTTCTGCATCACAGAAAACAGAAGGCCACATAACCTTTGTCAGCTGCTGCTTGTCATTTTCAAGCTTGCATTCTCCCTTCTTATGCTTTCATCTTTAAACATTTCTGGAACAACTCTTCAAAGAGATTTTCAGGGCTAAGGATTGTTGCATTTGGCCTTTGCATGGAGTGTTAGGAAAGATACCTCCTCCCCAAAGAGTGGGTAGGATCAGGAAAAAATGTGATTAATTTATGTTTCAATCACGTTAATGTTATGTATTGTTAATGTAACTTTAGTGCCCTGTATTTAATAATATTTGTCTTATGTCACCTAAAAGTTACCATTCATTCCAGTTTTGGGAGAAAATTTGAGAGCCACATCCAAATTTTTTGGGGACCCACAAGGCCTTGGATCCTCAGATTCAACACCTCTGACACACATACAAAATGCCTTCTCATATCATTAGAGACATGCCATGTTCCTCTAATCCCTTAGAGTTTTAAATTCTGTGGCCATTCGAAAGACTGGAGAAGGAGACCAAAAAGAGCATTGCTCCAGTTAATACAAGTGTCCTTTCATAACAGGTCACACTAAGAAAGGATCTGAATCAGCAGTAGTAACAGCCCTGCTAGCTTTTATTCTGCCCATGCTATTGATAACAAGCGAGTCTGCCACACAGATTTCACCAGAGACATTGCACCTGATGTGGAGCTCCCAGCCACATCACCTACCCTAGAGAAGCCGTGAGATGCAGTTTCCAGGTAATCAGTTCAAATGGCTGAATTAAGTACCCTTACAGAAAAGCGAAAGCAGGTGAGGAATTGCTGGAGAAAAACAGCTTCCCTGTTGTGTTGGGTTTTGTAGGGTGGTGTTCCTCCTTCTCTCACTTTCATTGAAGGTAAAAGAAAAGTTTATAGATACAATAATGTTTTATATGCATTATACACATAAAATAAACTCTTCTTTCTGATTGGGAAAACACAACTGAGTTCACTGTGTTATGTACAGTCAAATTTCTATTCCTTTCATTGGCCTTTCTGTTGCCCATGCTCCCATGTTTTAGATTTAACAAGTAGCTTTTCACATTTTACACTATTATATTATATTGGATCACCATATATCACCAGCAGAGTTAACCCACTCATTATAGAGCTGTGGTGGCGCAGTGCTTAGAATGCAGTACTGCAGGCTACTTCTGCTGGCTGCCGGCTGCCAGAAATTCAGCAGTTCAATTCTCACAGGCTCAAGGTTGACTCAGCCTTCCATCCTTCCAAGGCTGGTAAAATGAGAACTCAGGTTTTTGGGGGCAATATGCTGACTCTGCAAACCACTTACAGAGGGCGGTAAAGCACTGTGAAATGATATATAAGTATAAGGGCTATTGCTATTGCTATTTTTATTGCTTTATCTCAGATGTAATTGAATATATTGAACAGCATGTGCTGCACTGCAGATTTTTTAGTACACTGTAAATAATATATAGTAAATATTTTTGCTTCATGCCAGATTGTATGTCAAACTTCTGAACTTGAGGAACTATGGCACTAACATTACCATTTTTAGCACAATCAAGCATTTAGCTAACACTTAGGTATAGTGCTTTGACTTCTTTTAAACCATGGTCTTATTTAAGGGAAAAGGGAAAAAGATTATTGGTACTGTAGATTAGGCTAGAAGAAAGTGTTTGACACAAGATGAAGTTATACATGCCAAGTTGCATAGAATCTAAATCCAGATCTTCTTCGTCCAGCAATTAAGATTCTTTCTGGTATTTTTCCTCTACGAGCTCCACCTACTTCCTCTCCAATTGCCCCTTTCTTAAGATGTTTTGACAAGGCCATGAATTATTAATATGCTGTAAAGTTGTTCCGTGTGCCTGGGCATTCAGCGTGCCGAATACTTCGGGGAGTTTGCACACTGCTCTATACCTCTCTGCATCTGCTTAGCAATGAAGTGGCTCTTGGACTGCTAAAGGTTGAGTGCCATCACTGTAAGCAGCAGCAGCAGACTGATTCAGTTAAATAAACATAGCAGCTCAAGAATAAGAATGAAAGTCTTATGTTAGTGCTTGTTCAGAATGTAATATTGCTGTCATCTAGATGTGCTAAAACGTAGATATATGTATCCCAAAGCCACAGTAAGGTAATACCTTCATTTGTGCCTGCTGAAACATCATGGAATTGGAAACTTGTTTTGAGCTGCCAGTATCTCTTCATCAAACTACAGGTTAAACAAAGCAAGGTGTGGGGAGAGAAAATATCCCGTGTAATATTTGTAATATGCCTGAGATTGTTAAGTCTTAAAATGAGCTGCAAATTGAGATGCAGAGAAATACATGAAATACCCAGGAAGACTGCAGGGTGCACCTGGACTTCTTGGATAAAAAGACTTAATGTGATTTCCCATTCTGGAAAGTACAGTGTCTGCCCACTACTTTTGGGGGCAGATAACATCTTCTGCTGGACTGAGTGAAACTTGGACAAGTGATCTGCAGGGAATGTTGTGCCTACAGGATAGACTGGGAAGCTGGAAAATCAAGCTGGAGGAAGGCAAAGCATTAATGTCTTGTTTCTGTCAAGGAGCTACATGGTATTCATAAAATCATCAGGAGCTGGCCTCAAGCTAAAAGAGACTTTACCCGTTACTTCAGAGGTGGGTTCCTCCTGGTTTGGACCGGTTCACCCGAACCGGTAGCAAACCGCTAGTGATGTCAAGATGACATCACTGAACCGGTTCGGTCGGTGCCGGTCCGTGGGCGCCGCCATCTTTTTTTGGATTTTTTTCCTGGGTTTTTTCTTCTGCGTATGCACAGAAGCCGAGTTTCCAGCACTGTGCATGCATTGCCATCTTGTTTTCAGCTTTGGGGGGGGGGGTTTCAGATTTTTCGGCACTGCGCATGCGTGCGCACAACGCCCACAAGGCGCAGGAGGAAGTGAACCGGAGCGAGGTAAGTTAGAACCCACCCCTGCGTTACTTGTCAGGATCCCTAAAAGTTTCAACCAAGATTTGAGTTCAATGTGAGGTAATATTGATGACACATATCCTCCCACAATGGTTTCTTCCCATTTCAAGATGGCATGGATGATAAAATGCCAATTTTATCATAACAATCTATTAGAAGCTCAATCATTTAGTTTCCACTTTCTATGACTTCAGAGCACAGTTTTTTCTTAGTCCCACAAACTTTTCTTTCCCTGCACACAATGGCGAGAAACGTGATGGAGCTGGAAATCAGGAAGGCAAAGAAATGCTTGGGAGAAGTGAGGGCATCTGGGCAGGGGTGGGTGGGGAAAGCTCCATGGCGCGGGGCTGCAATGGCAAAACAGGCAATGGAGCGGCTGGCGCGAGGTAAGGAGGAACAAAACAGCCCCACCACACCATGCCCCCTCCTGCTGGCTGGGAAGACGCTCGCCCACCTGGCCGAGAAGCCGCCTGGCCTCACTGGCCGGGAAGACACAAGCCCGCCTGGCCGGGAAGCTGCCTGGCTGCAGTGGCTGGGAGGACACTCGCCCACCTGGCCGAGAAGCCGCCTGGCCTCACTGGCTGGGAAGACACAAGCCCACCTGGCCGGGAAGCTGCCTGGCTGCAGTGGCTGGGAGGACACTCTCCTCCCTGCCGAGAAGCCACATAGCCGCACTGGCTGGGAAGACACTCGCTCGTCTGGCCGGGAGGATGCTTGCCCCCCCCCCGATGCTGCTCACCTGCCTGGCCAGTGTCAGAAGAGAGGATTCCCTGTGGGACAGAAGTTTTGTCTAGAAGGAAAAGCAACCAGTTTGATCATAAGGTATCCAAATGTTATGTCCCATATTTCCCACAACTAGAAATTTTTAAATTGCATACTTGTAGTATAAGTACGTAAGTAGACTTCTTTTATTATATAGTAGAAACAAATTCTATTAACAAAGGAATAAGTAGGGGGTGGGAAATTTGGAGGAGCTAAAATTGCTGTTCACTTCTTGCATTATCCCTAGCAGTAGCTTAGAATTTAGAATGAAAATAAAAATAAAAATCCACACAATTACTTTGTACTGTATTTTTCAATTATTTAAATAATCTCATGTGATAACTTTTCCTACAAACTGTTCATGTTGACTATTTTGATAGGCTCTCTGAATTTGCAGAAAAGGTCCTCTGAGAAGGGTGGATTTGCAGTATTAAAAAAGAAGACAGAGAATGGTGATTTAATGACTGATCTATATGCTCTACCAATTATCTGAGGCCTGGAGTCCCCATTTGTACCACCCAGAAGGCCAATGTATGCCTGTACATACCTTGCTAGTTGCTTGGCAATTTATCTACTCCACCTGCATTTATATATTCTTCAAAATATGTTTAAACTTTTTAAAAAATGGGAAGCTGACTTGCCACAAAGCAAAACACCATCCTCCAGAAAAATCATTTATTTCTTTATATTCCATCATTATTTGTATAAGTAATTCAAAGCAGCAAACATTCCAAATATCCCTCCTCCCCACCATAGTCCTGTGAGGTAGGCTGGGCTAAGAGAAGGAATGACTGGCCCAAAATCAGCCAGTCAGTTGTTAACTCACTGAGTCATTTCTGAACTTTCCTGCAATGTGAAAAAGAGAGCTATCTGCAGCCAGTGTTTTGTTTAGAAGTGCGTCCACCTGTCTTGAAAAAGCAGAGAAATTATAAGGGTAGGGCTGTGCATTGCTATGGTGGACAGGGATGCATTTGTCTGCAATTCTTTAAACAAAATATGGCCTTTTCTGGGGAACAAAGGCAGCTGCATAATCCCAGGAAGCTGCATAATCTCAGGGGGGAAATGCAGCTGCCTTAAAGAATTGCAAACAGATGCAGCATTCCTTTCTCTGTGCTCCCCAATATATATATATATTTGCATTTGAATCCAAAATGCAGTGGTACAGTACAAGAGGGCAAGTAAGAATATACAATTAAGAAATGTTATTTAAAATAGGTGCTTTGTAAATTTATCTGTGGCAAGTCTTCCCAGCCACTGTTTTGCAAAAGCATTCACAACAATAAATATGCATCAGAATCCAAATATAGGGTTCCAACTTTAGGTGACGTTTATGGCTGCTTATTTTGTTTCTACTACTAGTAAAGAAATGAGTGAGAAATCATCATTTTTGTAATTATTCCTGAAGTGGTGTGTGTGTAAAAGGCAGCACTGATCACTGATCATAATAGCACAAGAACAGGCACTAAGCACCAGATCCATAGAAGCAGGGATTTACCACACTATATAGAACCCAAGGGGTAGATGAGTGTCTCTCAGCTGAAAGATGTATCGACTTTAACTCCCAGAATTCTCCAGTCAGCCATCAAGGAGTTTTCACAGAAGATTTTGGAGAATAATAGAGCTAAGAATCTGTGGGAGTTCTGGATCCAGAAGGACAGGCAGGCATTAGATAATCAACCAGACTGTAGTAGTAGACAAATTAATAGACAAAGACCAGAAGAGCTCAGGAGGCCAGGCAAGTGGGGTGAGGCAAGGTTCCACTCAACGTGAGTGATGTGGAGTTGGCCACGCCCACCCACTCACATGACCACCCAGCCACTCCCACAGAACCGGTAGTAAAAAAAATTGAATCCCACCACTGAAATTCTTCTCCCATTAGTGGACCAATCATTTCCTTGGCTTTTTACTCATTGAAAGAAGCTCTTTTTATTATTTTTTATATTTATTGCAAGCCTTAGTTCATTCTGTGCCTTAGCTTTCTGGACTTCATGTTTGCAGATTTGGGCTATATGCTAGAATTCTGCCATAGTTATGTGCCCCTCTTTTCAGTTTTTATACTAGTCCTTTTTGTCTTTCAGTTTGTCATAGAGTTCTTTATGGAGCCATGCTGGTTTCTTCTGGGATCGCTTATTTTACTTTTTCAGTGATATTGTGTTAAACTGGGCTTTTTCATTTTTCAGAATTTCCCAAGCTTCCTGAATTGTTCTCCCTTTGAGGATTTCCGTAGTGATCAATAGGATAAAATGTGCAAAAGAGTTAATGCTTCTGAAGCTGCCTATTAAACAATTAACTCCTTAAGAGCCGTGGTGGTGCAGTGGTTAGAATGCAGTACTGCAGGCTTGACTGCCAACTGCCTGCAATTTGGCAGTTCGAATCTCACAATGCTCAAGGTTGACTCAGCCTTCCATCCTTCCGAGGTTGGTAAAATGAGGACCCAGTTTGTTGGGGGCAATATTCTGACTCTGTAAACCACTTAGAGAGGGCTATAAAGCACTATGAAGTGGTATATAAGTCTAACTGCTATTGCTATTGCTAACTCACATTTGTAGTCACAATATACAGTACATGGTGGCAGGACCTATTCATAGTTTCTTGATTTATTCATTCAACATTCTAAGCTATGCCAAATCTCCAGATTTTATTCAAAACTTTGTTTGCAGCTCATCAAGTTATAGAATTCTTTACACAACAACTTGGCATTATTTTTTTCTCACCAGTTTCATCTCCCTTATTTCGGGGGGGGGGGGACAGCAGATGAAAATTGCACATTGAGGATAGTTGTTGTGAAGGGAAACAAATAGCCGTGGGAGATTGTGTATTCTTCTTTAGTGGAGACCTTTGAGAAGATGCTGCATAGTTCATTTTGTATTATACACTCGTCCAATTCTATGACTCTGTTTTCATCCTAAAGTTTCCTTTCTGTCTTGCCCATTTTATGCTTAATTACAGCAGAGGACAATCCAAACTATTGCTATTAAGCCAAAAAGTGGCTGTTACAATTTTGCTATGATTTACATGATTTATGAATGTTATGACAGCCTCCCAACACAGAGGGGGGGAGAGGTATTTCTGGGAATTATTTGTGTGAAGTATTCTATTAAAACTAATACTGCTCCTCACAGACTTGTAGCTGTAGTTCTCAAAGCTTACAACTGAAGGAGGCAGTATGGTATTCAATAAGTCTTATAAATACCTTCCAGATTAGCTTATCCACTCAACTTTCTAAGAGTCTTTTAATTAGACTCTTAGATATTAGATCGGATTGCGCCCTTGCGACCTCTCCGTGGCAGTGGATCCTGGAAACCTCCCTGGTTCACCGACGAGCTCCAGGAGATGAAATGCCACAAGAGACATCTGGAGCGACGCTGGAGGGCCAGTAAAACCGAATCCGACCGAACACTTCTAAGAACTTTTATTAAGTCTTATCTAGTGGCGATAGGGGCAGCAAAACTATCTCATTTTTCCGCTCTTATTGCATCCGCAGATTCTCGCCCAGCCGCCTTGTTTAGGGTGACTCGTGCCCTCCTTGTCAAAGGGGGAGCGAGGAACACTTGCAAGGTAGAGCTGAGGAATTCGCGCAGTTTCTGATGGATAAAGTCGCTCAGATCCGGTCAAAGCTGGACTCCGGCTGGACAGAGTCCATTGAGTTGACAGGGGCAAGTCTTAGTCCAGCGTTGTGGGAGGAGTTTGAGCCTGTCTCTCCTGATGACGTGGACAAGGCTGTAGGTGCGATGAGCTCTTCCATCTGTTTATTGGACCCGTGCTCCTCCTGGCTGGTTTCGGCCAGCAGAGAGGTGGCACGCGGCTGGATCCAGGAGATGATCAACGCTTCTTTCAGGGAGGGATCTGTACCGCAGCTTTTAAAGGTTGCAGTGGTGAGACCCTTCCTTAAGAAGCCTTCCCTGGATCCAGCGGATTTGAAGAACTTTCATCCGGTCTCCAACTTACCTTTTATAGGTAAAGTTGTTGAGAAGGTGGTGGCTTTTCAGCTTCTTCGGCTTTTGGAGGAAACTGATCATCTAGATTCCTTTCAGTCGGGTTTCAGGTACGGCTACAGTACAGAAACTGCATTGGTCGCCCTGATGGATGATCTCTGGCGAGCCCGGGATGGGGGTTATTCTTCCATCCTGGTGCTACTTGACCTCTCAGCGGCTTTCAATACCATCGACCATGGTATCCTTCTGCATCGTCTCGGCGAGTTGGGAGTGGGAGGCACTGTTTTATGGTGGTTCTCCTCTTATCTCGCCGACAGGGTGCAGTCAGTGTTAGCAGGAGGACAGAGGTTGGCCCCTAGGCCCCTGACATGTGGGGTGCCTCAGGGTTCGGTCCTCTCGCCCATCCTGTTTAACATTTACATGAAACCGCTGGGGGAGATCATCCGTAGACACGGGGTGAGTTTTCAACAGTACACTGATGACACCCAGCTGTACATTACCACCCCGTCTCAATTCAGGGAGGCAGTTGATGTAATGTGCTGATGCCTGGACGATGTCAGGATCTAGATGGGGAGAAACAGACTCAGGCTCAACCCCGACAAGACTGAGTGGCTCTGGATATTGCCTCCTAAGGACCATGTCGACTGTCCCTCCCTGGTTCTTGAGGGAGAAAATTAACTCCCTCGGAACGGGTTCGCAATTTGGGAGTTCTCCTAGATCCACAGCTAAAATTAGACCAACATCTTACAGCTGTGGCTAGGGGAGCTTTTGCACAGGTTCGCCTGGTGCACCAATTGCAACCATACATGGAGAAGGAGGCTCTACTCACGGTCACTCATGCCCTTGTCACCTTTGACTACTGCAATGCACTCTACATGGGGCTACCCTTGAAGAGTATTCGGAGACTTCAACTGGTGCAAAATGCGGCTGCGCGTGCTGTGGTGGGTGTGTCAAGGTTCACCCACATAACACCTATATTCCGCCAGCTGCATTGGCTGCCCATTGGTCTCTGGGTACAATTCAAGGTGTTGATCATCATTTTTAAAGCCCTACATGGCTTAGGACCAGGTTATCTCCGGGACCGCATCCTACCTCACACTTCCCTTCGACCGGTTAGGTCCCACAGAGTGGGTCTCCTCCAGGTCCCGTCAACCAAACAATGTCGGCTGGCGGGTCCTAGGGGGAGGGCCTTCTCTGTTGGGACCCCTGCTCTCTGGAACCAACTCCCCCCAGATATATGAATTGTCCCCACTTCTGGCCTTCCGAAAAGCCATCAAGACATGGCTCTTCCTACAGGCGGGGTGTTGAGACGATTTTCATTCTGGTCCCCCCCACGCATGTATGCCTTGTTTGTTCCTTCTAAATGTATTTTAAATTGTTTTAAAGTATATTGTTTAGCTGTTCTGTAAAATGTTGTACGCCGCCCTGAGTCCCCAGGGAGTAGGGCAGCATATAAGAGCACTAAATAAAATAAATTAAATAAATAAATTAAAAATTAAATGGGAAGTAAACATGCTGTGAAGCAAAGCATCTGCCTCCAACACCGTCTTTGCTTCCAAGAATATCTCAGGCATCCTCCTAGATTGCATAGGTGCCTGCAATTTTTAATGTCGCTATACATCCATTTGCTTATGTTTAATTGTGATCTTCTCTGTAAGTATTTATACTGTATATGGAATGTGCAGGATATATATTTACTGAATCAGTATGTTGAATAAATAGACTAATCAGAAAGCATTTTTTTCCCTTTAACTTATACAGTACATGCACTCATGGGTTCACTTTTGTTTGGCCTTGGACTTAATAAAAGAAAAAATCTGCAGCTTTGCCTTTAATGATGGCTGGACCTGCAACACTTAGCAAGCAATAATGTTTCTTTCTAGGCGATGAAAAATGTCACCTGCTAATTGCTGTAAATCAAGCCATTGTTAAGTTGGCCAACATAATCCAACCATTCTTTCACATTTTCATACAACATTGCAGTGGTTTTGTTTATTTCAGAATTCATTTGGAATAAATACCTCAAGCTGGACTGAATATCTGAGGGTTTGTGGTTAATTGAACACAAATATTTGCAAGAGTGGAACATTTCCCACCCACCCACATGATTAAAAATATGGAGAAATTTAATTATAAAGAAGCAAAAAAAATTTCATTCACTAAGTTTAAATCTTATCTTTCATCCAGGAGCAGAAAGTGACAAACACGGTTTTCCATGCTATCATTTCTCCCCAGAATAGCCCCATGAGGTGTGTCAGGCTAAGTATGGTAGATCTCCATCATCCAGTTAGTGGGGTGGTAATTGAGACTTGAACTTGGATCTCTCTGGGATGGGTCCAGCCCCTTAATCACTTGTTGCTTTAGTTGAGAAACATTTCTAGAGAAATGACAGAGAATTCTAATGCCTGATAAATAGATATGTTGCATTTCCTATTCATTTCATAAGATCTTCAGAAAGGATGTGTCCCTGCCATCACATCTATTGTGTATTCTAGTGTACCATTTTCACTGGCCCTGAATATGTGTCACTTGAAGAAGTCAACCTCATTTATCTGACCTGCCCTCCCAAAAGAAGAAAAAAAACCTCCCTGCCATTGCATTTGTCAGCACTGGCATTTTGTGCCCTGAATCTGCTTACTGTTATTGCTACCATAGATTCTGTCTGTACATCCAGAATCAGAGTGGAGAACCCACTCCACTCTGCATAACTGAGACCTGGCTGGGCTTGGAGGGGGGAGTAGCCCTCTCTGAGATATGCCCAGACAGGTACTCAGTGATGTATCAGCCGCGACCCCAGGGAAGGGGGGGAGGAGTGGCTATTATAACGCGCCGGAATCTGCATCCTCGTAGGAGCCCTGCCCCGGAGATTGTTGGGTGTGAGACACTCCTTCTGAAGTTGGACGTAGGGGTTCAGGTGGGCCTTCTGTTAACGTACCTGCCTCCCAGCTGCATGAACAAGGCCCTGCCTGAGCTGCTTGAGGCAGTAGCAAGCCTGGCGGTGGAGTTCCCCAGGCTTATGGTTCTGGGGGACTTTAACCTGCCCGTGGCGGGCGAAACCTCTGGTGCAGCTCAGGAGTTTATGGATTCCATGACAACCATGGACCTGACCCAGGTAATCCAGAGTCCGACTCATGAGGGAAGTCACATACTTGACCTAGTGTTTCTCTCGGGGCAGTGGAGAGATGATCTGAAACTTGGGGATATAGTCATCACCCCGTTGTCGTGGTCAGATCATTTCCTACTGAGGTTAGATTTCACAGCCCCACTCCTCCCCTGCAGGGAGGCGGGACCAACTAGGTGGTTCCGCCCCAGGCGCCTAATGGAGCCAGAAGGATTCCAGAGGGAACTTGGGGAAATACCTGAAACCCTAATCCACAATTCATCTGAGTCCCTGGTGGCTGCCTGGAACATCGCAGCAACAGGGGCATTAGATGGGATTGCGCCTTTGCGACCTCACCGTGGCACTGGATCCCAAAAAGCTCCTTGGTTTACTGAGGAGCTCCGGGAGATGAAATGCCACAAGAGAGGTCTGGAGCGACGCTGGAGAGCCAGTAAATCCGAATCTGATCGAACACTTCTAAGAACTTTTATTAAGTCTTATTTAGTAGCAATAAGGGTGGCAAAACGTGTTCATTTTTCCGCTCTCATTGCATCCGCAGATCTCTCGCCCAGCCGCCTTGTTTAGGGTGACTCGCTCCATCCTTGCTAAAGGGGGGAGTGAGGAACACTTGCGGTGGTGAGACCCCTCCTTAAGAAGCCTTCCCTGGACTTTCATCCGATCTCCAACTTACCTTTTATAGGGAAAGTTGTTGAGAAGGTGGTAGCTTTTCAGCTTCTTCAGTTATTGGAGGAAACCGATTATCTAGATTCCTCTCAATCAGGTTTCAGGTACGGCTACAGTACAGAAACTGCCTTGGTTGCCCTGATGGATGATCTCTGGCGAGCCCGGGATGGGGGTTATTCTTCCATCCTGGTGCTACTTGACCTCTCGGCGGCTTTCGATACCATCGACCATGTTATCCTTCTGCATCGTCTCGGCGAGGTAGGACTGGGAGGCACCGTTTTGCCGTGGTTCTCCTCTTACCTCGCTGATAGGATGCAGTCGGTGTTAACAGGAGGGCAGAGGTCGTCTCCTAGGTCTCTGACTTGTGGGGTGCCGCAGGGTTCGGTCCTCTCGCCCATCCTGTTTAACATTTACATGAAACCGCTGGGGCAGATCATCTGTTGACACGGGGTGAGTTTTCAACAGTACGCTGACAACACCCAGCTGTACATTTCCACCCCGTTTCAATTCAGGGAGGCAGTTAACGTAATGTGCCGATGCCTGGATGATGTCAGGATCTGGATGGGGATGAACAGGCTCAAGCTTAACCCCGACAAGACTGAGTGGCTCTGGATATTGCCCCCTAAGGACTATTCCGACTGTCCCTCTTTGGTTCTTGGGGAAGAAAAACTAACCCCCTCAGAACGGGTCCGCAATTTGGGAGTTCTCCTAGATCCACAGCTAAAATTTGATCAACACCTTACAGCTGTGGCTAGGGGAGCCTTTGCACAGGTTCGCCTGGTGCACCAATTGCGACCATTCTTAGAGAAGGAGGCTCTACTCACGGTCACTCATGCCCTTGTCACCTCTAGACTGGACTACTGTAATGCGCTCTACATGAGGCTACCCTTGAAGAGTATCCGGAGACTTCAACTGGTTCAAAATGTGGCTGCGCGTGCTGTGGTGGGTGTCTCAAGATACACCCATGTAACACCCATACTCCGCCAGCTGCATTGGCTGCCCATTGGTCTCCGGGTGCAATACAAGGTGTTGATCATCATCTTTAAAGCCCTACATGGCTTAGGATCAGGCTACCTCTGGGACCGCATCCTACCTCACACTTCCCTTCGACGGTTAGGTCCCACAGAGTGGGTCTCCTCCGGGTCCCGTCAGCCACTGGCGGGGCCTAGGGGGAGGGCCTTCTCTGTAGGGGCCCCTGTTCTCTGGAACCAACTTCCCCCAGAGATCCGAATTATCCTCACCTTGCTGGCCTTCCGAAAAGCCATTAAGACATGGCTCTTCCTGCAGGTGGGGTGATTTTGAGACAACCTTACATCTGATGTCTCCCCCATGTATGTATGGTGTTATATGTGTCTTTTAATTGTTTTCAAACTGTTTTTAATGATTTGTTTGATTGTTTCTTAAAATGCTGTACGCCGCCCTGAGTCCTTAGGGAGTAGGGCGGCATAGAAGAGCCTCCACATAAATAAATAAATAAATAAATAAATAAATAAATAAATAAATAAATAAATAAATAAATAAATAAATAAATAAATAAATAAATAAATAAATAAATAAATAAATAAATAACCCCAGTACCTAATATGTGCCCAAATCATTCAATTTTCAGCAAATTATCCTGTTCTTAAAATATTTATAAATTGCTTTTTATGTAATTGGGCAACAATTCAGCATAATCTTTAAGACAAACTACATTTATAATACAGCAGGCTGATTTTCAGTTCCCAGTCAACATAATATTACTTTAAAATTAATGAAAAGTTAATCAATACAAAGCAGCTTTTATGGCAACCTAAACAGATAGCACCTCCACTCCCAAGTATCTCATTTGCAGCCTTTCAGGATTTCTCAAATTCTAGTGCTGAAATAGCCAAAATACCCTGCTTCCATTCTTGTCCTGTAATCCCTTCCCAAATATCTAAAATTATTTGATCCTAACCTTCCAATGATAGAACATCAGCACATTCTGGAAGGGTGCAGATATTTTTGTGGACCTCTGGAAGTTCAGGAAGTTGAGCTATGGCCTCCAACTTTCACTTTTGAGAGCCAGTTTGGTCCGAACCCTAAGGCTCCAGGATAGAAACCCAGAGGCCATGAGTTCTAATCTCACCTTAGGTAGGAAAGCCAGCTGGGTGACTTTCAGCCAGTCACTGTCTCTCAGTCCAGCTCACATCACAGGGGACTTGCTGTGGGGAAAATAGGGGGAGGAAGGAGTATTATGCATGTTGCTGCCTTGAGTTATTTATTTAAAAAGCAGGATAAAAATTTAATGATAATCATCATTAGGGATTATTATAATTTCAAGGGAAAGCTAGTAAAAAAGATGAGCATCTCTCTCACTATTCTTCAATAGAAGTACAACCAGTGAGAATTTTCTTTATTCTTTGGTCTTCTTCCATTAAAAAAAATTGTAGCATACAACAAGATTTGGGTGGGTACTCTAGGATTGCCTGAAACATGGAGGGCTTCTCTCTACCATGGGTTCTTAGCAAACTAGGTCAAAATCAACTGAGATATACTTTTGCATATTATTATTGTGTTGTGAATTACTGAAACCATTCCATGTCAATTACCAAATATAGCCAAGCTTCCGATATGAAATAATGGCATTAAATACAATGTTGCATAACACCTTGTTGCCAGATTGTCATAGTGGCAAGTAAGAAGGATGCTTACAATCAAAATAGATTCCAATTAATGATGTTATACTATCCATTAACTAGTATGTTTTGGTAGGTGTATTTAATATGAACTGAACTATCTGCCAGTTGAGAATTCTTCTTTTAGAAGACCAGACCACGTTGCACAATGTACAGGAAGCATTATATTGTACTGGAAACCTTGACTAGCTCATTGTGTGCTAGCATTTAACATAAAAACGTTAAAATGTTTTTTCACTTGACATTCATCACCTCACTTATGTACTTTTCAAAGGAGTTTACAAATATATTTAAAGCTTCTTGGTTCTATTGTTTTTTAAAGAAAAATCAACCCGGCAGTGTATGTTAATGAAATATGCAATTGTCAGGTATTGCAGACTCAATCAATCAACCAATCAGAATAGAGTTGGAGGTCTTCTAGTCCAACCCCTGCTCAAGCAGCATATCCTATACAATTTGAGACAAGTGGCTGTCCAATCTCTTCTTAAAACTTCCAGTGACGAAGCACCCACAACTTCTGACAGCAAGCTATTCCACTGGTTAATTGTTCTCACTGTTAGGTAGTTTCTCCTAAATTCCAGGTTGCTTCTCTCCTTGATTAGTTTCTATCCATTGTTTCTTGCCCTGCCCTCTGGTGCTTTGGAAAATAAGTTCACTTTATTGGTCAACATACTGATGTGAACGAGCTTGCTTCTACTGTGTCTGCTTACATTCCAAAGTGTATGGAGGATGTCAGTGTTCTTAAGATTATTGTTATGCAGGCAAATGAGAAACCTTGGATGTCTTAGGAGGTTCATGTGATGATGGTGAGAAACGCCGCTTTTAAATCAGGCGATGTGGTAGCACTTAATATGACAACAGCTGGTTTGCGATGTGCTATTAAAAACAGCAAAGCAGGCCTATAGACCCTAGACACATGTGGCAGGGTATCCAGGTTATTACTGACTATAAGGCAGCTTCCCTGAATGTAAGAGTGACATGGATTTTCTAAATAAGCTAAACATGTTTTTTTTGGATGGTTTGAGACCCAAATAATGTTCCAGCAAGAAAGGCTGATGAACAAGTGCTCAGATTTGATACAACTGTCATTTGGAAAATCCAGCAGAAAGTCAACACACGAAAGGCTGCAGGTCCTGATAATATCCTTGGGCGAGTACTTAAGGAGTGTGCTGACCAACTAGTCTCTGTTCTTACAGACATCTTCAATATTTTGCTGCATCAGGCTTTTGTTCCATCATGTTTTAAGACTGCAACCATTGTACCAGTCCCCCCAAAATCTATAATTACATGCCTTAATGATTACCATCCAGTTGCTCTCACTTCTATTATGATGAAGTGTTTTGAGAGATTGGTAATTGGATCCAAGATGGTGCTGCCGAAGGCTGCCTCGGTGAAATGCTCTCTAATGGTTTCTTTATTTTTTATTATTCTCTGCGACTCACTATGCATTTCATACTTACAAGACCATCTGCTAAGAATTAAGGAATGTTTCTTTAAGGAGCAGCTTTTTGTGATTTCACCCCGTCTTTACAAATACGCAGGAGATTCTAACACAGGAAGAAGCAATTTCCCCTGAGCTATGGATTACCAAAAAAAACCAAATGGAGGAAACGAAGATGGAGAGGTAAAAGGGTGGGAATTTTAAACAGGCTAAGGAATAGGAGAAATAAAACCCCCCTGCCATCAATCTTCCTAACCAACTTACACTCACTTGCTAATAAGATGGATGAAATACTCCTTTTAAACAGATACAATTCTGATTTTTACAATTCAGCAGCACTATGCTTCTCTGAAACCTGGTTAAATCAATCAATTGATGATAGCACCCTGCATATCCCAGGGTTTCAGATTCAACAATCAGACAGAATTGCAGGAACACCTGGTAAAAGGAAGGGAGGAGGCTTATGCTTATATATCAACAGCTGGTCTCAGGATATAACTATAATATATAAATTCTGTGACGAAAGAGTCTTTACTTATCAACTGTAAACCATTTTACTCTCCATGTGAGTTCTCTTCATTTCTACTAAGTACTGTGTATGTCCCGCCACAAGCCTGTGTAAACAAGGCATTATGAACTCTAGCTGACCAAATTATGGAGGCTGAAGCCAAATACCCCGATTCACTGGCCATTATTTTGGGAGATTTAAACAAGGCAAACTTAAGGAAAGAGCTACCAAAATACTTTCAGCATGTCAATTGTCCCACTAGAGGCAAGAATACTTTAGACTATTGCTACGCAACACTAAGGGATGCTTATCGGTCTTTACCACAAGCAGCTGTGGGACATTCTGATCATTGCTTGATTCACCTTGTACCTGCTTACAGGCAAAGACTTAAAACCACAAAACCAACAATTAAATCAGTGAAGACTTGGACTGAGGAGGCAAAGTTAAAGCTACAGACCTGGATGAACTCACGGATACTGTAACATCATATGCCAGCTTCTGTGAAGACCTATGTGTACCAACCAGGAACTTGCGAATATACAGCAACAACAAACCTTGGTTCACAGCTAAACTTAAGCAGCTACATCATTCCAAAGAGGAAGCCTATAGAAAAGGGGATAAAATGCTGTACAATCAGGCCAGAAATGTATTAACAAGGGAGATCAGAGCAGCAAAAAGAAGCTACTCTGAAAAGCTAAAGAATCAGTTCTCAACAAATGAACCAGCAAACGTGGAAAACTCTTTAAAATATCACTGGTTACGGCAAACCTCCTTCCCAGGCTGAAGGAAATCAACAACTGGCAGATGACCTGAACATGTTTTACTGCAGGTTTGAAAGGAAACTACAGCCACCTATCTCCACAACCCCCATCTCAGACACATCAACAACAGCCAAGCCTCTTAAAACTGACCCCATACCATTGGGTTCACAACCCCTGGTGATCACAGGAAAGGAAGTGCAAGTCCTATTTCATAGACAAAAGCCAGGAAAACTCCAGGATAACTCCTTCTTGCTTAAAAGTCTGTGCTGACCAATTGGCCCCCATCTTCACCCGAATCTTCAATAAATCGCTACAGATGTGCTATGTTCCTTCTTGCTTCAAACACTCTACTATCATCCCAGTGCCGAAGAAGCCCAACATCAAGGAACTGAACGACTACAGACCAGTTGCTCTAACATCTGTAGTTATGAAAACCTTTGAAAGGCTAGTGCTGTCCCACTTGAAAACGATCACGGATCCATTGTTAGACCCCCCTGCAATTTGCATACCGAGCAAACAGATCAACAGATGATGCTGTTAATATGGCTCTGCACTACATCCTACAACATCTTGAATCTCCAAAGACCTACGCAAGGGTCCTCTTTGTAGACTTTAGTTCAGCATTCAATACCATCATTCCAGATGCCCTTCTAACTAAGCTAAACCAGCTAGCGGTACCTGAGCACACTTGTAAGTGGATCATAAGCTTCCTAACAAACAGGAAGTAGCAGGTGAAGCTAAGCAGAATCACATCAGATACCTGTACAATTAGCACAGCCCCCCCCCAAGGCTGTGTGCTCTCTCCACTTCTCTTCTCTATATATACCAATGACTACATCTCTAACGATCCATCTGTTAAACTACTGAAGTTCGCAGATGACACAACAGTGATAGGTCTCATTCGAGACAATGATGAATCCGCATACAGACGGGAGGTTGAACAACTAACTTTGTGGTGCGACCAGAACAATCTGGAACTGAACACACTCAAAACCGTAGAAATGGTGATAGACTTTAGGAGAAACCCTCCCATACTTCCACCTCTTACAATACTAGACAACACAGTATCAACAGTAGAGACCTTCAAATTTCTAGGTTCTACTATATCGCAAGATCTAAAATGAACACCTAACATCAAAAAGTCATCAAAAAAGCACAACAAAGAATGTTCTTTCTGTGCCAACTCAGGAAGCTCAAACTGCATAGATGTCATCTGCACCTCTATAACTGTCTGGTTTGGTTCTGCAACCCAACAAGACAGACAGAGACTTCAGAGGATAATTAGAACTGCAGAAAAAACAATTGCTACCAACCTGCCTTCCATTGAGGACCTGTATACTGCACGAGTCAAAAAGAGGGCTGTGAAAATATTTACAGACCCTTCGCATCCTGGACATAAACAGCTTCAACTCCTACCCTCAAAATGACGCTATAGAGCACTGCACACCAGAACAACTAGATACAAGAACAGTTTTTTCCCCGAACGCCATCACTCTGCTAAAAAATAATTCCCTCAACACTGTCAAACTATTTACTAAGTCTGCACTACTATTAATCTTCTCATAGTTCCCATCACCCATCTCCTCCCACTAATGACTGTATGACTAACTTTGTTGCTTGCATCCTTACGATTTATATTGACTGATTCCTAATATGATTTGATTGCTTATTTGTACCCGGACTATCATTAAGTGTTGTACCTTATGATTCTTGATGAATGTATCTTTTCTTTTATGTACACTGAGGGCATATGCACCAAGACAAATTCCTTGTGTGTCCAATCACACTTGGCCAATAAAAATTCTATTCTATTCTATTCTATTCTATTCTATTCTATTCTATTCTATTCTATTCTATTCTATTCTATTCTATTCTATTCTATTCTATTCTATTGGACTATATTGTTTCATGCCTTCTCCCTACATTTGACTCATTACAATTTGCTTATCGGAAGAACCTGTCTATAGATGATGCACTTTCTTGTGTGCTTCATCTTAGTTTGGCACACCTGGATGAGAAGAATACTCATGTGTGAATGCTGTTTGTTGATTTTAGTTCAGCATTCAACACAATCATTTCTCAGCATTTGGTGAACAAACCGGGCCTAATAGGTTTTAATACTCCTTTATGTAACTGGATACTGGACTTCCTTATTGATAGGCCCCAGTTTGTTCAAGTTGGAAGAAAAGTTTCCAATTCCATCTCCTGGAGTACAGGTTCCCCTCGGGGCTGTGTCTTGAGTCCGCCACTGTTCACCTTGATGACCCACGACTGCTGTGACGTCTGCGATGAATCATATTGTGAAGTATGCGGATGACACAACAGTGGTGGGGCTTATCCAGGATGACAATGAAGGTTCTTATAAGGTGGAGGTGAAGGCTTTGGTGGACTGGTGCAATAAAAATAACTTGGTTTTGAATGTTAACAAAACAAATGAGATCTTTTTTTTTTTTTAGAAAGAGCCAGCATAGTCATACTCCTCTTTGTTTCAAGGCTGCAGCTGTGGAGGTGGTCAATAGTTTTAAGTATCTGGCGGTGCAGATCACTAACAATCTGACTTGGTCTCTTCATACATTATATTTAGTGAAGCGTGCAAACCAGCATTTACATTTCCTGCATTGAATGAGGAGAGTACATCTTCCTCCTGTCCTGGCCACTTTTTACAGAGGCACAATTGAGAGCATTCTGACAAACTGCATCACTGTTTGGTTTGGTGGCAGCAGTGCCTCAGATAGAAGGTCCATACAGAGAGTGGTAAGGACAGCTGAGATGATTATAGGAAGCTCACTTCCCACTATTCAGGATACTGCTTATAAGCGTTATGTGCTTAGAGCTGGAAGCATTGTTAGAGACCCCACACACCCACTTTGCAGTCTGTTTCTGTTGCTCCCCTCTGGGAGGAGGTTTCGAAGTATTTACAGCAGGACTACTAGATTCTGTGACAGCTTTGTTCTTTATGCCATCCATCTTGTAAACTCGCAGGATTCTCTCTTTTTTCGCCGTGTGTGTGTGTGTGTGTGTGTGTGTGTGTGTGTGTGTGTGTGTGTGTGTGTGTGTATAATGGGTTATCTTTTGAGAGCTGAATGCAACAAAATTTCATTTTAATGTATGCTGAATAGTGTACATTTAAAGTGACAATAAAGTATTCTATTCTAAAAGCTGAATTTCCCTACAGCATCGCTAATGACAAGGACAGAATAATGTAGTAGGAAAATATAATATATACACCAGTAAAAGATTCACATTTTGCAGAATACAGATAGTCCTCGACTTACAATAGTTTATTTAGTGATGTTCAAAGTTACAACTGCACTGAAAAAAGTGACTTATGACTGTTTTTCACAGTTAAGACCATTGCAGTATCTCGAGGTGATCAAAATTTTGATGCTTGGCAACTGGCTCATATTTATAACGGTTGTGGTGTCCCAGGTTCATGTGGTCATCTTTTTGTGACCTTCTGACAAGCAAAATCAATGGGGAAGCCAGATTCACTTAACAACTGTGTTACTAACTTAACAACTGCAGTGATTCACTTAACAACTGTGGCACGAAAGGTCATAAAAAGCGGCAAAATCCACTTAACAAATATTTCACTTAGCAACAAAAAATTTGGGCTCAATTGGTCGTAAGTCAAGGACTACCTGTACGTTCTTTTTCACCAAATACAATATAACTAGAATTATCTGTCCAAATTTAAATACTTTCAGATAACAATTATTTCAGCCCTATACTGTAATTCTTCCTTTGAAATAAAATAGATTTCTATGTGTTTAACCTGAAGAGATTATAACCTAGGGGCACACTGTATTCTTCCATGAAGCGTAGCCCATGTGAAGGTTGTCTCATTGTTTTCTTCTTGCAACACGCAGACAAAGGATTAAGGTCAAGAGCAGTGGTGAAATCCAATTTTTTTTTTACCACCGGTTCTCTGGGCGTGGCTTAGTGGGCGTGGTGTGGCTTGGTGGGTGTGGCTTGGTGGGCATGGCAGGGGAAGGATACTGCAAAATCTTCATTCCCACCCTACTCCAGGGGAAGGATATTGTAAAATCTCCATTCCCACCCCACTCTGGGGCCAGCCAGAGGTGGTATTTGCCGGTTTTCCGAACTACTCAAAATTTCTGCTACCGCTTCTCCAGAACATATCAGAACCTGCTGGATTTCACTTCTGGTCCAGAGCCAACACTGCCTCAAGATTCACCCAAGGAAGTTCTTGATTGACCAGAAATCAAAACCTAGATTAACAGACAATTTTTTCAAAATGACAATGTTCTATTATGATGTATTTTCAGAGGTTTAGACTCAAGCCTCTTATCTCCAAGGTGTTCCACTTATGTATCAATGTATGTATTTTATATTAATTTGTATGATGTTTATCAGGCTTCCTATACTTTGTTCCTTTGCTATACAGTGGATCAAAAGTAAGAAAAAATAAGAAATTTATTATCAATTTAATTTTCAATAACTATATTTATGTAAGCTATGCTTTTGGGCTGAATGTTAGAATATAAATATGTCCTTCTTGTTTTCTTATTGATATGATTTGCCCTTTCCTCCATTGTCAACATTATTGTTGATCCTGAAATTACAGTGTAAGGAAAGTTATCTGCCAGGAGATGTTGCAAATAAGATGAGTTTGAGAAAATAACTCCAACGAAAGCATTCAAATGAACAGAAATTACAAAGGCAAAAATACAAATAATTTTCAAGGACTCAATTGGCTTCATCTAACTGGAAGAAATGCAAGAAAAACAAAATGTAAACATCAGATGTCTGATTAGATATTTTTCCACATGCAACTTTACCTCTCCCCCCCCCCCCCCCCCCCGCCGGTCTCTCCTGTCTGTTTGTGTGGAAAGCAGCAGAACTCAGACACTTCATAGTGGTAAAGGCAAAATTTATTTCTTACCTTTGGTATCAAGTGCTTTTAAAGAAAGTTAATCCTTACACCAGACCTCTTTAAAACAAAAATGCATGATCACATGCCCCCACAGCTCTCCAAAAGCTATCAAATGTTCATTTTTAAGGGGACGAGAGGAAATAATGTTGGGTAAATGAGGAGTAATTAATTGCAATTAAACTTAACTAAAGCAAGTATTTTCATCCAGGCTGTGCCCATTTAGGGCTGGGGTTTTAAGCTCATCATTCCAAAGCTAAGTGTAGCCCTCAGCCTAAAGGAGAGAGTGGGCACCTCAACATTGACATCAGCTCTTCATTCATTAAGGCTGTTGCTTTGGTAGTGGATTATTATGGTGAGTTGAAATATATGACTGATCTAGCATTTCTCTCCAATTTCCAGCTCCATGGTAAATAGAAAAGGAGACTCTAGAGCAGCGGTTCTCAACCTGTGGGTCGCGACCCCTTTGGGGGTTGAACGACCCTTTCACAGGGGTCGCCTAAGACCATCGGAAAACACATATTTCCAATGGTCTTAGGAACCAAGACACCGCTCCTCTATCCGTCTCCAGGCGGGTCCACACACATGCAAATAGACTACTGCAAAAAAAAAAATCTATGCCATGGGAACTTCTGAGCATGCTCAGAAGCCGAATTTCCGGCACTGCGCATGTGTCGCCATCTTGTTTTCGGCTTTTTTTTTTGCATTTTTTAAAAAAAATCAGCACTGCGCATGCGTGCACGCGCAAAGCGCCCACGCGCCCAGGAGACACAGCCACGCAGCGCAGGAGGAAGCGAACCGGCAGCGAGGTAAGTTAGAACCCACCCCTGAGTTTCCTAATAATTTTATTATTTTATGGTTGGGGGTCACCACAACATGAGGAACTGTATTAAAGGGTTGAGGCATTAGGAAGGTTGAGAACCACTGCTCTAGGGTGAACAGGTATGCCCAATTACAGTGTCTGTACGAGTTATTTAAGGCCGATGTCTGCCCTTACCTGGATATCGAAAGAGAACAGGAAAGAAAGAGCATAATCAGAAAAAGGAGAAGTAAAATAATGCAAACAGTGAATTCTGTTTCAGAGCTTCTACCTAACAAAAGAATAAGGGTCCTAAGTAGGTTTCTGCTGCCCAGATTTAGTCTTCTTTCTATACTGTAAGATTGTAGAAATTAAACCTTATGGTACCTAGCACTCTGTGTAATGTTTGAGGGGAATGAAAGCTGCTGTGAGTAGAGCGGTATACAAATTAAGCAAATCACACCTGGCTTTTCTGGGTTGTTGGTATTTTGGGAGGGGACAACAATAAATTATTATTATTATTGACAATAAATAACACTACTTTGTTATATTAATGTTATACAATTATATAATGTGCTACATGGTTTATATTATTAATAGTATTTTTTAGGTTTACATAACAATTTTCCTTTCCTTACCAAACTGGGAAACAGCACAGTACAGGGGGAGATATACAGCTTTTTTAAAAACACAGACCTTGTACATTTGTATTACTGATGGCAGTCCTCAGAATATGGATCAAGACCTCCATAGCTATAGTCTTATTAGGCTTTTTTAGAAGTATCTGTGAATCCAGGAAGACTTCTAGGTTCTATGAGGTAGACCAGACTATGAAGCCATATAGGTGACGACTATTTTGATTATAACAACCTTAGCAATAGATTCTTGCAAATCTGAATGTGCTTGCACCCCTCTACCCCCCCCCCCACATATATACACCCTTTGTGTGAACCAGGGAGGGGTAAATGTCTGAGATATTACTGATATTACTTTTTTGGAACCGGCACAAGATGCACCTTATCTAACCATAAGAGCCTTTGGAGTGGCTCTTCCTCCTTTTTTTATATCATTTTATTAATAGATTTTTAAAAGAAGATAAAAACTAGCACACAAAAAATAAAGAAAACAAAATTAAGGACAAAAAAAAGATACCCAAGAGAAAGCTAAAAGTGCAAGAAAGGGGGGGGGAAGAAAGATAGAAAAGAAAGATACAAAGAAGTGGTTTCCCATTTTCTTTACAGTAGTTATAAGTACAAGTATAAATTTAACAAGGGCACAATGGCTCAGTGGTTAAAGATGCTGAGCTTGTCAGCTAGAAAGCTGATAGCCCAGGTTTGAGACCTGAGCGCCACGTGATAGGGTGAGCTCCCATTACTTGCCCCAGCTCCTGCTAACCTAGCAGCTCGAAAGCAAGCAAATGCAAGTAGATAAATAGCTACTGGTTTGGTGGGAAGATAACAGTGTTCTGTGCATCTCAACATATAGTCATGCTGGCCCCATTATCCTGGAAGTGTCTTCAGACAACGCTGGTTCCCTCAGTTAACAAACAGAGATGAGCGCGCGCACATGCACACGCACACACACACACACACGAGTCAGAAACCTTTACTTTTACCTTTATAAATTTACCTCATTCTCTAAAAATTACAACATGGCCTTCTTCTTTCTGTAATCTATCCTGTCTAACCATCAAAACCATAAATAGGGAGTGAGTCTTCCTCCTGAAATTCAAGGCCATTCCTTAAGTCCTCTATACCTACCAGTAGAGGTTTACAGACAACCAGCAATTCCTTGCTAGGGTTTAGCTTAAGCTTGTTTCTCCCCATACAGTCTTCTCCTTCAATAGCTGCCCAGTGATCCCCATGTTCTGCCCCTCATTGTCTCAGTGTGCATCCCCATCCCTATGCCCCTCCACCACATTGCCCAATCCCCCCCCCCTCTAATATATCATTCATCATCTATACTTTGCTCACTTTGTTAGTTTTCAGATTACAATATGTCAAGCTCCTCTACAAGTTCCCTGGACTCAACACTTATTTAAACCCACCAATGGTCCTTATTCACAATCACATATTCATCCTTTTCTGCTCTCCAAAGAGATACTCACCAAGGCCAACTTGCCATGTTCAACTCACCCGGGCTAACTTGTTACAGCCAACTCACTGTAGGACAACTCACCACAGCCAACTCACTGCAGGACAACTCACTGTGGGACAAGAGTTACACTAATATCAAAGAAATAGTGGAATAGTATTAACGTTTGTTGCAGAAAAATCAATTTCCAGAAGCACACACAGATGACTGATTCAGCTGGATTCATATACTTCTTTATAAACATAATAATATATATTTACAATGCCATTAGCAGAGTTCTTCTTGAATGTAGCAACAGTTAAAAGTAAAACACAAGCAGCTTCTAGTTCAGAGTTCAGAGAGGACAAGAAAGCAGAATGGACCTGGAGCCACACCCAGCCTTAAGCTTAAGTTCCAGTTTCAATTCTCTGCACAGACTCAGAAGTGTTTAACTCCCATTGGCTCCTTCAGTTGCTATGCCTATTCATTGGCTGACCTTGTTAACATGGGCTCTCCCAGTTCATGAATATTCTAACAAATAGAATCATTAAAGAAAAGATGCAAAAGGAGGACAGAATGAAATGTGAATGGCAAAAATTAAAATATTTTTTAATTTATTTTAAATAATTAAATAGAATTGTTAAATTGTCCCACAGCAAGTTGTCCCGTGGTGAGTTGTTCCGTGATGAGTTGGCCATGGCAAGTTGGCCGCAGTGAGTTGGCTGTGGCGAGTTGTCCCATTCCGTTCCAGGAGACCTTCTTTGTCGTATCACTGCCACTGATAGAATGACATAGATGTGAATCATCATCTCTGTGGAAATTTATAAATGCTTTCTTTTATGAGATACAAGGCAAAGTGAGAACAACTGAGATTCTCCTGACATGCTTGCCTGTCACTCACGCAGAACCATCCCCTCTTCCCCCACCCCACCCACGCTGCCAATCTGTAAAGCTGGAAAGGTTGGGGAACACTGGTCTAAACTTTCCAACTTCATATTTTCATAATTCTATTATTTGATAGTTATTAAATAAGGCAATTGTTATACAGATAATTGATATACAGTGTACAGAAAATATACAGCAACAGAGAAGCAGAAATAGATAGCCACTAATTTCTTCAGAAGAATCCACAGGATTGCCTTCAGTGACTAGCAGTTGAATTTATTTTTATCTATTTAATGTATCTATGGGTTAAACAGATGAATTAAAATACATTTTTTTCTCCAAGGCTAGCAGTTTTCATGTTGGCAAAGGCTGCTTGTGGAATTTCTCCAAGACAAAATTAGCAAATTGATAACTGAATATCAATCTGAATAATAACTGAATGTGAAATTCAATCTGATTATCAATCTGAACATCAGTCTGATTGACTGAATGACAACTAGAAAACCTTCAAGATCCTTTCTAAACCTGTTATTCTATGTTCTATGAATATCTCAGTCAGAGCTCTACCTCAGATTGTTCCATTGATTTTGTAGGCAGCTGTAACGTCTAGTTTGGCTAGGTTTTGTGGTCAAGCTGGAACAATCCAACATCTGTTTAAGTTGGCTTCCTTAAAGAAAACCTTTGATGCCAAACTTAGGAGAGAGCTAAGGGCTTTCCAAAAGACATGCATCACATCACAATTCCCTTTCATAATGCAGTTGTCCCTGCAGTATTAAAACAACTTAATTTGAACAGTGACCAGTATTTAGATTTCAAAGTCAAAGCCTGCATTGATGTACTCTCAAACATGACTTCTGCCCATACTAAGTCTTTCAAGAGTGTTGAATGGTCAAAAAGAAGCATGAAAGAACATAGCTGGACATATATCAACCACATATATCAACACAATGAAAATTCAGGAAACAATAGCCCGAACAAGTTATAACTGAAAGGATGCATTTTACCTCTGTGGAGGGAGGTGCGGCTCCAAAGAAAAATTAATGGCTGTTACTGTGGCAGGCATTTATAAAAAAGCATGTAGAATTGTTTGCTTACTCATATGGTGGAATTCAAAGGGGGGGGACTCTTTTGTTTACAGCAGTCAGAATAATGATCACCTTTTATACTTCCAAATATCTCTTACCTAGAGATGTGACTCTCTTGCCTACCTGCTTCTCTTAAATGCAATCTCTTTGCTTTGTCTGGAATGTAGTTATGCTCTGCTATTTCCTCCTACTCTCCCTGACATTTGTTAACCTTCCGGTAATGAAATTCACTTGCATTAATGGCTTATATTTCACTATAGTTGTTGTCCTCCCACTTGCTCTGTAGCTTTTGTTACCATTCCTGTGGGCTTCCATCAACATTCACACAATGATTTTCCTAGTTTTGCAGCACTTTTAATAATACATAAAAAGCTAAATTCCATAATGTTTAACACGTTAACATGTTTCTTACATTTATTTATTTCCCATTAATTTGCACTTCTGGTTATTTATTTATTATTAAAAGGTTCATTAATAGTATACATTTATTTAGGTTCTGTTGATTTGCCATTATATTATTACATTGAAAAACCCATTAACGGTGTACATTTTTACCAGATTTGCATATTTTTAGGAAATTTTTATACCTCTTCCAGTGTGGAAAGCATTCTTTGAATATTTCTTTGAGAAATGATGCCCTCTCATCATTTCTAGTTATATTTTAGATCACAATTAATCACATTCTAACAACTTCCTGTTTATACTGTGTTTGCAAAACAATTGCATTTACTATAAAGTGCAGCCACTGAAATTCTATCTGTGTCTTCTCTTCAGAAACATTTTCCTCAGCATTGGTTCCAATTGTTGTCAACCAATTTCTGAGTTCATTTCAAGGTGCCAGTAGTTGTCAGAAAAATCTGACTGAAATTCATATGCTTAAAAGAATAGTTTCATTGGTTAGGGTGACATAAGGCAAAGACAAAAATTCATATTGCAGCACAGTATGGCTTAACATAAGAATATAAAGCCTTGAATAATATTATGGCCCGATCTTTTTTCTATCCTCCTAATAGTAAGGAACACGATAACAATAAACTTTTATCACTCATATTCAGATACATGATCCTGTATAAAGTCTCCTGCTGTGTGGTAATTTGACTATTTATTGGATCAAATTATTTCCTTTGTAAATGTGATAGCCATTATCTGTTTTCATTTCTAGGTAAATGTCTCTGGCTGTCATCACCATCATTATAATTTTTGTTTGCTTCAAGAAAAACCAGAGTGTTTGTGTTTCCTAATTTAGTTCTGCTTTCAGGTTTTTCCCCCCAGACTATTTTACATATTGATTAAGTATATTCATACAAATACACTTGCTTATTCAAATAACCTTACAGATGGTTCAGCTAAAACCTGTCCCACTTTTTCATCCTGTCCTTAACTAGTTACTTTTATCAGAATGAATTAAAGTTATTTTAGGTAGATTTAGCCATGACTATTTGGAAGGTCTGTAGAAAGCTTTCTGTTTCTCCATGGTACCTTCTCAATCTGAACTTCACTGGCAAGCTCTTATTAGTGCTATGTGTTAAGGCACTCAGTTCATTCCCTCCTGGAAACTGACTACCTTAAATTCTTATTACCTACCATCACTGTAGAAACCTTTGACTGCTCTGCAGGAAGCAGTCAGTCACTCACAATGAGCTATCAGCAACTCTCAGAATATACCCCTTGAAAACAGCAGCTATTTAAAATATGGTCTTTTCACCTTTTCACAGCTGAGCACAGTTTCTCAAAGCATGCAGTTTTTTAAGTCACTTTCCTCTTTTCCTTCTGTTAACAGTGACACCCCTGTTTGCTCATTCAATATGCTTAGTTTGCTCAATATGTTCACTTATATTTTTAACCCTTTTTAAAGGAATGGATTCCATATTCTATTTGCCTCTGCATGCAAGCTAGATAATAAAAATTAGTTACAGCAAGATTTGTGGAGCCAGTATTAGCAATTTGGGGATTTTTTTTAAAGAAAAATCTAAGGCTCCTTTAATGAATTAAAAAATAAGCAGTTGCGTTAGTAATATTTCTATACCACCGTTGAATCCCCCCCCCCTGTATTTATAATTGTGTTCATTCTAAAACATCTAAGTGAAGAATGGACAAAGTGAAGTTTTCACATAGGAATTGGAAACTCTTAATTAAAAGATCCTCCCCATACTTTCTATTTACAATGTTAGTTTATTCCTTAAGAAACATGTAACTTTTCTCCCAGTAAATCTAATAGCTGCTTCCATGAGCAAAAAGGCATATAGACAAAGGATTAGATTCTTTCATAATGCCATGGCTGCTTGACAAAAAAAATTGCTTTTTATTATAACTGTATTGATTAAAAAACCAAAGATTAAAAGATAAACAGATAAGAAAAAAGATTTGAAAAAAATAAAAAAATTAAATACATAAGATAGAGGTACAAAAAGAAAAAAGTAAGAAACATAGGAAAAGAATTATTTCTGACTTTTTTGGTATAGATGCAGGGATGAAATCCAACAGGTTCTGACAGGTTCTGGAGAACCGGTAGCGGAAATTTTGAGTAGTTCGGAGAACCCGCAAATACCACCTCTGGCTGGCCCCAGAGTGGGGTGGGAATGGAGATTTTGTAGTATCCTTCCCCTGCCACGCCCACCAATCCATGCCCACAGAAACAGTAGTAAAAAAATTTGGATTTCACCACTGTATAGATGCAAATCAAACATTAAGCTTAATACATGTCTGCATTATTTATATGATCCCATATAATTCTTATCATCAAATCCCAGTCAACATTTCATTTCTTTCAGTTTTCATGAAAAATAATAATCCAAAAGTGATTTCCAAGTAGAAATAAAAGTAGTTAGTTTTCTTTAATCAAAATTATCAATTTCACCATCTCCATCAATTCCATCTTCACCATCCATTCTTCCACTATAGGTATTTGTAAATCCTTCCACATTTGAGCATGAAGAAGTCTTGCTGCTGTTATCCATAAGATGGTTCCAGTTGCTATGTGACCTATACCGAAAATTAAATTAGAATAGAATGGAAATAGAAACTAGGATTTAATGATATGATTGCTAGAAGAGAAAAATAAGAAAATTAATTCAGTTTGCTGTTTTAATACTAAAGTTATATTTTTTGTTCTCATTATAGATGCAGGACGAACAGTAGATATTATGAAATGTGATTTAGGCTGTACTATTTCTATGTAAGGGATATTATATATATATGGTTACTTATGGTATATGTGTTATTAAGTATGTATTTTTAAGGTGGAGAAAAATAAAAAACTTTTTGCAAAAAAAGAAAGATGGTTCCAGTTGCTTATTGATTAAACCCCAAAGAAAATTCTCTTGTTTCAATTGTACATTCACTTTTAAAATCGTCTAAATCAGAATGTACATATGATCCCAATATGTAGGTACCTCAAGGTTCAGTCCTTGGCCTGGACCTTTTCATCATCTTCATAAATTACCTTGATGAGGAAATAGAAGGGAAACTCATCAAATTCACGGATGACACCAAGTTTGGGAAATAGCTAATACTTAAAAGATAGGCTCAAGTTCCAGAAGGCTCTTGACAGACTTGAGAATTGGGCCTCTTGCTTTTGTTGTATGAAGAATTGAGAGAGATTGCAATTTGTACTTTTTTGCATTAGTTAACTGGCCACTTTCTTATAAGGAAAGAATAAGATAAATCTAAGAGAAATTTTAAAAGTGTCTTCTACCACTGGGACAAAATAAAAAGAGGAAAAGGGAAGGACATTTGCAGCAAATTAAACAACATTTTTATAATAGCATAAAGAAGAGCTTTGTTTATGTACCGCTGTAAAAAGAAAGAATATGCTGTACTTTAAGTTCTTGTTAAAGATTCATAATCACTTTGTCCTCTGATTAAATGAGAGTCAGGATACCTCCTCCATCCTCCCCAGGTCTAAGATACACTGTTAGTAAGGCCACCAGATCTGGGCTGCAAAGATCTGGACCAGCTTTCTGAATCTTTTTGCTTTCACCTTGTGATTCATAGGATAAATGCAGTGCAGATCTGGTATCTCTGTAAGATTACCAAGAAAGAATCAACACAGGGGATAAGTTCAAAATAGAACCATTAGGTTTATAATTTTAGAATGATGATAGCAGTATATTTATTCCCAAAATAAGCTTAGAATAGTATATCCCTTCTCTGAAAAAATAAAAGTTTGTACAATTATTGCACATTTGAATACCCACAGATACTTATGTAGTAAGCAAGTGGGATCCGGGCACAATGTATTATCATCAGTAAGCCGTACATGGCTGATTTCATTCTAGTTGGACCTCATCAGATGTACTAGCCACAGATCTGTTCTATGAGCTATTGGAAATAGAAGTCGTGGACCACTGAATTTTAGATGACTACACACAGTGCAGTAGCTTTAGCAGCTATACTGGTTCAGTGATCAACAAGATTTCAGGAACACACACACACACACACACACACACACAAACACACACACACACAGAGAGAGAGAGAATGTATATACATTACATGTCCCTTTTCTTAAGCTCCCAGACTACAGAACTGCAGATATTACTGTATATTATGCCATGACCTTATTTTATGAGGATTTGCATGATTTCCAATCTCACCTGGAGATTTCTCTATTTTTACTCAGTCTATGTCTTATGTGGTGTTTTTACTCTCATTGAGAGATACTAAACAACAAATCTAATTCTAGTCGAATTTGCTAGGTGTGTATAGCCACAGATCTTTTCTGTGACTAGAATAAAATCTACACGTTGTGGGGAAAAATGGAATGGCATAGCCTCCATAAAGTTTTGATATTGCAATTTGAAGACAGGGAACTTAGTTTATTGAAAGGTAAGGTTATTATTTTACTGACTAGGGAAGATATGTAAAGAATTCAGGTCCAATGACTTGGACACAAAAACTATCATCAGAGAAGCTACAAAGAAGAACAATTGTTTTTTTAATGAAGTTTTTTTATTTTTATAGCCAAAAAAACATACAATACATAATTAATCCATCAGTGCATCATCTGCGTGCCTCTTCTGTGCCTTCTCCCTATTCCCCCATTATTTCTCATATCCTAGTATTTATCATTTCATTTGTTATAACATTTCACCTCTCTTTCTTTACAATATTACTCTATACATATCTCTTCTCCAACCAATCATAAAATTGCCCCCATATCTAAAAATATTCCGATTCCTCTCTTTCTTTAAGTATCAAGGTCAATCTATTCATTTCTGCACAATCCAATATTTTCTTAAATTATTTCTTCCTCCATAGAGATTTTCTCTGCTTTCAATCTCCGCGCAAATACTACCCTCTCTGCTGTTATCCCATGTACAATCAAGTATATATTTTTCTTACTAAATTTCTCTGGTAAGATACCCAATAGGAACAGTACCAGTTTTAAATCTATATATTGCTGTGTCATTTCTTCTAACCATGTTTTAATTTTCATCCAATAATTTATTGCTTCTGGGCATGTCCACCACATATGATAATACGATCCAGGTAACTGATGACATTTCCAACATTTTGCAGATTTATCTTTAAACATTTTTGCCAGTTTTTCAGGTGGCATGTGCCATCTATAAAACATTTTACTGTATATTGATTTTCCTTATATGCTGTGGACATTGTTAATTTGTAATTCCTTTCCCATAACTGCTGCCATTTATCTAACTCAATTGAATGACCAAATTTTTTTGCCCAAGCTATCATTGTTTCTTTTACCTGTTCTTCTGCTAGTTCAATACTGATTAGGTAATTATATGTTTTTTTAATTATGTGTTTGTCTGTTCCTGTATCTTACCCAGTTCTGTCATTTCTAAATAAAAACCATATAGTTTGTCTTTTTCATATCATGTTCATATTTGCATGAGTATACCAGTCTAAATCAATCCCCTGTTTTATTTGTTTCCCTTTCAATTCCCCCTTGTCTGTTAAAATATCCTTATATCTAAGAATGTTACTAATATTAATAATATTTGGATGTATTCGTGCTTCCATAGTTGATAACCATAATGGTATTTTCAAATACTTGTTATCTCTAATCTTCTCCCATACTTGTAATAATGCATTTCTTACATAATGTCTTTGAAAGTAAGTGTGCATCTTATTTCTGCCATACCATAAAAGGGCATGCCATCCCAATTGTAAATCATAACCTTTCAAGGTTAATAGTCTTATATTTCTAAGTTCAATTCATTCTCTATTCCAAGTCAACGTTGCTGCCTGGTAATATAGCTCCCAATTCAGTAGTCCAAATCCTCCTCGTAATCTCACATCTTGTAGAAATTTTATGTTTATTCTCGCTTTTTTCCCTTGCCATATAAATTTCCTTTCTATTTTATCAAAAGAAGAACAATTGTTTATATAGGGCTAGAAAGGGTGTAAATAGGAAATTTTAGAAGGCAGTGTGTTATCAGAAAATTCAAATAGTCAGACAAAGCTTGAACAGAGGTTAAGACATGCATAAATTGTATGAAAGCAATTAGTTCTTCTTAGGATATATACCGTACTTACCTGAACTCTTCCAGTGCAGGTGACATAAACACCTTTATGCGGTTTACAGGAAAGATGGGTAAAGCTCAGAGGCATCTTTAAGATTATGTGACAGATTAACAGAGTTGGAAGGGACCTTGCAGGTCATCTAGTCCAACCCCCTGCCCAAGCAGGAGACCCAACATCTGCCTCTACCTAGGATAAAAGAAGATTCATTGGATCTGGGATCATGAGACTGGGACCAAAGAAAGAAACTTCTTCTGGGACTGAATGGCTTATCATTAACCACTTAACATCATAGGACTTGAAGGAAGGCCATACAGGAGACAATTTTTTGATATTAATAGGGGAAGCAGAATTGGTACTATCCTAACGATTCTGGCTGGATGATCTGGAGGAGAATTGTGGGGGGGAAAATTCACCGTCTGAGTAATCTGTGCAGATATTATTAGCATTAACATTGTATAGTTTTCACCAAGTTTTAATTAATGGTCTCCATTAATAATTACACTTTGGTAAGCATTAGCCAGATCTCAACTTGAATATTCTGTCCAGTTCTGGGCACTTACACTTTAAAGATTCATGCAAAATAAAACAAGCTCAGATAAGGGCAATAAGAATAATGAAGCAAAAGGCTTAATACTGTAGTTCCATAGGAAAGTAGGAATATAGTATGTATATTCAACCTTAAGACGACTAAAGGAAGATATAATAGAACTCCTCAAATATTGAAAGACATTTGATGGATAAATAAATCCAAAATCTGTTTTCTATTAATCCGGAGTGCAGGTCACAGTCTAATGGATATAAGATATGGGAATACAGATTATTCATGAATGTTAGGCAAAAATCTACAGACAAAAAACTACATACATACATACAAGGACTTTAATAATGCTATCATTACTCAGAGAGGCTATATATCCTTTTCCTATTCTATTAAGCAGGGTGTGGGGGGGGGGAAGAAGGCACCTTTAGGCATTTGGGCTTGTTTGGCCATGTTTGCCAAGCAAATCTCTACAGCACCAGTAGCCAGTCTTTTTTTGGTTCTTTATTTGTTTAATAGCCAAAGGCTGAAGAGAGATGTGGCAGTGATATGATGTCATCACCAAAAAGGTACTGCTGTAAGTTTCTCTCATTGTGGGAAGTTGGGGGGAATGAATTCAAACTATTGCTTTTGGCAGAAATCAGATTTTATTTGGTGAAATAAATGGAAGAGATGGCATGACCTCTTGACCACAGGAGAGAACTCCTAGCAACATTTTGCTTGCTTATTCTCTATGGATAGGTGAAAAGGACACAAAACTGGAAAGGACACAAAAATATCTGTATTGAATTACAGTATGTGGAAAGGTCTTACAGGAATGAAATAGCATTGGGTAACATTTCTGGATGAAAGAAGATTTCAAGTTTTGAGTTACAGACTTAGAATAGGCAAGGGATTTTGAATGGTTTGGCCAATTTTGGTAATGAGACTTGAGGAGAAATACAGGAAATGGCCAGGGGCTAAAAGAATGAACAAGAATGGAAATGCTTTTGAAGTTGTCTCGTTGTTGGCTGAATCTCATTGGGCAAATAACAGGACATCAACTCACAGGTTTCTTCTATTGCAGCTCTGTTATGCAAGATAACAATAAAACTGTGTCCCAGTTTTAATTCCTATGTATCTCTCCATCTCTTTATTTCTGATTCTAATCACAATATTACAATACCCAAGCTACTTTTGTGGGGTTTATGTATTTCTTCTAATCAATTGTCATTTACATGGAAACTTCATGACAAAATCATTTTGTAAGCCTTTTTTGTATAATTTAACAACAGAGCAAACATTACTAACATGATTTAGCCTCACATGTGACTGAGTTAATATAAAAAAGCAAAAGTGTCTGGGTCACACAAAGCTCTTATTTGCCTCTCTTATTGGTTCTTTCTCTGATATATTTAACTTAAGCACATGCTTCCCCTCCAGGAACCATATGCTGTTTGCATTTGGGTTCTTAACCTAGCAAACCAGTGCCCCAGAGGAAGTGTGTCTGCACACATGCATGCAGGTCTGACTCTGTCATAAGAAAGTTTTATATTATCATTAATACATCTAAGGGCTCTATTTAGTTGTAAGTGTTAGTTACTAAAGTGTGCCAAGTCAACTCAAGCAACTTTGCTATTAGAGGTAAATAGATAGTTTATGTGCCATTCTCTGAAAAAAGAGAGAGTTGGCTTTGCCTGCCAAAATTTTCAGTTTTAATGAGACCTACAAAATGCACCTCAAGATAGTTCCATGGTGCCCTAAATATGGAAGCAAAAGAAAAACCCATCAAATAGTTGAAGCGCACAAGATTTTCTTGCTTGTCAGAACATCTTCAGTTGTAGATGAAGCAATGACATCTAGTAATCCTTCCCCAATCCCTCACTTCAGTTTCCTAATCACTGGAATTTCTTTCATGGTTTGTCATGAAGTCTTCTTCCTCTTCCTCTTTGTTCTCCTCCTCCTCTCCCTCTCCCTCTTCTCCTTTCTTCTTTCTTCTTCTTCCCCTTTTTTATCACTATTTCTGAAAAAAATTCTAATCTCAGTTATTATGACAACAAAGGTTCTTATTCTTGTACTACTTAATCATTTTACACTTTAACAGCATTATGTTTCACCGGTCTAGTCTTATATGTGCCTACTCAACTCAAGCACACAATTGCAACTCTGAGTAAACAGAAAACCTGTGACATACAAAAAATATATAGCTGGAGGTGCATTTTATAACAAAATTGAAAGTCAACTGAAATAAACCCCAAGCAAAAGCTATCGCATCAGAATCAAAATAAACTATAAAGTGGTAAATATGAAATTAATTTCTGTTTGCTGCTGACAGATTGCTATGTGTGCTTTTAAAACACACCATAAGCAATGGCCATCTGTTAATCACAGATGTGTATCTGCTACACGAGGTGTATGGTTAGGGTTGGTTACCTAAATATAAAGGTAGTCCTCACCAATGTGCATGTGAAGGTGAAAGGATTGCTCAGTTTCAAGTATTACATAAAGCTGTTTCATAAGGATATTGTCACTACAATATGTGGGAGCAACAGTTTTAACCAGAACTCTTTAATGATACTTACAAATATCGGGTGTCACCTTGCCTTTGTTGCACAGATATTGTCACATACAACTCAATGGGAATCAAAGTGGATTTCATTAATCTACATGTGTGCAGTTTATATTCTCCAAAGCCAAACACAGCTTACTTGCCCATAATGGCATTTCAAATATTTGAACCTAATTTCAATAATCAGAGGAGGGAAAACCAAAATTCTGACCTGCTGTATGTAATTGATAGGGTATGTTTAGCTAAGTGGTTCATACATTAGATATTTCTGAATGGCAATCTTCATTATACATATACAAACCTGTTGAGCAATACTTGTAATTACAATATACTTGCTGACTCTCACCCAAATGCACAGTATTTAATCCAGCAACATTAAATTATCCTACCCTTGAGAACACATTTAACCATCACCATCCAAAGTTGTGTTTAATGTGATATTGTAATGTATGAAATTCTGCCTTAATGGCCCAAACAAGTTATCCCTCAATGCTACTGTCAAGGAACAATAAATAAGCTGTTTGTGATCTAGCACGAAAAAATGCTGATGATAATTCATCATAATAGTGCTCTGTTTTATTACATGATTTGGATTAAAAGTTCTGGTTCTACCGATAGATAATTTGCAGTACATCAGTAAGGATTTCTAACTCCCAAATGCCAAAAATAGCTGCAATATAATTGTATTTCTACCCTTCTCCTAAATTATACTACAGAAAATTAAAAAAAGCTTGGGATGATCAAGAATGGGTTTTTGTGTATGAGCACTAGTACCGCTTCCCAGAACAAATTCCTGTGTTCAGACATCTTTGATTCTGCATGCATGGGCCCTTCTAGTCACCCATCCTTGGAACAGCAGAAAATTATATCAGCACCAACCCCTCCCCCCTTCCACCTTAGAGATTCCTTCTACCTCTATGGGATAGCCCTGATAAGTGAATAAGGAGGAAGAGGAAAAGACCAATATTAGAATAGTTAGCGGTGACTTGTCTGTCTCATTCCTGGGTAGAGAACAAGATAAAGGCAACATCTGAGGAATCAGACTGGGGTAACTGTTGTAGTCACAGAACTATTGTGTCATGATTCAATGTATTGGGACACAAATGCACAATGTTTATATCCTGTGTCAGGCTCCACTTGCTGAATCTCTAGTTTCCATGTAGCACTTTAAAAATAAATCATAAATACATGCCAGTGCCCAAATTTTGATCATGTGATGGCCGAAATGCTATGACTATCATAAGTGTGAGGACCGATCATGAATCCCATTTTTAGGTGATTGTAATTTCAAACAGACGCTAAAAAATGATTGCAAGTTGAGGACTATTTGTAGTTTGGATAGGTGATTATCAATTTCAGTTATATGCTCTTAAAGCTAGACTGCTACGTTCATATCCAGGCTCCTAGAGGCCCCCAAATTTATTACCAGACAGTTTTTTTAAAAAAAGAGAAAGGGCCTACCACTCCTTCCCTTAGGGACCATCTGAAGAGATGGAGGCAACTGATACAACTGCAACATTACTGTATCATATCCCAAATTCCTTTAATGGTGTAGAAAGACCAGGCACATGGGGGAATGAAGAAGTGGGGGGTGGAAGGAGATGGAATTATTTCAAAAATAATAGTGGGAGAGTAACTGAACACTAGGGTTGAGAGTAAATGGGCATTTTTCTTATGTAGGCCTCTAATTACAGCATCACTGAGTACTGTGTGTGTTGCTAATGAAAAAATATAATCAGATGGATTTAGTACTTATTGTTAGCGTAGCAGTTAATCCAGTGTAGCTGATGAAGATGATGATGAAGATGATGTTGATGATGATGGCTCTCTAGTGTTGACAGTTATTTAAGTTTAGATTCTCAAAGTGCTTGTACAAATCTTCTGTTATTCACAGAATTAATGAAGATCACTTGCTTAAAGTTCCATAAATCTAATATCTGTTGAAATAATATCTCAAAGTTCTATTATTTCTTTTAAAAATCAACTTTTCCATTTTGGGTTATAAATTTCAGAATGCAAACTAGTTTCAAATTTCCAGCAAAATTCCTTTTTCTAATTTTATTTAATTTGTACTCATACCGTCAAACTGAATAATGTAAAAGTAAAACATTGTCAATCATATTTTCTGGAAAGCCAATGTGATTTAACTTAGAGAAATAAGGATAAGTGTTTATTAGAAACTTATTAAACATATTTCAGCGGTGAAATCTACTTACTTGGTTCGGCGGCCGTCGCTACCGGTATGCCCGAACCAGGGCGTACCAGTAGGATTTCACCACCGACAAATTTCAATCAAATGTAGACCTTTTTTTGTATTTTTTGTATTTTGTATTTTTTTGTATTGTGTATCAGCGAAGCCACATGATAGCAATGTGTTAATCTAAAGTGCCAGAATACATTTTGGTGTTTTTATTGTAAAAGATGAAAATGACTACCTCCCTGCAAAGATTTACATCCCAGATTCAGTATAAAATAATTAAGCACTTGGTTGAGATTTCCGTTGAAATTACTTTACTGTGGTCATCTTCTGCTGAATCATGTCCTTTGGGATGTTGATTTCTATACTTAGAAATGGAAATTAAGTTTGTTTTTTTAAAGAAGTTATAGTTCATAGACCCACCCCTCAAAATCATTCATTTCAATTACCAGAAGTGGTAATCTTACACTATGTGGAGTACTGCTAGTACTTGCACTAGCCATAAATATTACTTAATTTATCCCTACCCCAGCACACATTAGCCACAGTTTCTTATACAGATGAGCAGCAAAAAACACAGTTCTGTGGAACAGTCTATATGGAATCAGGTGTCATCTGTCCGAAGAAGAGAATTCAAATTTAACCTTACTCACACAGGAAAGATGTTTCCCTGAAGAGTGCTCAATAGTGCTTTTCTTCTTACCTGTGAAATAAAGCTTTTAGTAAAGCTGTATAACCTGTTTTTAACCATAGATAAAGACTTAATTTCCTTGAGGAAGTGTGAAGTACAGTAGAGTAACCCTGTCAAGATCAACAGCTACTGCTAGGCATAGAGAGACTTGAGATTTTACAGCAGTAATTAAAGGTTTCTCAGTGCCTTGTGAAGTGCCAAGAGGTAACTCACAGTTAGAGAGCTATTGTTGGTGTTTAGCACTTCAGGGTAAAAGGTTCATTGTATAGCTCTCTTTGCATCTGCTGAAATGTCTCCTTTCTCGTATCCAAACTCACCTTTTCTCACTATTACATGCTCCCTAACTGTAGTTACCCAATAAAAAGGGGATTAAATTGTGTTTCTTCTTGCAATGACTGGGAACAAAAAAATAGCTTCCTTTTGTGATATGAAAGATGGTTGGCCAGGTCTCTTCTGCCTTTCAGGCCAGGAAGAGGCAGGGTTGACTTTCCCTTTCTGAATTAATTACTGTTTATATTTGTATAGTTTTACTCTTCTGATTACTGAAGGTAACAACTGGTGGAAGAAGAGACAGAAGAAAGAGGCCCATTTATGACTTGTTCCTTGGACCATTTGATTCCAATGCATTCCGTACATGACTTCCCTTGAAGTAAATAGGTATATGATTGCAACTTACACTTTTGCCTGACACTGCAAACCAATTTTGGATTGGAGTAAAATTGTGGGATTTATGCTAAATCTAAAAGTGAGCACTCAATTCTCTCTCAATCCAGGGTTGTTCCAACTGAAAGGAGCAGGTGCTTAATTCTTCTCACTGGGAGGTCGTGAGTAGATGAGAACTGCTTTGCTGCTGAGTTAATTCAAGGCTCTCCTAGATCAGGATATTCTGCCCCACAAAAGCTCAGAAAACTTCATAGGTTTACCCAGGGTTCTTTCTGAAAATCAAGGGAGGAGGAAACATTTCTTTTTATTACCCTCGCCTCATGGCTCCTTCCAGACCCAAATACTCCATTCTATTTTGAACAGGGGGAAGGGCCTTTTCTTTGAGAGGCAACTGAGCCATCCTTTCGATCATTTTTGTTCTCTTTCTTCTTTTGGGGGGTTTCTGGTATTTTTATTTTTTGCAATGGATCAGCAGAATTATGCGATGCAGTCTATAAATGAAAGACTTACCATTTTATTTCTAACCCTTTATTAATAATCTGTAATGCTAACACTAAGGTAGCTTTTATTCAATGAGATCTGATTGGTATACCCATAGTGATGGAGATAGAAATGAAGGGGTATGGATCAAGCTACTACATGTATTTTTCAAGACAATTTTCTCTTAAAACAGAAAGAAAGCCACCCAACTGAAAAGCAAAATCCAAGCCTCGGTGATAACCTGTACTTCCAACAATGCATTTGGGCCTTGCGTGGATTGTATAGACAGCCCTTTGTCCAAGATGCAATAAGGTCTTCTGCGTTGGTTAGGGGGCTGGACTAAAAGACTTCCAAGGTCCCATATGATGCTGCGGTAGATGAAGTCAGGCTGCTAGTGGGTTTTTAATGGGAAGGAGGGTGCACTTAAAAGTCACAATCCCTGTTAACCTCATAATGACAAGACAGGAGATGGGAAGCTTCATTATACAGACTAACTATCCTTTATACACTTACTGGACTTGCAATGGGACTAGTTACGGAGTTGCAGAGTGGTGGCTCCTAAGATCCCAGCGCCAGACTGTGTAAGGCAGGGAGAGGTAAATTTGGGTTTTGCAATGTGATGTGAGGAAGTAGAGATCTGCTTAGTAGCTTTAGATGAGTGGAACTTCTTTGTATGCTGCATTTTGTCTCTTATGTAAGGAAGGGGTGGAATAAAACACCACACCAGTGCTCTGTGAGCAGGGACTGTGTCTCAGAATTTGTTGGTCAGATACAGGAAACGGGAAAAAAAAGGAGCCATATTCTGTGCTGGGAGCAAGGGCCTCGTTTCCTGGCATCTGGTCCCAGCAGTGAGGGACCAAGGAGAAAGTGTCAACTCACCCCGTCTGAGGCTGGCACTGAAGAACCGAGACTGTCTCTCCTTCCCTCCCCCGCCGTCATGAAGAAGAAGGGAGGGGGGAAAAGCTGCAGCTGGAACCGCCGATGAAAAACCAACCTTAATCTCTTGCAAGCCCACTATCAAAGCTTGGATCAGCATATCTAATGTAAACGAGCTTTCGCACACAAATAACGTGCCACATCTGGCCCCTGGGGGTTTAACAGTGTCTTAGCTACGGAGCGATTTATGGGAAGGTGCGCATGTTAAAAATGGGAGGGGGAGATGTGGATGGTGGGTTAGCAAAGCCGGATAAGTTTAGGGGGCGGCTATGGGAGGGAACCGGGCAGGGAAAGAGAGAAAGTAAGTTCCATTGCTGTTGGAGAGCTGCAGATCAGACGGAGGAAGCTGGGCTGGGTGTTGTAGGTCCATCTGCTTAGGAGGAGCGTAGCCGGGTTGGTAGCGGTTGATAGAGAGAGCCATGCAGGAACAGGCGTGTTTGCGCTTCCTACCAATTTATTACCGATGAACATATGGCCAATATTTTGTCCCACGTCAGAGCAGGAAGCAAAACAAACAAGATCGCGTCGTCGAGAAGAGAGGGAGGGGAGGGGAGGGGAGGGAAGGGAGGGGAGGGGGACGCGCAGCAGCCCCTCTCCTCAGCCAGCCCGGCTGGTCGAGAGCCCGCTGACTGATTTGAGACAATGTGAGGGAGCGCAGTGGGAGGAAGGAGTCCGGGCTTCTGGGCTTGCTATATAAAGCGCGGCAGAGGCAGCCTACCCTTCCACGCCACCACCAATTATACACACTCATTCCTCCCGCCAGCGAAAGCCCGGGCCGGCACCCTAGCCGAACCGAGACCCGAACTCTCTTATATAGACGCAGCCGCTCAGCCACGCACGAGGAGAGCCGGAGACGGGCGAGCGAGCCAGAGCGAAGCCACGAGGCCAGGCTTTCGCCTCCAGGTGAGGCGCTTCTTTCTCGCCCGGAGGGCAACGGGGGAGAGGGGTCGCCTGGGGTCTCGTCCCGCAACGCAGGAACGCGGCCGGGAGTGGGGTGGAGTATCGGGGCGAATCGGGATGGCTTTCCCCGGCAAGCAAGACAACTTCGATGCTCGGGGGCGAAGAGACGAGGGGAGCCCCCCAAAGGCTGACCTCGAGTCTGGGGGGCGGGAGAGGGAGGAGGGTGGGGCGGCGAGGGAGCCCTGGTGCCACTGGACAGAGTGAGGCGCCCCAAGTTCTTCGGAGGGCTAACTGGGTTTGGCGCGCCACAGGAGGGAGCGGCGGGGAGCTTGAGCCAGAGGGGAGATAGTTGCAGGCTCCCTTCCGGGCCTGGGGCTCGAGACCCCCCTTGCATGACCGCCGTCCCTGGCTCAGCGGATCCCGGTGAAAGATTTCGCCGGAGGCGGCGGCGGCGCTCACCTGGCCAGGTGGAAAGGGAGCTGCTACCCAGCAGCGAGGTTGCTAAGGGGACCGCGGGAGGGCGGAAAGGAGGCGGGCAGGCTGAAGGGAGAAGAGGCGGCTAGCCAGATGCCTCTGCGCGCTGGTCTCAGCCCGCGTTCTCCGCCCCGCCGCCTGTCCGCCAGGTGAAAAGCTGGCCGAGGAGGGGAAAAGTGCGGCCGCTGCTTTGGCAGCCTCAAGTGCAGCGGCGCCTGCTGGAGACCTCGCTCCTAACCCCGCCCCCTCCGGCAGGCAAACAGCGCCCGCCTTTACCTGCTTGGGCGGCCCCGCTGCTTCAGCGCGCGCCCTCTCCGCGCCGGCTCTGCAGTTCGGTTCGCGTCGGGGCACGGCGCGGCTCTTCCTAAAACTCCGAAACGCTCCAGGGCGGTTCGGCTCGGCTCGATTAACAGAGACAAAGATGATTCGTCTTTTTAAGGTGGCTTTTCCTCGAGGGAGAGGAAAGGGCTGATTCTGGGACAGGTAGGTTGCTACCTTCCCGAAGCATAGTTGAACCTTGGCAGGGCCGAGAACCGGTTAGTACTGAGAGAGGCGGGGAGGCACTTCTGGGCTGAGTCGGCAGAGTTCGCCACAGGATCAGAAATAATTCAAAATCTGTTCGAATCAATTGGGCAAATTTCTCTTGCAATTATATTACTAAAACATACACACACAGGGAGAGAGGGAGAGAGAGAAGGTCGCCTTTTATTTCCTTCACTTCTGCTCTTGAAGAATGCCTATTACAGCATCAGAAAGTTGTGATCCAGTTTCTTTGGGAGGATCATTATTTTCTTTTTTCTTTTAAAAGCATTCAAAGTATTTCAAGAAATTTGCTTTAAGGGCCTAAAATACATTTTGGTCTTACAACTACTTGATTTCTGAGTTAATGGTACCCGTCCTGCGCTTGTGTGCATGAAGTTAATTTGGATAGCCAAGAGCTGTATAAAGAAAGATAACTATCTTGTCTGTATAATTGTCTGTATTTAAAAAACAACAGAGGCAATGGGTCCTTTCTTTGGACAGGAGAACAGTTCTGAAGGCAAGCTGACAACGTTTAATCCCGTTGACACACGTTTAATCATTGGAGGGAAGCAAACGAATAAAGCTGAAGAATTGGCCGGAGGGAAGGAAGCTTTTAGTCTTACATATTAAATGGCCATAATAAATTGGAACCAAAAGGATAACCAGAGGTTAGATCCTACTTTTGCAGAAAATAATACTTACAGCTGAAAGGCAGCTCTAAATTCTACAGTCTACTTGTCTATAAGATAATGTCAAGTGTTTCTGTTCTTTGTTTTTGTTTAAGTTAGTTGAAAGAACAGCTTATTGTTCTTCGTAGTGTTGCACCAGTATATTTGAGAAAATCTATAAATGTGGTTTTATCAAAGACTTAACACATGCCCTCTGGCTTTGGCACAGCCCATAAATAACCGATTAGCCTGCAGAAAGAAAACCTGCAATGTCCATTACAATTTGTAACCTCGGGAGATTTTCCGAAAGAATTAGGAAAAAGCTTGTTATCAAAGCCAGTGCTAGAGGGGGGGGAATCATAATAGTCATTATAATAAAAAAAACCTCATTTAGATATTGACGCGTTGAACAGAGTTTAATTTTTCTACATTGCAAATGACAAGGAACCGATTGCTTCCTGAGAAAGCTGGAAGAGAGATTGCAACTTGACAGTGGCTCGTTTCTCAAGCTTTCTCTGCCTTTCCTCATTGTGGAAGTATTTATCTCTGTTTCCTACAGTTCCCCACTACTGCACCGCAACTACAGAGGGTTAAATAAGTATTAGAGATAGTTTCATGGACATCTGTTTTCAGACAGAAGTTTCTTCATCCCCCCCCCCAGCACTGCATTTTGTGAGGAGGGAAGGGGGTATCCCACTTTATTGCTATTACTTTAGGTTTCTGTCAAATAAAAGTAGAAGGATTGGGTTTCTATCAAGAGGTAAAGATCGCTGTTAAAATGTTGTGAAGATGAAGGCTGTGTGGGTTTAATGGTAGTCCCAAATAGCTCATATCAATCTTAATATTACAATTCTGAACACAATTACAGTTTTGTGGCTGCAAGTCCTACTGAAGTCATTGGGCCTTACATGTGGCAGATACATATAGAGTTGCATACTGTAAATCTAGTCTTTTCAAATAACCCTTTTATTGGAAGCTAGAATAGCATCCTTTGGTGATTAAGCATTGTTACCACCCAGCATTAGAACAAAGACAGACTGGATTTGCCCTCAATGTTCTAGGTGTGGTTTTTGCTGAAGTGAATGCCTTTCTTATAAATTATTCGAAGCAGATTTTTATATGTGAGTGTTATCTGTTCTTATTGATTTCAAGTGTACTATCCTAAGATTATAAAACCTGAGATAAAACAGGCCGTCCACACAGTAAGGCTTTGTATCTTCTTTCAACTAATCCTCACTAGGAGCGCTAAAGGTGCAATGTGTTTTTGTAGACGGATGAATGAAAACAATTTACTTGCACCTTTGCTCTAATCAAACAATAAACTAATCCACTTGAAGGCTATTATCCGAGGTGGGATGTTGTGGTGGGTGAAAGATCAACCCTATATACTCAATATACAGTATCTTCCCTTCCTTCCTCCATCTTTTAAAAGGAGAAACGCCTGATAAACTCTTTTTTTTCCTCAGTTCCCAAATACAAGAAAATGGTAATCAACAATGTACTGTTTGAAAGGGAAAAGAAAGACCTTGTATTTTTTTAATGACCTGGTGTGCATCTGTCCAGTAGCAGATAAAGAAAGGAGGAGAGTGGAAAGACAATGAAATTGGCTGTCTAGCACCAGGGCCAAATGGGACCTCAAACAAGCTGCTGCATCTTTCTTTCACCTCTCTCTCTCTCTCTCTCTCTCTCTCTCTCTCTCTCTCTCTCTCTCTCTCTCTCTCTCTCTCTCTCTCTCTCTCTCTCTCTCTCTCTCTCTCTCTCTCTCTCTCTCTCTCTCTCTCTCTCCCCCCCCCCCCGCTTATCAGACTGTAAAGTAACGTTGCTTGAAATTATATTGTAGTAATTGCACAAACATATACTTAAATAACATCACATTGCTGTCACTGTAAAGCATTTATGGATGTGTGAAAAAAACGACCGTATTTTTCAGAACTAACCCACAAAATAATTTCTTTTAAGAATCTTGTATATTCTCCCCACCTTTACAATTTCTGTAATTCTAAATGCTCAGTATAACCAGCATTAACCATAAGTCAAGGACTGCTAAGGTCGTCTGGTGCTGGGGACCAGTGTAGTGTTACCTCCAGCAATCCCTGACTTCACCATAGCTTTTCATGGTAGAAGTGCCCCAGCAATTTACATGAGTGTAGTAGCTAAGAGGTCTCTTTCTCTGCTCTTATCCCCCTGCATTATTTTAAATAGAGTCCTGAGTGAGGGTTAAGCCCACGTTTTGGAAACTACACCCTTTCTTAAAGCTTGAGATGTGGGGAAGACAGCTGCAAAATCTGTGAAGAGGCAACTGCCCAGTGTTTGAGCTACCTGTAAAAGTAAACAGGTAAACACTTCCCCACTCCTAGAGGGCACTTGTCTTGAAGTACAAGCACTTGTGCTGTGTACACGTACCTCTCCTTTTCAGCCTCTTTGTTCAATTGTTCAAATACCACCAGCACCACCAGGCTACTTTAATTCCAGGGCTTAGGATGGCCAGCATTCCTGGCTTCTTAATCTGTTGGGCAGACATCCTTACTAGACTCATGTCAACACTCTAGAAGCACCAGCCATTTGACTTTTGTTCATTCATTCTCAGGTTTATTTACTTATATGAGTATGAAAAGAAATAAAAAAGGGGGACACACAAACGAATGTTTTCTTTACTTTGCCTGTTAAGATGCTCCTTAATTATCCAATAAGGATACAATATTCTAATCAAATGTTGATCTTTCCCTAAAACTTAGAACACACAAAAAATGTCCCTACAATCTGAAACTGATTGTTTACTTTTCATGTGTGTGCAAGTTGGCCATTTCGGTCAACATCACCACCTAAAATTCGCAGTCCATTGGAGTTCACATATGAAGGGTGACAAGAAAAAATGGGAATGTAATTTGAGAGAAAATGTAGACCCACAAGTTTCAGCTCAAGGATCTCTGGAGATTTAGTAGCCAGCATTAATTATTCCGCACTAATCCACAGTCCCCGGTTGAAAGCTCAGATGGGACATCACCTTTTGGAATAAATCACCCTATGAAAGGGAAGCTAAAGGAAAATGGTTTTTAAGTTGCATAGTGGATAGCCTGAGTAAGAGAAATTTATCTCAAAGAAAAGGAAGCACAAGAGAAAGCCAGGATCCCATTTAGGAATGGGGGGAGGACTCTTCTAGAAGAGAAGTCCTTATTCAGAATGCTTTAGCATACTGATTAAAAATACATTGTATAAATCCATCTAAACTTAGTTGTGTGTGAGGGGGGGGTTTGGCCAGTCTTGCCACTTGCTTAGATTTTCACCAACCTGCCTCAGTTTTTCAGACCAGTCAGCCCTGTTGCCAGCCAAATTGGGATGTTGTTGTGTATTTTGGTCTGGATGAGGCATTCGTATCCATCCTTCCCTCACCCACCACATCTCAATAGGGTGGAACTTGCCTTTGTGTGTTTCACTAGTCCATAACTAAGACCCTGTGGCTTCTCCCCCTCCCCCTCTATTATTATGGAAGTATCAAGGTGCTACTAGTGGGTGCTACAACATAGTCCACTAAAGCTTTGCAGCAGATGCTTACTGGAAACATGCAACAAATCAAACTAGAGAGAATGTTACAGGAAATAAATTGTGTGTTGATTGTGTTGCTGCTTTTCATATCATTTCTCTGCACTTGTGGGAACTTTCTGTGTAAGGTAGACTTGCATGCAAGCCTCCTGGATTGATTGGGGGTGGGGGGGTGAAGGCATTGGGGGTGGAATTATGACTTATTGCAGGTCTTTTGTGTACAAAAGAGAATGGCTGGTCACAGTCCAGCTGTGTTGCCTAGTCGGTGTATGTGCTTCTCAATGGCCTATTGTCATCCCCATTCCAAGGGCAGCTGATTAATGTTCTCTAGGAGCCCTGATTTTCCCTTAGGAAAATATTTGCTTATCAGGTGGCCGGTGGGAGCAAATCTGTCCGAGTATATCACATGAGGAGCATGTGCTCCCAAGTGTAGCTCCCAGGAGGTCTTTTATTGATATAATTCAACAAGTGAGATTTCTTCCTCCCCCCCCCCAAGTTGTAAATGTAATCAAGGGTTCAGGAGCCCAAGCATCAAGAGACCTATCACATCAAGAGGAGGAGGAGGAGGAGGAGGAGGAGGAGGAGGAGGAGGAGGAGGAGGAGGAGGAGCAAACAGAAAGAGTATTGATCAAAAATCAAAAATCAAACTCCTACCCAGCCTGTGGAAAGCCCTATGCAAAAAAAGATGCTTTCCTCACAATTCTTTCTTTCCTCAATCTCTGCTCCTCCTCATCTCTCCCCTTCTTGCCACAAGCTAGGTTGTTTAGAGAAGGGATCAGAATGGCTTGGCAACATGGTTTACTTATATCTGTCTTTTTTTTCCTTTTGTAGTTGTGTGCTGCAACTGGCATTTCCTTGCTGTTATTCTTTAATTATTTCTTTTGGAGCCTGGACCTGGCTCCAAAGTAAAGGAAGGGGTATTCCACTCTTTCCCATCTTAAAATTATATTGCAATGTGAAAAAAAACAATGGGTTCTTTCTTTATTTGGCTACTCAACAGTTACAATTATTTATTTATTACATTTGCCCCTGTTAATCCTCCTGTCATTTTGAGAGCCCCTCACAACCATTGTCTTGGTGCTGCCTCCCAGTATTACAGCAAGAACATTATAGCAAATATCTCGTTTGTTTTAAACTTTGGGGCGTCCTGGCATTGATTTTAAAGACATAGACATTTTTGCCTGGTTGTCAGATTCCCTTCCCCCACCCTTCTTGGTTCTCACTACCCCCGAAGAAAAGGCTGTGTATCAATTGAAAACCTGGTCTTGCCCTGAACCGATTGTTGCTGCCGCTCCCCCTCCCCCCCCCCGTGATTTATTTATTTATTATTTTTACTGGAGTGAAAAAGGGAGACCAGCTAGGAAGCATCCACATGAAGGGGTTTTCCTTAATATTGTGGCAAGATTCCGAAATGAATGAAGAGATAGTCCATTGAAAGGCGTTGAATACCATGACAACTAGGAACAACCTCAGATTTATTCCAAACAGAACACATTGAAAGAGGGCGTCAATCATGTATTATTTCGCCAGTGAAATAAATGCAAAACCTGGTCTAGGACAAAGGCTTCCAACAGAAGCCGGACATTTGTCTACATTTCGCCCATTGTCCGCAGCTTAGCAATCGGTTTGTATTTGTGTTTGCCCGGGTCCGACCACCCAGGATGCGCTCAGGGACTTGCTTTAAAAGAAGAAGAAAACACCCGAAGCATTGTCATCCGCCTCGCATACGAGATGGGAGGCGGGGAGGGGGCGACGACACACGGGGAAATATACTGATCAACTATCTTTAATTGCTTTGGGGGGGATTTCTCTGACACACACACACACACACACACACACACACACACACACACACACACACACACCCGTCTATCAGAGCGGTGTACTGGTCATCGCCTAAGAAAGTCAAGCAGCCCTGTCTCTTGGTCACCACCCAAAGAGCTAGAGGACTTTGGGAAGAGGGGCAACCCCATCTGACTTCCTTTGTAACCCTCTTCCCCAAAGAAGGCTAAGTCCTAAATTGCCCTCCGCATGGCGGCCAGCGTTGCCACAGCGCAACCCCACCCAGATTCCCTCGGAGATTAACAGCCCAGCCTGCCGGACTCCGTCTCCGGCCCCAGAGCAAGAGGCAGCCCGAAAGTTCACTTTAAAGAAGAGGGAGAGGGAGAAGGGGGTCGGATAGAGCAACGGAAGGACTACAACCACCAATCTCTGAGGACTGGATTAAGATGCAGGGACTGAAGACAGGCAAGGCAGGCAGGCAGGAAATAAATAAGTAAATAAAGAAGAGTTTAGTGAAGACCCAAAATGTTTCCAGTATCCTTAAGATGCTATCTGAATAATCAGCAACGACGTAGGCTTGGAGTGTGTGTGTTATATAAGTGTGAAAAATGCAATCTATTTGCAACTTTGCTTAAAAGGATGTCTTTTAATCTACAATCTCCTCTTGAATTGAGGCATTGGCTACTATAGAGTCATTCCCAGATTAATCTCTTAGAAAGCGAAAGGCTGAAACAAATTACCCTTGTGCAAATATTTTTTAAGAACTCACCAAAAATCGTTCGACTCTCCAAAAGCAGAATGATCCTCTTTACTGCTAGTTTAGCTTATTTCGGAGCAAACTGGAATCAATTACTTGCTGTTTAATTTCTAGCACTCATCCTTAAGCCTCAACCACAATATTGACCTACGAGGTTTACATAAATTGGGCTTTCGCCATCCCAACAACATCTTTTGGTAACAATCAAGAATTTGAATAGATTTCGCCTTTGCGCTCTTCTCGGCTGTCCTTTAGGTGGTAGTTTAGTTCAAGCCATTGCACAATTGTCAATTTTCCAGTTTGCTTGCAAATAAAGGAGCGGGGGTGGGTGGGTGAGGGGAGGAAGAGCAGTTATATGTCAGTAATAAAATGGAAAGGGAATGCAAAATTGCGTTCGAAGTGTGTGTTTGAGAGAGGGGGGAGGGGAGATTTCAGAAGCAATTTGTTAAAACGTATTTTCAAGTATGTGGAATATCTAGCTACTTGGATCGCCTTTGTATGTAAATACTGTGTAGAAAAGGCCCTCCCCATCTTTGTAATTAATTGACACGTTATACCACTCATCATGTGCTACAGCACCAATGGTGGAGGCTCACCTCCCTCCCCAAAAAACCCCACAATTTCACATCTGCAAACACTGTCTTCATCCACTTGACTCCCAAGACCCGCCCACACGTGGCCAACCTTTTGCGTTTAATGCATTTTCAAACCCCCCCCCCTTTCTCCCTCCTCTCAGCAGGTTCATGTACGAAGACCAACCTTATATGGACAGCCCGTCTCAGCAATGGCTTGTTTTTTTCAAGGAGGCACCACCAGCGCACTGGGCTTAAAGCAGACCTTCAAGTAAATGCATGTTGGCATTTTTCCTGGAGTTACAAAGTCTCGAGGAAGCCCGCGTCGCCCCCCCCCCTCCGGGTTCCCCGGTTCTCCGCTCCCCAAGCCTGAAACAGCAGATAGTATATGCCCAAAGACGGCAGCTGATTTTTGTGGTCCCCCCTCCACCCCACACCACCACCCCAGCCTTTCCGTTCTTCTTTCATCCCCATCCCCCATCCCCCCTTTCCTCTTCTCTCCCCCCCCCCCTTTTCCCGGTGAATGTTTGGCGAACCAAGAGGATTGACAAACTGGTCCTTCAAAGTTTCCTGCATAAAAATTGACCAGAATATGTCTCTAACCAACACAAAGACCGGCTTTTCTGTAAAGGACATCTTGGACTTGCCTGACACCAATGACGAAGACGGATCCGTCGCGGAAGGGGGGGAGGAAGAGACGGAGGGCTCGGAGTCCCCCCAAAAGCCGGGCGTTTTGGGGACAACCGCATTGGACGCTGTTCAGACGCTGCCTCTGAAGAACCCCTTTTATGACAATACTGATAATCCCTACACGCGTTGGCTCGCCACCACCGAGAGCATCCAGTATTCTTGTAAGTAAGCAAACTTACACATTGGGGTTCCCTCTTATTGTGAGCTTGCTCCCCCACTCCTCCAACCCCAGACTGGACGAACCGCAGTAGCTCTTGTTACTTTTTCTCCGCCAAATTGGTTGTTTTTTAAAGTTCTTTTTGAAATAAGTAACTAAACATAAAGGGTTTCCTTTTCTAAAGATGCTAATGGGGTAAATAATAGGGCTGAATCCTTATTTATTTAGGGGTTTTGAGGGGAGGGGCGGAGAATACGAACTAAGCCCATCCTAAATAGATTTTAAAACTCCCCTTCAACTCGGCTGCTTTCTCCTCTTCTTCCCCGAGTCCTCCTCTCTACTTTTCTAACTAACAGAGCATGCTTTGTGGGGAAAATTTTGGATGGCCTTGCTTTAGATTTTTGTAAATCGCCCCAGGCTCTGCTGGATCAAAGGATGGCTTGTTGAATTGTCCTTTAAAAATCAGTCCACGTAGCCCAGAAAGAAGAAATCCATTCTGTTTGTTTTTAAGGGAATTGTCCAAAGTCCAAATGCTGTTTTAAGAGAAGACATTTCAACCTAGGGAAGTTCTCCTCCGCATAACTCTCATGCGCAAGAGAACTGTGGGCTGCGCTCGCTATGATTAGTTTTAAAAAGTGTGTTGTTCCAGACCAAAATACTCTACATTTATGTTCCTGCAAAATTACTAAAATTTATGCCTTCTGTCTTTATCTTCTTTTATATTTCTGCATGTATCTTTTCATGTGCGCTCTATGTGTACAACACGCATTAATAGAAAGCAAAATAAAGCGCACAATAATCACAGAGAAGGGAGGGAGAAGGAGTGTGTAAACATGATAAACAAACATCGGAGGTCGATGTTAGGCTCAACGTGCCATCCAAATATTCAAAGGGAGGCGAGCTTTCCCCTTACAAAACCGTTCCGTGGCGAAGACGCGCCTTTCCCACCGGGCAGGGACCAAGAGCGCTGGCAAAGGGCCCCGGGACTCTTTTTTTCCCCCTTTTCAGGCCAGCCAAGCAGCGAGCCGACAAGCAGCAGCGCCTGGCGGGACCCGGTGGCGGGGAAGGGGGAGTCTGCTGTCCCACCAGGCCGCCCCCCTCTCTTCTGAGTTATTTCCTTTGTGGCTTCTTTCCCCACAGTGCACGGCTTGATGTCCAGCAACTCCCAGCAGGATTCGGCGTCCAAATCTCCGGAGCCTTCCGCGGACGAGTCCCCGGACAACGACAAGGAACCTTCGAGCAACGGAGACTCGGGGAAGAAGCGGAAAAGGCGGGTGCTTTTCTCCAAAGCGCAGACTTACGAGCTGGAGAGGCGCTTCAGGCAGCAGCGGTACCTCTCGGCGCCCGAGAGGGAGCACCTGGCCAGCCTGATCCGCCTTACCCCGACGCAGGTGAAGATCTGGTTCCAGAACCACCGCTACAAGATGAAGCGGGCCCGGGCCGAGAAAGGTATGGAAGTGACTCCTCTCCCCTCCCCGCGACGGGTGGCCGTGCCGGTTTTAGTCAGGGACGGCAAGCCGTGCCACACGCTCAAAGCCCAGGACTTGGCTGCCACCTTCCAGGCGGGCATCCCCTTCTCAGCCTACAGCGCCCAGTCTCTCCAGCACATGCAGTACAATGCCCAGTACAGCTCGGCCGGCACCCCCCAGTACCCCACAGCGCACCACTTGGTACAAGCCCAGCAGTGGACTTGGTGAACGCTCGGGAGGCCCAGGACTCGCGGGAGGATCGAGGGCCGGTCCGACTTCGGGGCGGGTGGAGGGCCAGGGTTGAGCTCGGGAGGGGCTTGCTTCTTCCTTCTTTGGGGCGGGGGTCGGTTTCCATTCTTCGGGGGTGTTTTGTGCTCCATGTTTACAAGACAAAAATGCGACGTTGCTACTGGTCTTGTCTACCTACAACGACAAATTTTAAATAATTATAATAAGAATAAAAAGAATAAAAACGGAACGCTCTCGTGATTTTTGTAAAGCATGCTTTGTGATACTGAAGCTGTGGTCAGTGATATTACAAATCAAAGAATTCAGATTTCAAAATTTAAAAAGAACTTTATTTCTCAAGATGGAAATAAACTTCTGACAATTATTAAAGATTCTAAACTGGCGAGTTTTAAATATATGATCGGTTGCTATGTTTGAGGGAGGGTTTTATTTTGGTTTGTTTGTATTAAGAGTCGTCCCCCCCACAATCTACAACTGTACAAAGCCAAAAGAACAGAACACACAGATCTACTTCACTCGCATGCGTGCTTATGTGTGTATACCCACACAAAAACACGTGTTTTCTGGATACATAAATGCGCGCTCGTATACACGCATATAAGGATCGTCTTCATAAAAATTTTGCGGAATAGTATATATATATATATATATATATATATATATATATATATATATATATATATATATATATATATATATATATATATATATATATATATATATATATATATATATATATATATATATATATATATATATATATATATATACACACACACACACACACACACACACACACACACACACACACATATCTTGTAGGTATTTTATTAGTGGTATACTTTTGTCTGGGTTTTGTTCAGGCTTTTTAAATGCACGTTAACGACTTTCTTCTTTCGGAAACAAAAGAGTGTCTTTTTCCTTTCTTTATTTGAAACACTTCAATAGTTCGGGTTTGGGCAGGTTTGGCTACATTGGGGAACTTCCTAGGAATTAGGCGCAATTAATTAATCTCTTAAAGTTTGGCTCAATCCGGTAACTCATTGTAGGAAGACGAGATGTGACTCTTCAGACGAAGTTCGCTCTGAGCCTGTCTCGGTATCCCGAAGTCCCAAAACTCGGAGTAGCAAAATGCTGGAGGCAGAGCGCGCGGGGCGGGAGGGCGGGGGAGGGCGCTTCCTTCCACCATCGAGCTGAGCTTTGCCCTGACCCTAAATGCAGCCGTCCCTTATCCACCCTACCCCGCAGGTGGCAGGGTCTATTCTTGTCCTCCCCACCACCACCTACACACACTTATTCAGGTTTATTTACTAAAGTTTACAGATCAGGAAAGGGGGTGGGGACAGATCCCACCCCCACCGCCTCGGCAAAAAGGGAAGGTTCTGATTCTCAAAACAATTCCATGCTTTTATTTTCTCGGTGGGTGATGTATGTGGTTCGAAATTGAGAATCGTCATTCTGGAGCTTGTGCCCCGTTTATGGATTTCGGTGAGGGAAGCCAAAATGGTACAAGAGACTTGTGTAAGAGCGACCTCTCTTTTGGCGTTTGAATCCCAGCCACGCGTCCCCAGGACAAGACATTTTAGGCAACAATTTTCTGCACGTTGATTCCGCCATCAGCAAGACCTACGTTTGATCAAAACGGCCTTCTCATACTGGATTCTTTCTGAACAACCGCGTTACATTAGTACGACGTTTTAACGACGCAAAGACTTAGATCGTCGGCTGCCGGAAGGCGGGAAGGAGCGTCCGGAAAGGCCCCTTTACGCAGTTTGAGTCTCTTCGCCAACAGCTCAGAGGAGCCGGTGCACCTTTTGCTTGGAAGACGCGGCCTGGACAAGCTCGTCTCTGAACTTTGCCCCGTTGGAGACAGTAGCTTTTCCCGCGGCTCAGCGAACAGCTGGATCCGCCCAAGGGGCTCTCGGAGCTGGAAGCGCAGTCTCGGCGGAGCTTGTTGCCAGTCGCTGGCCAGAATTCAAAGCAAATACTGTTGTCTGGCGTAAAGATCTAGGCCGCAGCCCGACCTTATTGGCGCATAAGGCCTGAGGCGCTAAGGCCGGAAGGCAAGGGACCTGAGCGCTGCGTTGCCTACTCCAGCGTCAGTTGGGGAAGCGGAAGGTTGCCTTCCTTCTGCTGGACTCTCTCCCCGAAAAGACCTCGAGGGTGTTTCTATCCCGGGGAAGAAGCTTTCGAGCACTCGGCTTGCCCGCAACTTCTCTGGAGCTTTGCGTGAGGCGGAAACAGAGATTTCCTCAATGGCTCCTTAGCTGAGGCCCGAGTTCGCAACTCATTTCAGGCCCTTGCTTTTTATTATTGTTATTTATTATTTTATTTTGGAGCTGCTCTCACTCCGACGCACCGCTCGGCGCAAACATCAAGCCCTACTGGCAGCGGCCCAGCCCACCTCAGGAGCGCTACCGCGGGGCTCGTTTTTTGCGCGCCCCGGCTTCTTCCCTCAGTGGCGAGGGGCGGGGAGACCCTCCCGCTTGAGTTCCTGCTAAGTCTATCAAGCTAGAGGGCTGTTGTGTGGCCCTAACCCCCCCGTGGCCTTGCACTTCACACGCTGGGGACGGCGCGGGAGTCGGGAGGAGTCTATCTTTGCACTATATACAGCGCCCGTCACAAAACAGCACAATGGGGAAGGCTGGGCCTTGGGGATGTTAGAGGCGTGCATATTAAGTTGAGAGGAGAAGAGAAAGAGCCGCAGAGAGAGGGGCAGGATGCGAGAGAGACAGAGAGACTCCCAACCCCTCTTCCTCCTCCTCGCCTTCCTTTTTCTTGGGCCTTTTAAAATGACAATCGTGGATTGGCGCATTTGGAAAGAAGCAGAGCATTCCCCGAGTCCGAGGGAAGTACCTCGGGTTTTTGTTCCGCCTGTCAGTTGGTGCCATTGTGAGCCACGTTGTACAGGCGGTCTTCCATATGGACAGCTGGGCCGGGAGAGGGCAGAAAGAGACGTTCACAAAACCCAAATTGTATCCGCTTTTCAAAACGAGCATTGTTGTCTGTGAAAGGAAGACGAATTAAAAATTCGTGCTATATCTATTCTCGGGGAGATGGGGGGGGGGAGAGAAGAAAAGGCAGGGAGAATCTCTTTTCTCTTTTAAGAAAGCAAACAAGGCCCCTTTTTCTCCAGAGTCCCTGAAAATGCGCGTGTAGTTTCACAGGCAAGTTGGCGCCTGCATCTCTGCAGAAACTAAAATAAGACCCCAGCCCTAGTATTGAATGTTTTAAAAAGCCCATGCTGCCCTCCCCCTTGTCTTTCACAGTTCATCATCATCCTTCGGTTGCTAGCCGGTGTGTCTACTCTAAAGGTTTAGTTGCGTGGGGCAAGAGAGAAAAGTCATTACGGCTGTGTAAGGCCGCCGGACCCTGGAGGTAAATTGGAGATCGATGCGCTATTTCCCCCCCCCCCCCCAAAGAAAAGTCAGAATCATCCAAAACATTGCAAGACGATGCGACAAAGTTCCTGGATTTATGGGCACGATCCGATCAAAATGAACCGCAGACTAATCAAGTAATTGGACAGGTGAGCCTGCCTTTCAGTCTGCCTTATTCACAAAGCCTGGCCTCGCAGAGTGGCTGGCTTTTGACACCCCCTCCCCCGTTCAACCGTGACCCTTCGATTTACCTGGCGCAAAAAACACTTTTTAAAAAAAGAAGACCGAGCTATTAATATTCATCCACTTACTGGTCTCTGCCTGTCTCTCTACCTCACCCTCTAGGGGAGGCCTGGTGTTTCTTAAGGCTATCTCTCATTCATATATTTGGAGATGATCCTGAAAACAAAGTCGTGCGTGTCCATTCATGGGACAAAATTCCCATAGACAGCAAAACTGTCCAACCCCAACTAGCCTCCCCCGATTTGGGGGACGGCAACTCCCGCCATTCCAAGCCAACTTGACCATAATTTGAGGGGGGAGTCGTCTTTCCACAAATCTGCGGAACCCAGGCAAAAGGAGGAGGATGAACACTCAGTGTATCAGTCCTAAACACAGCGACCCGGAAGAAAGTCTCACTGCATAGGCCTTGTTGTCCAGTGCACTTCCTTTGAAGTGAAACATTCGCTTAATTAAAATGATTAACAAGTAGAGGTGGGGAGATTCCAGTTCATATCCCAACCGACAGACAAATTATATCCGGTTAGCCTACCTCACAGGACTGTTATAAGGCTCAAGCGGAGCTACGAACTCCGTAGCCCGCTTTGAATTCCTTGAATTCAAAGGGAGTATAAACGTAATAAGTACATGCTTAACTTTCGAAGAGAAATTAGGAGTATCCACACGGAGAATTACAGTAACAGTCACATCGGTGCAAATTATGGGTTTGGCGAGCCTCTTTCCTTTGCGAAATCCAGCGGAATCAGACCCCGGCGGCCTGATCAACCGGGCAGTGGGCTCGGGGCAGGCGAGGCCAGGTGGAAAGGCCTCTTTGTCGTCGGAGCTGGTACCCAGAAGCACGAGCGACTGCGTGGCTTCATTTGCCTGTTTGTGCCTTGTTAACTGGTGGGTAATAAATCCGGAGGGGGGGAGGAATCAGGCAAAAGGCGCTATTCAGGGGTAACAATGGAAAAGAGGGATAGCTCTTCCATAAGCAGCGGACCTGGCCCTGAATCCGATTTGGGGGTGCAGCGCGCCCCTCTTCTTTTCCCCTCTTGAGGTCTGCTGCTGACACCTCCCCTTGCCGCTCGCCTCGCCTTCCATCACCCCTCGCTGGCGTGGCTTTATTTATTGAGGAGAGCCAACTGATAACGAGGCCGTGGGTGTTTGTGTTGAAAAACAAAATCTTTAAGCTTGGGAAATAAACGACCTATTGACTGTTGGGCTTAGTTTAGACCTGGTGTGAGAGTCATTTATTTATTTATTTATTTTAAAAGGAGTCTGTTCGAGAGCTTTGGTGGTCAATGGAAAGCTAATCCAATATTTACCAGGGAAAAGGACGATCCAAGCGCTATTACCGGCGGGAGGAAGGCTCGAGGGGACCTGAGGAGGGTGGCGGGCGGGCGAGCTCCAGCCTGGGCATTGGCCCGCAACTTGGCGGACTCCCCTGCCCCCCCCCCGAGCCTCTGCAGCCCCCGCGCCACCCTGGTGGCTTCTGCGCCTTGCCCAGCACCAGCAGCGCCCACGCGGAGCGATGTAGTAGCAGATACTCGTGAAGTGCTGGTGTGTATTAGATATTGTATTGAGCAATATTTCAGGAAATATGTACTTGTGGCGTCCTAAGAGCGACACTCTTGCTCTGTCGATAAATCAACCCGCTTTATCCTAACATCTGCAAATAAACTCTCTCTGATCTCCCCTATCAAAAGAAAACAATTTAGTTTTATTGCTTCGTTTCTCTCTCCCTCCCTCCCTTCCTCCCTTCCTCTTGGAAGCTTCTTCGATTATAAGCGCTGTTATTAATAAAGCGAGCTAGGCGAGCCTTAATCGCCTACAATCGGTAGGGGAGGGGCGTCGGGAAAGAGAAGCCACTGTCAGACTCCCGCCAGAGACTCTCTGTCGCCACAAGGGGGCACTCGAGACTTTCCTTTTAGGCACTAGCGCTCCTTTTCCAGGAAAAGACCTTCTCAAGTGGAACCGGAGTCCGGTGACTGCGCGGGGCCATTCTGTTGTTTTCTTTGCCTTTGAGGGGAATGTTTTCGATTGTCCGGTCTAGCGCACAACTCCGGGCTTTCCTACTTGGCTTTGGCGCTCAGCCAAGGTTCTCTAGGTGCTGTCCAGATCCAAAACCACTTTCTGCTAATCAGCCCCCTCTTCTCTTTCCCACTCCCAATCACACGCAAGACAGCGCAAATCAGAGGCACTCTGCACTTGAATCCATAGACATAGACTGTACAAAATATGATTTCTGTAATAGAGTTGTCAAAGTCTGGAATGCCCTACTTGATTCAGTTGTCTCAGCTACAAATTTTCACAGTTTCAGTCGCAAATTGACTTCTGTGGACCTTACTTCATACTTAAGTGGTCAGTGGAGGGGGGTGCATAAGTGCACTAATGTGCCTATCGTCCCTGTCATTGTATTTTTATTCTCTTATTCTTGTTCTCATTTTTGTTTGACAAATTCCAATAAACAAACAAACAAACAAACAAACATACGTAGCCATCCGATGGATCCATGCACCAGCCATCTGACCCCTGGCAAAGCCACCAGGAACCAATCTGAAGAGGGCCAAGGATGAGAAAACAGTGAATATCGTTTTGGAGGCTTACAAAGATAAGAATATTTTGTTGGGTAATGAGGCAGTCAGAGGTTGGTTTTGGTTGCCTCTTTCATTGTTTAGAACCACACATGGCTGAAAAGCAGAGTGTTGGCTGTGTTAATATACTCCCAAGTCATTTGATGGAGCAGGTAAAGCTGTCCTTGATGAAATATTTACATCATGTTTGTCCTTCTTTCGGTGGCTGTGACCGCAGACAAACTAATGTTGATCTTGGCATGAGATTCATCCCTGGAATAAATCTAATCTCATTTTTAGGTGGTTTTGGGATCGTAGTTGTAGTTCCAACAAGTGTGATCTGCTACAGAATATTGTAAGTTGAAGCATTCCCCTCTTCCAATGTGTTTCACCCTATTCCTTACCCATTTTTTTCTTTCCTTTCTTGAATAATCTGAATGCTGTTTCGCTGATACTGCCAATTCTGAATGCTTTTTTGAGAGCAAAGGTTTCCCCTTCCATTCTTTATCTAACGTTTTCTTGTATTCAGACAAACCTTTGGTTTCTCCTGAGTTGGCTGTTACCTCTGTTTGTCCACGGATTGGGCTCTTTGGAGATATCAGGAGTACTACCCTACCTACTTTGCAAGGTTACTGTAATGATTACTATGGTAATCAATATAATATGAAATGTAGAACATAGAGGTATAATACCTGAAATAGAAAAGTACTCTGTTCTCCATCACATTTACTTTGTGAAATATAGTGTTTTATCTTGTTCTATGCCATTTCTTTCTTGATGTGAATGTCACAGCAATTATTTTAACAGGGCTGGTGGGAGGAGTAGTGCTGCAGACAACCATGAGGGGGCACTACTGGATAAGAAGAGAGGCTAAAAAGCAATATCAAATTTAAGACAAGGTAATACAATAAAATGCAGTTCTGTGTCTTGATATCATTTACTCTGAAATCTGACTGTTTTCCAAAACTATCTTTCTCTCCAGCATTTATGTTTTTGCTGCTCTTCTCAATTTTCAGAGTGCATCTCAAAAAACACAAATTGGAATGGGGTGATGGAAGTAGGGCACCCATCGACTTAATCAAACATATGCTTCGATATTAATATGATTACAGAACATGTTTGATTAGCACAATTAATTTTGTAGTACTACAGCACAATTATTTACCCAGATTTTTTTTAATTACATGCTAGAACATCCAAACCTGAAATTTAAAGATCTTAGAGGGGACCTGTGATTTCCCAAAGTCAGTTTATAAAGTTGAAAGAAACTTTACACATAATTGAATATACTCTTTACACCCTATATAGGATATATAATGCAGAGTATAGCTACCACATTTCCCACTCACTGCTCCCCATAGCTCTATAGGCATTGCTTATAGTTATCTAGTGACAGTTACCTTCTGGCATCTTGTACCTCAGAAGTCTCTCCTAATATTTAGCCAACCTTGTGTTCTCTGCACATCCACCTATTAATTTCAATTCTGTTTTGAACTCCTTCACATGTCTGATAAACTTCAAGATAATTGAATACTGTTGCCATGCTGCCCCTTAATCTTTTCCCCTTTAGACTAAACATGCCCAGTATTTCAACAGATCCTTATTAAACTTTGTTTATCCTGATCATATTCCTTTAGATATCTTGTTAATATGGTGCATCCAGTAATTGAGATGCAGCCGGACAAATGCAAAACAGATTTTGATTACTTGTTATGAGTAAGAAGAAATGCTTCTATTAAAACAATCTCTATTTTGTCATTTAAGAATTAATTTATTTATATGGATATAGCTCAATGAATGTTTTTTGGCTGTCTTAATATCCTTCCTTCCTTTTTTCCTTTTTTTCCTTTTTTCTTCCTTCCTTCCTTCCTTCCTTCCTTCCTTCCTTCCTTCCTTCCTTCCTGCCTGCCTGCCTGCCTGCCTGCCTGCCTGCCTGCCTGCCTGCCTGCCTGCCTCCTCCACCCTTAGAGTAGAGGGCATAAAAGTCAGCCCTTCCCAGTAAAAGATGAACTATGGATACCTATCTCCAGAGAAAACACAATTATGTCAAAGTGCCAAAATTATGTCAAATGATTATACCAAGATGAAAATCCTATGTCCTGATGGCTAATATAAATTGTATTTGTGTGTCATGTCATTATGACACATGTTTTGTTGCTGTTTTCACCCAGAGATGCTTGTGATGGATACCCTGTAATATGACCCCAGTTGAAAATATTGGATATACTGTAGGAGCTGGTTTACATTAAGTCTTTCCTGCAAAACTATCTCAGCAGATATATATCAAAACATCAGGCAAGGATGGAAACAAAATTGAATTCTAGATGCAAACTTTTAAAAGGAAAGGTTGTGTGTCTCTGCATTTGAAAAGGTCAGACCATCACAAATACAAGTGTATACACATGCACAGTCTGTAAGGAGGTTACTTCTTGAATGCTAGTTCTTTATGGAATAGAGGGCTACATGTTTCAGATCACATGTAATTATTCTTCAAGGGCACTTAAACATCTGTGCTATTCATTTGTTCCTGACTTCATTTATAAGTAGTTAACCAATGCAAACCTTCAGAAGTACATTTTGAGAAGTCCATTAGGGTTTGTTTGCTGGGACATTTGTAAATGACTGCAGCCTAAATTCTGTTACTAATATTCATATATTTTCAGTGAAAATAAAATGGGTGACCAAATAGTATTTTTAATATTGCTGCAATTACAATGTATTCACATAAAATCACACTTGTACTGCTTGGTTTGGTTTCTTTTTCTTTTTTGCTTTGTTTTGTTTTGATCTTCAGTATACTCAAGTATGAATCTTTAGGACAGGTGACAGTCATGTTCTTGTAACCACATTTATTCTTAAGCCCACTCAATGACAGCTGAGATCAATTGTGGCATTGTGATGGAGCCAAGAGATACTGCAGGTTTTAATTGTCTAGAAGAGTGTTTTCCAGCTCACCCACTTTAAGAGGTGTGGATTTCAACTCTCAGAATTTCCCAGCTAGAATGCTGGCTGGGGAATTCTGGGTGTTAAAGTCCACAACTTTGAAAGTGGCTGAGGTTGTGAGAGCCCCAACACTTGCGACCTTCAAGGAGAGACTGGACTGCCATCTGTCTCAAATGGTGTAGGAACTCCTGCTTGAGCAGGGGGTTGGACTAGATGACCTACAAGGTCCCTTCCAACTCTAATAATAAATCTAAAAATTTTTTCGCAGATATACATAGATGTGGGTGAGTCTCTCGGAGCAGCTGCAAAATTAATAGGCCTAACATTTTTACAAGCATTTCAGAAGGCCATTAAAATACATCATTTTGTGCAGGTTTTAACTGTGACTTGCAATTATTTTACCAATTGTACATGTGCATTTTAATTTCTATTTTGATTTCTCTATTGTCTCAAAGTTCTTTTTTATTTATGGTATACCAGCCAATATAACTAATTAGAAATAAAACAATAAATATGTTAGCAAGTTTGAGATATAAAATAATAATCAAATAATAATAAACGATAATGTTTTATGATATAACTGGCCTCCCCTCCCAAATTCTTGAAAGATATTGTGAAAAACAAAGTCATTAGGGTTGGGCCATAAGATACACAAAACAGATTTGTTCATATTGTACATCTGCCTTTCTATCTACTTACTACAGAATATATTACATACTGTACTTATATATTTGACGGCTTTCAAGTAACACCTCATGACCCAACCAGGGGTGGGTTCCACTTACCTTCACCACCTGTTCGCATCGCGACATTTCGCGTGTCCCCTTGCATGATTTGGCTTCCGCGCATGCTCAGAAGCAGGAATGAGCCCGAAACACAGCTGAGGAGCTCATCAGCTGTGCTTCGGGTGAAGAAATAAAGGTCAGAATTCACCCGCGGGCGGGCAGGAGGGCCCTTTTTCAAGCTGCAGAAGGGGAAAAATTCACACAAAATTTAAAAAAAAGATGGCGGCGCGCACGGAACGGCACTGACAGTGACGTCACCAGCGGGTCGCTACGGGTTCGGGTGATCCAGTCCGAACCGGGAGGAACCCACCCCTGGACCCAACCCTTATTTATCATAAACATTAAAAGTTATAAGAATTGTATAAATATATATGCAAGAAAAAAAGTTTCACCATATTGAGGAAGCCATCCAAGTAGCTTCCAGCTTCAATAGCAAGCCAAGGGGAAACATGCTGTGTAAACCAAGTTGCTAGGTGATTGGGGATCAAAGGCAATCCAATCTTACAGGAGTCATGAATAGGCAAAGCCCAAGAAAGCATTTGAAGTGGAGTCGGAGGGAAGGATGGCTTTTGTCTAGCTTGTTAGTTGTCAGTTGTGGCCTTACCTAACACAGGACTCTCTGAAAACAGCTACTTCTTACCTTTGTTACCGTGTTACTGGATCACTACAGTTCACTGTACATGGATCTGCCTATGAAGATCACCCCAAACCTTCAACAGATGCAACTGTTTCTGTGCATATTTGCACTCATCATATTGTTCTGTAACACTGCTGTTATAGCTACATTAAATGTGATGAATTTCCAAGTGTAATTCAAATGTGGTTATTACCAATAAAGTCCTATACATCTTGGGACCTGAGAATATTACATACCACCTGCCTCAGCTTCATTCTGCCTTTTGAACCCAGGTCAGAGGTGAGTTCCTGCCGGAGCTGTCTGATACGCAGCTCTGGTAGGGAGCGGCGGATTTCGCAACCGCTCCGGAGCCCTCTCTGCTGGTGCACCCGGCACGTCGCCATTTTTTTCCCGTGATTTTCGGGTGATTTTGCTTCCGCGCATGCGCGGAAGCAAAATCAAGCCGAAATCTTGCGAGCGGACGCGTGCGAGAGAGAGATTTCGGTGAGATTTTGCCTCCACGCATGCGCGGAAGCAAAATCGTGCCGAAATCTCGCGCACGCACGTCCCCTTGCAAGATTTTGGTGCAATTTTGCTTCCATGCATGCGCAGAAGCAAAATCACGCAAGGGGGGGCGCGCGCGTAGTGAGAGTGCACGCCCCCAAAGCGTGGAGATGCGCGAGAATGGCTCCGGCGGCAAGGTAAGTGAGCAATCCGCCCCTGACCCAGGTGAATGAGGTCCTCCCATATCAAGAGATGATCATGCAAGAACTAAAATTAATTTGAGAAAAAACTGCAGAATTCTGAATGAGTGCAATCCAGGAAAAAATATTCTGCTAGATAGGCTGAATGGATGGTTTAGAACAAGATGAGAGAGTGTAATAAAGATGGTCTGTTCAGATGGCCAGAAATGAATGAGAATGGTGATTAGTTAGGGTCTCTGCTTAGAAAATGATTTGTTTGCCATAAATAAATGCTTGAAGTGTATGTCTATTTATACACATAGATAGCAAAGGAATCACTATTAATTTAAAAGCATGACTAATTTTATTATGAAGATTCAGAAGAATCGATGGAGGATGTTATCATTTATGGCTTGGGACCAGGTTATCTGAGAGACCATTTCTTGCAGTTTACACCTACCCGACGTACTAGAGTGGGGATGCAGGGAATCTTGCGGGTCCAACAAACATGTCTAGTAAGATACTAATACCACTCTATAAAGCCTTAGTAAGACCACACCTAGAATACTGCATCCAGTTTTGGTCACCACACTACAAAAAAGATGTTAAGACTCTAGAAAAAGTGCAGAGAAGATAACCAGGATGATCAGGGGACTAGAGACTAAAACATATGAACAACAGTTACAGGAACTGAGCATGGCTAGTCTAGTGAAGAGAAGGACCAGGGGAGACATGATAGCAGTGTTCCAATATTTGAGGGGCTGCCACAGAGAGGAAGGGGCTCAAGCTATTTTCCAAGGCAGCTGAAGGCCAGACAAGGAATAATGGATGGAAACTGACCAAGGAGAGATTCAACCTAGAAATAAGGAGTTTTCTGACAGTGAGAACAATCAACCAGTGGAACAGCTTGCCTTCGGAAGTTGTGGGAGCTTCATCACTAGAGGCTTTCAAGAAGAGATTGGACTGCCATTTGTCAGAAATGGTATAGAGCAGTGATGGTGAACCTTTTTTTCCTCGGGTGCCAAAAACAAGCGTGCGCACGCGATAGAGCATGTGCGCGTGCCCACACTCATAATTCAATGCCCCCCCACATTCCCTGCCCCCTGTGCATGCGTGCACGACCCCCCCTACGCTGCAACATCCCCTGCACATGTGCGCACAACCCCCCAAGCTCCCCCATTTCCTGACTTCGGGTGGGCCCGATAGACCAATTTTTTGCCCTCCTCTGGCTCCAGAGGCTTTCTTGGAGCCTGGGGAGGGCGAAAACAGCCTCCTCCGTCCCCTGGAGGTCCTCCGGAGGCCAAAAATGCCTTCCCAGAGCCTCCGTGCGAACCAAAAATTAGCTGGCCGGTGCTCACATGCGCGCTGGAGCTGAGCTGGGGCAATGGCTCGCGTGCCAGCAGATATGGCTCCGCGTGCCACCTGTGGCACGCGTGCCATAGGTTCGCCATCACGGGTATAGAGTCTCCTGCTTTGGGGGGGTTGGACTAGATGACCTACAAGGTCCCTTCCAACTCTGTTAATCTGTAATCTGTAATCTAATCTGCATTTTGTCATGACAATATTTTATCAATCCACGCATATCAAAAGAACTTGAAATGATTTTCCTAGATACGAAATTGATATTGAGAATGCAACTTTGCCTGTACAAATATGATCTGTGAATCAATACTGATACTTCGAAGATTAGATCCCAGTGGTATCTGTAGGGGTGGAGTTTGAGCAGGTAAGATGGCAGTCACAGCATCACAATTGAAGCATTGCTCTTTGCCCATGCCTGTGCCATTGAAGAACATAAAAAAGAGTTGAGGCTTCAGTCTCAATGCTGTGTCCATCCCCTTATTTTGATCGCCAATGGATGCTGCTGCTATATTATTTCACCAGAAGATTCCTGAGCCCCCACTTTGGAGAGGCATTTGGAAGACGTTCCGACCATGATAACTCTAATAAATTATAGAACGGATTCCTGACCCTATTTTCATTTACAATCCTAAAATAAATCAAGAAGCTAATTCTCCAATGCTACATACACTTAGCTGCAAATTATAATTTGCACAGTGAAATTTCCTTCAGAGTAAACATGCATTTTTAGTTCACTAAATCTGTTACCATCCTAAATCTATTCAGCAAATACAGATAGTTCTCAAATCATAACCATTCATTCAGTGACATTCAAAGTTACAGTGGCAATGAATGAATGGTTCTTACGCCTTGGAATTCCAGCTGTTGCAGAATCCCCACATCCACATGCTCACCATTTGTGACCTGCTGGCTTCTCATAGGCAAAGTCAATGGAGAAGTTTGCAGGAAAAATCACAAGTTGTTCTCATAAATTACTCATGCTGCTTTTTATCCCGAGGAAGCCTGCAACAGAGTACAAGATCCCTGGCTCTTGTACTCTGTAGCACTTCCATGTCCACTTGTACCATAGCATGTGCCTGACCACAGCACCCCCAATCACCTGTGACCCCCACAGGGCTGACCATGATCCATAGCACCTACTCACAATCTTGCATTCCATAGCACTTCCCTGAGACTCTTGCCAGTTCCTCTTTAAAGACTCATATGGTGCTGGAGTTACAATGGCAACCAGGGCTTCTGGGATTGTTGTCGCTAAGAGATGCAGCCATGTGATGTTGTGCTTTGCAACCGCCTTGCATAGCAATGGAAGTTCCAGTCCCAGCTGTGAAGAAGAGTCCCGGAGGCTTACTTGTAAAGCCCATGAAGTCCAGTTAGAGTTACGGATGAGTAAGCTGCAAATCATGTCCAGTTTCAAGCCTTAGTTATCATCAAGATTAATACTATATTCCATCCAAAAGTATATTTGAATGGAGTTGGAATCATCAGCATTATCCAGATATACATGGAGCTGGATTCATGGAATCCATTATTATACTGGCACCAGCTTTTTCAAGCTAAATTATGCAAGCAATGAAAGAATCTGATCTTTACAACAATTTAATTCCTGAGGTGTGTGTATTACCGTATTTTTCGGAGTATAAGACGCACCTTAGTTTTTGGGGAGGAAAATAGGGGGGGAAATCTGCCTACCAGGTATTCATCTGGCTAGCGTCCTTAGTCTGGTCAGCTTCAGCACATTATTTTATCCCCTGGTTAGGACTTAAAAAAATCTTCTTCGGACTTTAAAAAATCTTCTTCGGAGAGAGTAACAATGAAAGAGCCTGCAAGCCAGTAAGAGCTGGGAAGATCGTTAGCACCTGGTTAGGGCTAGAAAAAAACTTATTCGGAGCAAGTAGAGCAATGAAAAAAACCCTGCAAAGACTTAGGGCTGGAAAAACATTCTTTGGAGAGAGTAACAATGAAAAAGCCTGCAAGGTAAGAGCTGGGAAGATCTGTTAGCACCTAGTTAGGGCTGGAAAAAAGCTACATTCGAAGTATAAGACGCACCCAAATTTTCAGCCACTTTTAGGGAGGAAAAAGGTGCATCTTATACTCCGAAAAATACGGTATTTCCCCCCCCAAGCATCTCAATAGCAAGCAGAATAACATACATTCCTGAAGAGAATGTATCTCAATTGCACAAGCATTCTCCATACCTACCTCTGCATCCATAGTATTTCATAGTACTTTGAGCCATCAAAAATTATAACACTTGCCTGATAAAGTGCTTTAATTCCGATAGCACTTTCAGAGTCATTCAGCAGTTAATACTCCTCTTCAGATGCCCTTATTGCTTTTATGAGCTCTTTCAGTTTCTCAGTTACCAGGAACTGCCTGAAGTACACTTGGTGAGCTTTGGGTTCGTGTCCCTTTCACACTGACGCATGTAATAAGTGCAAGTACAGAGAGCCGGACACTGCACTTGGAAAAGGTCACGCTAGGACATTTTCATCCTGAGAAGCAGGAGATAAAGGCATCTTTCCCAGACTGGCCCATTTCTTTCTCTTCGCTATAAAGTAAAAAATGTAATTTAAATCTTTCTCTCTCTTTTTTCTTCTTCTTCATAAGCAATGTTAATCATTGTACTTGTGTGAATTACTCAGTATAAAGAAATTCATAATAATTAATCCATTATTAGGATAGACAAAGATAACCTTTCTGCTTTCTTTGAATTGTCCCGCATGTGCAGAGAGAGATACCAACTCCATCTGTTTGGTTCACCTAGCAAAGTGACTGAAGGACACTTTCCTGCTTTGCTTTGCTTCCTTGACCTCTCTTTTTCCTCACACATTTGCAATTACTAAATGGTTAGGATGAATAACCCCCTGCAACTACTTTGAAAGGGTTATGGGGAATCTACTGCCTTCCTGAAAGGCTGGTGGGTGGTGACTTCCCCTTGTCTTCTTTTCATGCTTCTGACCCCGCACAGCAATCTTTGAGGCTGATGGCATCAGGCGACAATAGCGTTTCTGACATTATATTCCCCTTCCAAGGTCAATGCTCTCTCCTCCTCCTTGGAGCTAGGAGTCCAAAGAACCAATTGCCCTGAGGATGCTATCCTGAGGACCTCAGAGCTACAGCTACATAGCTCAGCAGACTTTTCTAATCCAGGAGAAATCAAACCTTGTATTGCTGAATGGAAGATGGATCTCTTGTTTTGTTAAATTATGAACAAAATTACAGAAAAACATTGCTGGTTAGTTGAAAAAACAATTACTACATGATAATAAACCTAAATGAACATATGTGGCAGACTTTGATCCTAAGGAAGTCACCATAAAGTACCTTTTGAATGCAAAAACTGTAACACATTCTTGCCACAAATGCCAGAATTAGTTTTGGCCAAAATCAGTTTAAGTTTTGCATTTAGAACATTATGTATCAGCCTTGTTGTTCGTTACTTTGGTTTTCTATTCTATAGTGCATCATTCTGAAAAGCAGAAATCTGATGGATGGTGATTTATTACAGAATAGCAAGGTGATGGAGCTGTTTTCTGCAATATGGGCCCACAGAGTTCAAGGAAGAAACCAACTGGTAACCGAATTGTTGGTCTGCCTAGTTAGGTTGAGCCAACACTACCTTTTAACCTGAGAATCACATTTTCCTGTGCCATGACATTGTCCTGGTTCCCAAAGTTCACTTGGTTTTCTTGCTGATTTCTAGAGCAGTCTTCTATTTCCTTTCCCAGCACTGACCTGATCTCACATCTGTGACCTGCCAGTCATAGAGCTTTCTGGGCCTGTGCGCACAAAAAGTATCCTTCATAACATCATTGGTGTGTACAGGCTCCCTCAGTGCTACAAGGAATAATTCATGAAGGGTGGGTGGGTTTCTGTATAACTTGAAAATACAAATGAAGATTGTATTAAATGTGGGCCAAATCATTTTAAATAACAAAGCTAATTATTTTGCTTCCTACAGTACTCCAGAAAGTCTTTAAAAGTTTTAAAAAACCTTTATGGCTATTTATTTATTATTATACAATAAAACATATAAGTCAAATCTGTGGATGAGAAATCATGTGGAAACTAGCAAGTCAGCTAGGATGACAATATTGGGTCATTTCAGATGTATGTGCAATTATTAAAGCTTAGTTCCTAATATATGCTAGCGCTAAAGCTCATTATTGTGTCCCAATAAACTTCTCTCTTTATTTAAAAATATGGGTTCAGAAATGAATAACCTGTAATGGAAAGATGGGCTACTTGGTTTTTTCCTGATGGGCTGCTTATAATTTGGACTTCTGGATTTTTCCTGATGGGCTACTCATAATCTGAATTTCTCTCTGCCCTAAACTATCCCTACCAAGATATATGAGTTTCCAGATATATGCTGTTAGGAAAAACACTAATTCTGAAACCAACAAAAAGATGCAGTTTGAGGAATAAATTAAGAGATGAAAAGCAGGGACAATTAAAGGGCAAGAAACTTCTCCTCGACCCTTCAATTTTTCTCTTCTACAATAATTCTTCTTGTACAAGCTTTTCCTGCCAAGAAAGGGGCACCCAAGTTTTGGACCTCTCCTTTTAATTCTTTTAAAATCTAACACTATTCTTAAACATTCCATCTATTATTCTCAAAACAAAATGTTATCTAATGTGTACAGTCTTTCTAAAGAAGAATTTGATCCTTTCTGCTGAAAATTCCATGTTTACTAATGCTCAGCTCCAATGTCATTTTATGCTCATGTGTTTTATGGCTCATTATTACATCTGATTCTCTTCTCTGGATGCAAACATTGATAGAAGGCGTAGTGGTTAGAATGGAGTACTGCAGGCTAATTCTGCTGCCTGCCGGCTGCCTGCAATTTGGCAGTTCGAATCTCACCAGGCTCAAGGTTGACTCAGACTTCCACCCTTCCGAGGTCAGTAAAATGAGGACCCAGATTGTTGGGGGCAATATGCTGACTCTGTAAACCAATTAGAGAGGGCTGTAAAGCACTGTGAAGCGGTATATAAGTCTAAGTGATATTGCTATTGCTATTCAAATATTAAAGATGGCCAGATAGTCTTTTGAATATTAAAAATTAGCAGAATATTCTCTGAATCTTAGCTAGCAGTATTTAATATACAATTTTTAATATATCTCTTTCCTACTTTGTTACAAGAAAATCTATCATTATTTTAAAAACAAATAAGAGAAGTTAATAAATTGCCTTGAACAAATAACCTCGAAAACGATCCCCCTAAAGCCGGAGCTTTTCTTATTAGGTATTTTCAGAGAAAAAATGACGAATGAAGACAGATATATAATTCCACATATTACAACAGCCGCAAGAATTATATAAGCGCAAATTTGGAAAACCGAACAAATCCCAACTATGTTAAATCTCATTAATAAAGTATTTGAATGTGCAGAACTTAGTAAGATGTCATTGGAAATACAAGACAAAGATGACTCTGAATTCTATAAAACTTGGGACAGGTGGTATAATTGGCTTAACCAAAACAAATATCAAAAATTGCTATAATTATGTGTCATGATCTTAGACAGTATAAATAATAACAAATGTCTACTTTTTTGCAAGGACCGGAACAAATTATCGGAATATATACAATTTTACAAGGTTTTAAAATATTAATCAAGCTGAACAAAAGAACCATTGTTGAAAAAGGAAAAATTATTTTATTGTAATGATAATAGACTGAACATAATATAACAAGAGAAAAGAATAAGGAAAATATTGGAAGATATAAGAAAGATAATGATGTAAATAATAACTATAAAGAATAAACATGTTTTTGTATCACTCGGCTGTAAAAGGATAGTGTCGATGAGATGGTTGACATGTATGTTCAATGTTTTCTATACTCAAAGATATTTGATACTCTATTTATATATACATATGTTTATACATGTTTTTATGTTTGTTTGTATGTTTGTTTGTCTCTTTAACATAATTAATAAAGACTATTTAAAAAAAAGAGAAGTTAATAACTAAACTTTGACTGCTATTACTCTGTCACAGTAACCTACAATGTCAGTGGATCAAATGCCTTACTGAACAAATGCTAGTAAAGCAGAAGTAAAAAAGAGAGTATTTTCCTTCCTGTTCTTAGCTGGAAAGGGAGAAAAACTCAGTTTCCTTGCTATTTGGGAAGGATGTATACAGCTGCTGCAATGTAGGGCCTCATTTTTCTGGTGATAAGTTTGCAAACTGTTAGCATGATAAAATTTTCATTTAATTGTTCAGAAAGATAATTACTTTTTTCAGAATTTAAGAACTGAACGTGTTGATCCAAAATTAATCTCTATGTTTTAGCATTTGAGTATTATATTAGAGGTAAAAATGTCAATGGATTGATGTAATTTACATTAAAGGAAATGAATGGGAAAATGTAATACAGTCTTGCATGCAGTGTCATCATCATCATCATCATCATCATCATCATCATGATCTGCTTCTACAGCAATGGGAGAAAATACGGTAGAATAAGGAATATGGATGGAAGATAAATGAAAAAGTTTCTTCCTTGCATTGGAAGATTTATCCTCATGCTTTCTTACCAGCTACTTATAATAATTTCATAAAACGTATTTCTATAATCGTACAAAGAAAGGGAGAAAAGAAGAGAGGTTGGTTTTGAACGCAAGGTACCATTCTAGTTCTACAAAACTGAAGAGCAACAGTTTGGATATACAGTAACAATTCTTATTCATTTCAATTCATTCACACATTCATTCATTCATTCATTCATTCATTCATTCATTCATTCATTCTCTGTCAGTTGGAAGAAAAAGAAATTTTAAAAATCTATAAAAATATAAAATAAATAAAAATAGCACTGAAAAATAGTCAAAGGTGAGCATATTCATTGCAGACTTCTAGTGATAACAAATAGGCAAGGAATCCCAAAAGCAGTCAAAATTATTTGGACTGATCTAAAAAAAAAAGCAGGATCAAACTCGCCAATATATGGATGAGAGAACAGCGCCAAGAAATATTTAATTAGATGTTTATAAGTAAAGATTAGGAAGTAAAAAGAAAGCCTAGAAGCATGGAATGGCAAATCCAGTCTTTACTGTTGTCAAGAAAACTCCATGGAGAGGTCCTTGAAACCACCAGGAATTAACTGAAGGGAGTTTTTACCATTTTTTATGCAACTGTATAAAAACAGAAAAATACAGCATAGAATGACATTCATCTCCTCTTTATTGCCGAAGCAGAATCAATGTGATTAACATTAAAATTAATAAAATACAATGTGAATTAATTGAAAACATATCATTGTAATTAACAGTTAAACCTCTATCCCAGTGGTTCCCAACGTGGAGCCTGTGCCTCACAGTGGGAAAATTTGATTTTTAATAGGGGCAATTGGAATCTTTTTTAAACCAAGTTAATGGCCTTTTAGGCTTCCTCCGTGTGAATAGGAGTTCACTTTTTGAATAGTAACAATTATATTTCACGGGGGGGGGGGGGGGCATCAGGATTTTAGAGATGCTTAGGTGGGGCATGGCCAAAAAAAAGGTTGGGAACCACTGCTCTATCCCTATGAAGCAACTGTTGCCACTCTCATTCTCCTGTTGCCCCTGTGATTGGAGCTATTGTGACTCCCTTTCAATGAAACAAGTAAGACTCATTTTTATTTCTGTTTTCTTCCCCATTTTCTCATCTGCTTCAAAATGAATATACACACAAAACCCATCACCCAAGACGGCTGTCTCATTTTCCCTCATGGATAAGTAACTATCAGTTAGGAGCAATTTGAACAGGATTAAATGCCTGGCCTCTGTCAGTAGTGATCCATTTTAAGCATACATGCCCAAGAAAAACTGATTTGATTTGCTGTAATTTAATGGTGAAGAAGTTGTTGCCTTGATTTCTGAATAAGGTTCAAGTATAAGCTGATTTCTTTATTCCCACCAACATTCCTGAAGCATTTACTATTATATGAGTGTTTATTGTGTTGGCAACATGAAACACTATTCAAAGATGTTGTAATTGATGAGGTAGATATATTAACAAAGACCCTCTTTGATTCTTTTTTATTTCAGTAAAATGTCAACTCTATTACTGGTATGTCAACTCCATTACTGCAACAAAATCATATCTATAATCATAAACCTTTTCAGTGCAACAAACCAAACACTCACTTCAGTTGATTATGAGACATCAGCAATAGACAGAGAAGACAATGCTCTACATGTTTGGCATGTTTCTTCTTGTGTCCTTTTCAGTACAACTATAAAGCTATTTTCCTTGCATTATACTATGAGTGCTCTAAGATATAGTCACAAAGATTTAGCTTTCTCTGTGAACAGAGCAATGATGTTTTCTTATTGTGCATATGTATAACAAATTGTGACACATCTCTCACTTGTTTAAGTAAAAAAAAATTAGAAATTCATAGGCCATGATTAATCAATGAAAAATCTTGAATGGCCATAATGTGTCATATGTGTGTATGATACATTCAAAGTTGTTTAAATCTGGCTAACAGAGACACTTTAAAAAAACTATTAAATAACACATGATCTTAAAAGTTAACATATTTTTTGTGACCCAAAAATCCCAGCTATAAAAGAAGTCTGAAAAAGGAATATTTGTTGGAATATTCAAGACTGGGAGAGACATGTGACAAAGTCAACCAATCAAACTAAAGTGTTAATTGAGCATGTCCAGAAACTTAGCAAGAAGAAGGCTGTGGTTTGGTCAGTCCTCCGTTATACTCCAGTGTGAAAACATCTCAACATGTGGTCTGTGAAAGAACACGCAGTATTATAAATGTTTTGTTCTATTTATAAAGAAGTTATTTTGAATCAGCAAAATGCAGTTATCTTGTGAAGCTTCTGATTTATTGCACAATTCTGACAGGTTATGGGCCCAGAGAAACACCGAGAAATAAAGTAAAACTGCATTGTAATTTAAAGCTGATAAGAAGCTGTCTGTGTTGTTAAAGAAACAGGCAGAGAAGAATAAAGCAGGATGGCTGCTGTGGAATTTAAGGACAGTCCAATCCCTAAATTGGGAAAGAAAAATTACTTAATTTGGGCTGCAAAAATGGAATGCTTTTTGAAAGCAAAAGAATTACGAGACATTGTAGCAGATCCCCCACAAGTGCTTGGAGCAGCAGAAAAAACAGCTCATGACAAAGCTATGGCTTATCTTCTCTTAAGTCTGGGGGATGATCAATTCTTAAATGTTGCTGATTTAAAGTCTGCAAAAGAAATATGGCAGAAATTGAAGGCAGTACACATCAATATTTCTGCATGTAATGTTGTGCAACTCTCAAGAAAGTTATTCAAAGCGAGTTTGCAGACAGAAGATTCCATGGAAGAGCATTTAATGAAAATGCAGTCTAATTTTTTAGAATTGGAGCAACGTGGGGTAAAATTTCCAGAGTCCCAGAAGGTTTTATTAGTGTTAAATAGTTTGGATCAGAGCTGGGAGACTGTATCAGCTATTTTTGAAAGCCAGAAGCAGATTTGAATTTGGAGGCTTTGAAATCGTGTTTATTGAATGAAGATCAGAAAAGGCTTTCCCGCCATGCTGATGGAAAATTCCACAGGCGGGGGCCCAACAAGGAGTACAGTGGAAACTTACAGCAAGTCTCCAGCAAAATTTTCCACAGGCTGTCTATCGCTAGAATGCCTAGCAACAGCAGAGGTGTTTGCAAAGAGGAGAGCAACAGCAGGAGGGATCAAGTTACAACTCAGCAGCAAAGATTCTGCAAGCAAGTTAAGAAAGCGTGTTTCATTTGTGGAGAGACCAATCAATAGCAATAGCACTTAGACTTATATACCGCTTCATAGTGCCTTACAGCCCTCTCTAAGCGGTTTACAGAGTTCAGCATATTGCCCCCAACAATCTGGGTCCTCATTTTACCGACCTCGGAAGGATGGAAGGCTGAGTCAACCTTGAGCCTAGTGGGATTTGAACAGCTGAACTGCTGAACTGCTGAACTAGCAGTCAGCCTGCAGTCACAGCATTTAACCACTGCACCACTTCAGCTCTCATCCGCAGAAAAGCTGTGTACAGAAAAGAAATATGCAAGACAAGAGACATTATTTGCATTATTTGCATGGAGGCCAGATTGCAGTTGCAAAAGTTTGTTATAATAACAATAGAGACAAATGGTTGATTGACAGTGGGGCTAGTCAAACAATTGTTAATAATTCTGACTTATTTTCCAGATTTTTTCCAGGAAATCATCAAGGAGTAGCCTTAGCAAATGGTCAAAAGGCTAAAATCATTGGAAGAGGCGATGTGCAAATTCCATATTTGGACTCCAGGTTTACTGATGTGTTATGTGTACCTGAAATGGAGCATAATTTGTTAAGTGTGTCTAGTTTAGACAAGCAAGGTTTTGAAACCACATTTGTAAATGGGAAGTGTCTCATCAAAAGAAATGGGAATGTTTGTGCACAGGGCATAAAAGAGGACAATCTTTATGTATTGCAGGGACAAAAGGTCCAATGTTCCCAGATAGTTAAAAATGTAGCAGAACACAATTCGTGTGTTCATCTTCTGCACAGACGACTTGGTCATGCTAATTTTAAAGTTGTTCAGAAAATGAAAGAATTTGCAGAAGGATTAGATTTGAAGGGATGTCAGGCATATTTGGATTGTGCAGTATGCAAAGCATCGAAATCCAAAGCATTCCCAGTTAGCAAGTTTAGCACAAGACAAACCACAAGAGCTCTAGAACTGGTGCATGCTGATTTAATTGGGCCTATGCAAGCCAGTTTGGGAGGAGCAAAGTATGCGCTGGTCATTGTGGATGACTACAGCAGGTCTGGGTTTTGCTACTTACTTAAGAGTAAAACAGAGGTGCTACAGCAATTTAAGCAATGGTTAAGCTTTGTAGAAAGAAGGTACAAAAAATAGGTATGTCAGTTGCAAACTGACAGAGGTTCTGAATTTATGTCAACAAATTTTCAACAATGGTTGAGAGAATTGGGAATAAGACACAGACGCACAAATCCTTACACACCGGGAGAGAACGGAGTAGCTGAAAGGAGGAATGGTGTTTTACAAACAATGAAAGACTCATTGCTGGAGGATTCTGGTATGAGCAGGTCATATTGGGGTGAAGCCATACTGACTGCCAATTATTTCGTTAATAGGCTGTGGAGTTCATCCATCAATAATACTCCATATGCAATGCTATATGGGAGAAAGCCTTCTCTAGCACATTTAAAAATATTTGGAAGTACTGCATGGGTACATATTCCAAAGGCAATCAAAAGAAAGGGACAACGAAAGGCTAGAAAGCTCAGATTTATGGGCTATGAGCCAGGCTCTGGGTATCGCTTTAGCGATGGAAGTAAAAGGATAGTGATTTCAAGGTCTGCTTGAAAGGATAGTGATTTCAAGGTTTTGCAGAACAAAATTGGAACAGAATTGATGCAAATTCTGAAAATGTCTCACTTAGTGATGGTGATCCACTTAGCGACGGTGATCCACTTAGTGACAATAACTCATTTAATGAAAGTGAATCATTTATTGAAGGTGTCAATGTTCAGGGAGGAGAGTCTGAACAAGATATGAAGCCAGAAAGGCTTGAAACACAAGTACAGGCAATGCCACGAAGGTCAGAGCGTAGTAACAGAGGGGTTCCGCCTGACAGGTATTCTGCCAGTAAAGGTAAAGTGTGTAATGTATGGTATGAGCCAAGAAAGTATAAGGAAGTATTGGCATTACCAAAAGTTGAACAAGAAAAGTGGAAGGAAGCCACGGAGAAAAAGATGAAATCCATGGGAGATCATGAAGTGTTCACATCTGTGACTTTGCCTCAGGGTACCAAAGCTGTAAGTGGGTATATAAGAAAAATGTATTACCCAATAATGAAGTACAGTATAAGGCAAGATTGGTGGCACAAGGTTTTTCTCAATTAAAGAATGTGCACTATGATGAGGTGTTTGCGCCAACTGTAAGCATAAGACTAGCACTGGCATTAGCAGCTGCATACAGACATAGAATTTGGCATTTTGATATAACCACTGCATTCCTCAATGCTGAATTAGAGGAAGAAATTTATATGGTTCAAGCACCAGGGTATGAAAGTAAAAAGCCTAACATGGTTGGTGTATACATTGAACAAAGCCATTTAGCCGGAAATTGGAATATCTGTTTAGATACTGCATTGAAAGGTCTTGGGTTCAAGAGTTGCAAAGCTGATGGTTGCATATACACTGGAAAGTTACAAGGTGGGAACTGTCTACTATTGGCATTTGTGGATGATTTTTGTTTCATTGCAAAGGATGCATCACAAGTAAAATAATTTGCTAATAAGTTAGAAAAGAAATTTGAATGAAAGAATTTGGGAGAAATAAAGAATTATCTCAGTGTAGAGATACAAAAAACTGAAAAAGTGGTTATATTCTCAGTCAAAGGAGAAAAATTGAACAGTTATTAGAGAAATATAATATGAAAGATTGTAATATTGCTCCTACACTTATGAGCACAGATTTTTACAATAGTTTGGGTGAGGATAAAAGTGAGGCCTGTGATCAGGATATATATCACTCTGCAATAGGAAATATTCCAGTGTGAAACCATCTCAACATGTGGTCTGTGAAAGAACACGCAGTATTGTAAATGTATTGTTCTATTTATAAAGAAGTTATTTTGAATCAGCAAAATGCAGTTATCTTGTGACGCTTCTGATTTATTGCGCAATTCTGACAATATTTATATATCTTTCTTTCACAAATTATATTTCGGGTAGTTAACATATTCCAACTACATCCAAAAGATTGAAATGTATGGCACAATATAATCAAGGTTCATTGCTGGGATAATGGGATATGGATTGTGTCTATACAGTATATTCATTGCAATCAAAATCCTGGGCATCAATGGGCTCAGAATATTGGAGAACCTATAATGATGGAAACATGGGAAAAGATATGGGTCAGAAATGTAAAATTTACGCAAGCTCAAAATTTAAGGGAGAACTTCTACAAAATGGTTTTTAGATGGCACTTAGATCCAAAAAAACTAGCTCGTATGTATCCAAATTTACAACCTAAATGTTGGAGATGTGAATGTGAAGACACTACATATTTTCATATATGGTGGACTTGCAAAAAAATTAAGGCTTTTTGGATAAAAATATGGTGGATTATTCAAAACATCTTAAAGAAAAAGATTAAGTTTACACCACAGTTTTTTTTGTTGGGAATAATTACGGATTGTACTGTAATAGAGACTAAATTGGTTTTGAATTTAATAACAGCTGCCAGGTTGCTGGTGGCACAGTATTGGAAGAAGGAAGATATACCTACTATCGAGGAATGGACATTAAAAGTTGTACATCTGGCTGAAATGGCAAAAATCTCATCATATCTCAAAGACCATTCAAACGAGAGAGAGATATTGGAATGGAGTAGATGGACTGATTATATTCAAAAAAAGTATCAGATTAAGAAGATACAAATAGTCTAATAATGATATATGTTTAATTTTTAGATTATGTTTAAAAGGTTTTGAGTAACAAGGAGTTAAAGAACTAGAGAAATTTTGAAATTAATAATCTGTTAGTATATTTTTATTTTATGTTTATTGAATACTATACCCTGTGCTTTTTCTGGGAAGTCGGGGGGGGGGGTGAGAGGGGGAGAGGGTAAGGGGGAGGGGTCTGGGGGGAAGGGGGGGAGAAAAGAGAAAAATGTTTGTACTTTGTACTAATAAAACTTTTTGAATAAAAAAAAATCCTGGGCATCAACAAGCTGAAATGCAGCTAGAAAGATGACTTGCAGTTTTAGACTGTTTGCAATAATCCCCCCTTCCCCCTTTGGAATTGGATCAGTTTTGACATCATCCTGCTAATCCCCACAAACATGAATGGCCCAGGCCATTGAAGGAACCTCTCCACTGGGGCAAACGAATTATATCATGGAAATCAGCACTGCCTATAACCATTGTAACACTTAATATGTTTTCCAGATGAGAGGCCCTATATAAGCATTACTCACCTTCCATTTCATTTTTAGCACTGTGTGTTTGTAGAATCAGTGGGATAACTCACTGTCATCTGAAGGAAGTGGATAGCTGAAAGGGTTGTGTTTGTTTCTGTTATAGGCCTAATAAGCTTTATGTTATTTATTCATTTATTTATTTGCTTGTTGTTTGCATTAAGTGAGAGACATTTGGAGGGCTTCTGGGATACAAAAAATATGAGAGTCGCTTTCTATTCATGCATCAAAGCCCTTGCATTTATCCCCTTCCAATAAGATCTGGAAAATGATACGGTAATATTTATTTTCCCAAACTCTTCACAAAAGCAATACCTAAGAACTGAGGGCTAGTACATGGAGGAGCTGCCTCCTTCTGATTCATAGCCTAGGGATGGTAGTGGTAGGATCAAGGAACTTGCAGCAGACCTCCCATCATACTGAAACTGGTCCCAAGAGCACATTCAAATGTGACCCACTGAGATTTTTGCTATATTGTCTGCCCCTACTGCAAGGCAAGGAATCACATAAGGTTAGGACAGAAATTTTTCAGTGTAAAGGCATCTTCAGGAAAGAATCATTCAAGCAGCACTAGGAACAATGGTCACCAACTAGCACCAAAGCTCCTTAGTTGCTGAAATGCAAGAAATTGCTTCAGCCTGCTTATGATCTGATAATTCATCCCTGAGCTACAACATTCTGATGCTCTCATGTCTAATAGCAATAAATACAATTATAACTTCTTAACCATCTTTTACAGCAATATACACCACCAGCTCTCATCACCATCTCCATGGAAGCAAATTTAGTAAATTAATCAAAAGAGCAATTCTATCAAATTGATCAAAAGAACATTCTCTTCAAAACTGTAGGAAAAAAAGTCCATAATATTTCCAGAAATGTTGCATTCTGTAATCCACAGGTCACCAACCTGTGGTCCGCGGACCACTGGTGGTCCACGAGAAAATTTTGGTGGTCCGTGGAGAAATCTTGGCCCCTGGGCTGGATATGGCCAAGAGTGACAGAGGCGATAATTAATCTCACAAAGGAGAAATAGATCTTTTCCCGGACATCAGACATTAGAAAAGAAACCGCAGTTTAAAAGTCTAAGTAAAAATATTTATTTCGGTACAAAAACAATAAATCCTCATTATCTACATGTCTGATATAAAAGTAGGTCTTGCTTCAATGGAAGCCAGGAACAGAAGGAAAGAAGGAAAGAATGGAATGCACACATGCGTACAAGAACATATTAATCACGTGCTCAGGAATAAACCATTATATTAGATAGGGATGCTTCTTCCTGCATATACATATCAGGCAATAAAATCACTGCGTGACAGAGAGCAATTAATCCAGTCCGTGTGTGGGAACACAAGGCTGCACCGCCCAACATCACCCCGCCCACATGCCAGCCCCCACTCTTAAGGCCGAGCACAAACCTCACCTTGAGTATAGCGGTGCAAGCCACACGAGCTGGAACAGGAAGGTAAGACCAAGAACTTGCCGCACTCAGCCGAACGGTTGCCTGGTGGGGGAAAGGTTCAGCTGCATTTCGGGCCTACATCTCTCCTTCTGAGAGGCCTCTGGGTAGGAGGCCCGAGAGAAAGCACCTGCTAGATCAGCCCCCTGCAAACTCTCGTCTCTTGAGGAGCCTGGCCAAAGTTTCCCACGCCGCTTCAGCGAGCGCTCCTTGAGAGACGAGTTTGCAGTGGGCCGAGCTAGCGTCCACAATGGACAATGCACCCGGGTGGAGGAGCTGCAATGGGCCAGTCCTGTGAGTGTGACTACTACAGCTCTGGAATATGGGACCAACGGTGGTGGATCTGGAAATCTCTGCCTTGGGGTGGCACTTGCAATGTGCAACTTTGCAGGTGGTGCAATATGGAAAAAGGAGCACAGCCCTTGCCGGCCAGAATGAAATAATGGTGCTGTTGTGGTGGTGGGGGGCACTGTGCAAGTGGGCCAAAGTGGAGATTGCAATGGCTGGAAGCTGCCTTGGTATATTTGCGCCAGCCGGTGGCACAAGGCAGCCCTCGACTCCTGCCATTTGGGACTCAGAGTGGTAAACAGCATCCGGTCCAGGGAGCAGCCAGAGTTTGCTGTCCATTGCAGATTCTAGCTCAGCTGCCTGCAAACTCTCGTCTCTCAAGGAGTCCGGCCAAAGTGCTTCTCTCAGCTGTAGTGCGGTATCAGCATTTGAAGCGGCGTGGGAAACTTTGGCCGGGCTCCTCGAGAGACGAGTTTGCCAGGTGCCCACCTTGCTCACCTCTGCACAAAACCTTTCCATGGGGCTCTCGGAGGAAGCCTTCAGGGCATTTCCAGGTTGGGTGCAAGGAACAACTCTGTGAAGTCCTCAAATGCAGAGACCAGAGATGCCCTGGGGGGGCAGAAGACCAGCCCGCCCATCGCTTGTCATGCAGCCCTGGCAAAACGGGGACTCTGCCGCTCCCAAACGCATCCCGCTCCTTCCCACCCTGAGGCAGGCCCCGTCAGGACAGGGCGGGGTGATGAAGAGGCCAGACGAGGCGGCCCTTGTCTCAGCCTGCCAGTGGTGGATGGAGCGGTTGGACGGAGCAGGTCAGCAGAGAGAGATTCCTTGGGGCGCGGCAGGAGGGCAGGGCAGCCAGGGGTGTTGGGCCTCTGCCCGGGACAAAGTGGGCTGGGGCGCGCAGTCCACAGGCGGTTCTTCTCGCTTCTCGGCTGCCAGGCAGGCGCAGCGACAGAGGCGGGGCAGCTCTCGTCTCTTGAGGAGCCCGGCCAAAGTTTCCCGCACTGCTTCAAATGCACCCGGGTGCAGGAAAAGGAAAAGGAAAAGAAAGGAAAGAAGGAAGGGAAAGGAAAGAGAAGGAAAGGAAAGAAGAAGGAAAGGAAAGGAAAGAGAAGGAAAGGAAAGAAGAAGGAAAGGAAAGAAAGGAAGAAGAGGAAAGGAAAGGAAAAAGAGGAAAGGAAAGGAAAGGAAAGGAAAGGAAAGGAAAGGAAAGGAAAGGAAAGGAAAGGAAAGGAAGAAGAGGAAAGGAAAGGGGGGAAGGGAGGAGAGGAGAGGGGAGGGACTACAGCTACAGCTCTGGAATATGGGACTGACTTTCCCAGCAACATCAGCAAGCCACCGTCAAATAACCTTCAATTATTTTGTAATAATTACACTAATTTTAATAATTTTGTTACAATTAAACAACCTTTAAAGGTTTTGTTATGATTCAATAAGCATTTACGATTTTGTTATAATTAAATAAGCATTTATAATTTTGTTATATTAAATAGATGCATTTCATATTAATAAAATGGAAGTTCTCTGATCATTATTTTACAAATCTATTTATCTTTTTTTAAAAAAAAAACATATTAGTGGTCTGCGGGACTTCAAATTATGACCTTGGGGGTTCCTGAGGTCCAAAAGGTTGGGGACCCCTGTTGTAATCGATGTATTTAGATTGCAACTGAAGTCTCTCTATCAATATGTCACACTCACATTCCTACTTTTATGTTTTGCAGAGTAGGACTGTAACTGAAATCTAGACTGATACAGCATTAAATGGGAAGGAAAGCCTGGCTCACCTCCAGCCTCTCTCCAAGCATCTTTTTCTTTGTAATGAGGTTTATATCAGCCTTGATCAGTTCTGACCTGAACTGGCTTCCAAACAACTATGACAATGACGAAGCCTTCATCTCCCATTAATCCCTAGTCCACTGGGACCTTAGGTAGATTGTTGCACTGTTTCACATTGCTGTTTTGGGACAAAGGCCATCATTTCTTTCAATTAAGAGATAATCCTTCAGAAAATACATCTATGCTGATGACCAGAGCAGTGCCATTTTTAGACTTATAATCAAAGGACCTTATGACTTTTTATTTGTTGTGTTCTGATGCACCTGCATAGGAGAGAAGAAAGAATCCAATTATTTCATGGCAATATGTATCAAGCGCCTTCTAAAAGAATAAGCCTTGAATAGGGGAAACAACTACCATGGAGGCTGAGTTCTTTTAACTTTTTTTAAAAATACAGTATTATTTTCTTGTGAAGCTTCCATTAAGGGCAACTGGTTCAGCCCTGGACACTTTTGCTATCTTTAATGCTATTTTATTGAAATATCAACCCCCTTATATTTACTTTCAAATGCATAATTACTGCACTACATTGTATAATGGCATATTTCAGGAAAATAACCTTCATAGTTACCTCAAGGCTTTCTGACTTATGCATTGAATTATATGCTATTCAGTTCTTTAACAACAATAATTCTGCCTGCTTTGACTTGTTAACTCAATAGCTTTACCCAAAGAGCTTAGCACTTCTCAATCCTTTTGGCTTGCAATTGCAAACCAGAGCTGTTTTGTGAGGATTAGACCTGGGAAAAGCATGCACCTTCAATGTGTTTTGATAATAGCAAGGACTTGGGTGACAATCCAGTGGAAAGCTCTCTTGGGAAGCCCATGAAGTGAATGGAACTTGCACGGTGCTTTCTTTCAGAATTTTGAATCACCTTTTACCATTACTTCAGCTTCAAGCTCTGTGTGAGTCTGTCTCCTGTAGAGAGTTGGCTCTACAATTCCTTTCAGGTAAATGCAGTAGGAGGCAAGCAAAAAACCTGTCCAAACTATTACTAATAGGCTATGATATGGGGCATCTTTTAGGAGAGCTTGGCCAAAATCTTCTCCATTATAATTAACACATTCCCTGTAAAAACAACAAGGTGGTGAGACCCAGTTTGGTTTAGGTAAGGCATCAGGCTAGAAACTGGAAGACATGAGTCACTTTGGTGACCTTGGGCCAGTCACTTTCCTCTCAGTCCTAGGAAGGAGGCAATGACAAACAATTTATTTAACAAAGTTGCCAAGGAAACTGCAATGTATTGTCTTGGAAAACTGGACACGAATGAACAGTGAGGGGGAAAAAGGGTCACCTTTCAGGAAACGGCCAAAATCTTCTCCAGTATAACTAGCATATTCCCTATGCCTCTAAAAAGAAAAAAAAATGTCAGTTCTGAAATCCACTTCCAGTGCACAGCATTTGAGAAAGGGATTCATTCTTAAAAATCATGTTTCAACCCTGATTGGTGATTTAGAGTTGGCCAATTCTGCAGCCAGACTCCATAAAAAGGGTATTTTCCCTAACACTTTATTTGTTTTGCATCCCATCATGTGCTAAGATGTCTCATCCTGCTTGACTCCAGTCTAGTAAGTTTTCAGTGAGAACATCGAAAGATGTTGCAGTTTGTTTTCTTCCAAATGCAACTTTCCCCTTCTCTGTGAATTTTCTTTGTAGGGTTTCCCCCCTCGTTTCAGATGTTTGTTTGTTTTGTTTGTTTGTTTATAAAATTTATTGGCCACCCATCTTATCACAGGATAGCTCTGGTTGGTTATCTCACAGTTATTGTGGTGACAATAAAGATAAAATGACAGGACCCATCCTTACATATGCTACAAAGAAACAAATGAGATACAAACATGTGTTTATAATAAAATCCTAACGGTTTGTGTATTCTGACAGTCTTGATAAATAGTTGGCTTTCCATTGTGCCTAATCTATTCAGAAGCTTTTACTGTGCAGGAAAGTGGAAGAGGTGCCTACACACATCTGAGCTTCTACCTCATTCTCAAAGTAATATCAGTTATTATAATTCCAGTAGCTTAAACCATTATTTCAATAATTCCCCCACTGATGTAACTCTCAGGGAAGCTGGGGAATGGAACACCCCCTCCCCCCACAAGACAGACATTCATCTTTCCCATCCTGCAAAGTAGAATATGCCACAAATTTCCCTTGGTTATATACTTAATATTCACTGCTACTATCCACGTTATTATTATCTCATAGCCTTAATATACCATGATCATAATATCTGGTTATGTGTTAGGTCTATCAAAAAGGATGGGTCCTCTCTCCAAGGCTTCTTTTGCTTTCTGTAAAATTATTCCAAGCAGCCCAACTTGTATGACTAGCTTCAACCCCCCCCCCCAAAAAAACAACAACAACTGAACTACAACTTGTTTCTCATTGAATGTATTTATCAGAAAATCCAAGTAGTTTGTTCAATGTTTTTTACAATAAACTGAAATGTGCAAAATGCTTTCTGATATTGTGCTAAGCCATGATGACCAAATTCACACACAATAGTGTGTGTACTGTATAATCATAATAGCTGGTTTCACACATAATGCTAAGCCAAAGCAAACAAACCACACTATGGCTTAGCATGAAATATGAACCAGATCACTGACTTAACTAGTCAAGATTTTAAATCCTAAGAATTTAATCAAGGAATTTTTCAAGGAGGGCACCTGGACTTTGTGCAAAGAGACCTCTAAAACTGGTTCCATGGCACTAAAAGATAAAGGAGGATTTGACAAATAGATATTTCTTTAGGTTGAAATATCTAGAAGGAAGACAGGTCAGATAGAATTTCCAATCTGCAGCCTAATTTGAATCCTTCAGATGATTTCTGTGTATGCTCATTAAATATTCTTGAATAATGGGGAGGAAAGATGTACCACTGGACTGCTACATTCACAGGAAACCCTGAAGCACAAAGTAAACAGCTACCTTTGGTTCTAGTGTATATGTCTAGCTTGTTCAGTGTCCTAGATGTACTAGCAAAATATCTATCTATCTATCTATCTATCTATCTATCTATCTATCTATCTATCTATCTATCTATCTATCTATCTATCTATCTATCTATCTATCTATCTATCTATCGTATCTATCTATCTATCTATGGTATCTATCTATCTATCTATCTATCTATCTATCTATCTATCTATCTATCTATCTATCTATCATCTATCTATCTATCTATCTATCTATCTATCTATCTATCTATCTATCTATCTATCTATCATCTATCATCTATCTATCTATCTATGGTATCTATCTATCTATCTATCTATCATCTATATCATCTATCTATCTATCTATCTATCTATCTATCTATCTATCTATCTATCTATCTATCTATCTATCTATCTATCTATCTATCTATCTATCTATCTACTATATCATCTATCTATCTATCTATCATCTATACCATCTATATCATCTATCTATCTATCTATCTATCTATCTATCTATCTATCTATCTATCTATCTATCTATCTATCTATCTATCTATGGTATCTATCTATCTATCTATCTATGGTATCTATCATCTATCTATCTATCTATCTATCTATCTATCTATCTATCTATCTATCTATCTATCTATCTATCTATCTATCTATCTATCATCTATCTATCATCTATCCATCCTTCTATCCATCCATCAATCAATCACCCATCTTCCTCACAAAGCTTGTTAGGGTTTGAGTCAACCCTAATTTATCCGTTACCATGGTATGTTTGAGTGTAAAGACTAAAATCAGTAAGACAGAACCTAGCACTGCTTTGACTAGACAGAACCATTGAAATGTGGAATAAGAACATTCCAGTCTCAAGGTCAAAAAACAATGGCTTGAATTTTGTATTCTGCAGTGTACACAGAGTCTGCATACGGTATATCATGACTTCTTACTTGTCTACCCTAAAGCAATTTATCTAGCACTATCAAGTCCTTAATGACCTGCTGTTATTTAATTCCTATAGAACTGTGCAGAGCCTTTGAAAGAGGTGGCCCCTCAATTCAGTCATATTATTGGCAAGGCTCAGAAGCTGTTTTCAATTGTGCATACTCACATCTTTATTATTTATTTATTTATTTATTTATTTATTTATTTATTTATTTATTTATTTGTTTGTTTGTTTGTTTGTTTGTTTGTTTGTTTGTTTGTTTGTTTGTTTGTTTATTTGTTTATTTGTTTATTTATTTGGGAATTCTTCTATGCCGCCCTACTCCCTAAGGACTCAGGGCGGCATACAGCATTTTAAAGAACACCAAACAATAACATCATTAAAAACAATTTTTAAAAAGTTTTTAAAAAAAGACACACAACACCATGCATACATGGAGGAGACCTCAGATGTAAAACTGTCTCAGAACCCTGCCTGCAGGAAGAGCCATGTCTTAATGGCTTTTCGGAAGGCCAGCAAGGTGGGGATGATTCGGATCTCTGGGGGGAGTTGGTTCCAGAGAACAGGGGCCCCTACAGAGAAGGCCCTCCCCCTAGGCCCCAATTGGAAAAGTGGTACATACTTCATGGGGCCTTTTTCTGCTTGAGCCTGATTATGGTACAAACATGTCCAATGTCTTTTTCCTTGTGATAGGATCTTAATCTCATCCCTCTTCAAGCAACTGAAAACCAGGTCACTGAACTTGTCATGCCTCCTCCTCCTCCTTCCTCCTCCTCCTCCTCCTCCTCCTCCTTCCTCCTCCTCCTCCTCATTATTATTATTATTGCAATGGTTCAGCAGTTAAAGATGATGAACTTGTCAGTTGGAAAGCTGACAGCCCAGATTCAACACCTGTGTGGTGTGCAACAGGGTGAGCTCTTATTCCTGCCCCAGCTCCTGCTCACCTAGCAGTTCTAAAGCATGTGAATGCAAGTAGATTAATAGGTACTACTTTGGTGGGAAGAAAACAGCATTCTGTGCACCTTTAGCATATAGCCATGCTGGCCACATGACCATGGAAAATGCCTTCAGACAACGCTGACTCCCCGTTTCTCCCTCCAAGAAACAGAGATGAACACTGCGTCCTGGAATTGGACACAACTGGACCGGGAAACCTTTACCTTTTACCTATTATTTCTGATCACATAATTTCAAGCAACCAGCATCTGTTTCTACTGAATCTTAATTTGCATGTTTACCAATCATTCCTTTTGGGTGTCCTTGCTATGAAACAATTAACTTATTTTGAATGGTGAGAAATGCTAAAAGGGTATAAATTATATGGAGGATATTCCTCATGAGGAAAGGACAGTTAAAAAGAAATACTGTTCAACTATGATGGGAAACTGTAGAACCAGCCCAAGATATTTCATTGTCAAAGAAAAATATCCTACCATCTAGGGGTATCCATAAATTATGATTTTAAAAAAAGATGACCACAATGGCGTGATTAAAGCTCTACCTATTTTTATGTGTGTCACAGATGTAATTCACATTAAAAAACAGGAAGAGCTTTGATTGTAACCATATAGCCACCATCTTGTCCTTTTTAATCACACTCATTGGACACTCTTGTTGTCATCCAACCCCATCATATAAGATAAGACCGGTTACTCTAGTCCCAAAAGGGGAGATGGCATTTGTTTGTCTATCCACTGGCAGAATAACTTATTTTGCTTTGTATGATGGTGTTTTGTTAATAGGACACTCTTCTTCAGGCAGCAAAATTTCTTGGGGTGACCCACAAAAATAAGGCATTTAAAATTATTTACTGTCCTTCAAATAGTTCAGATCAGTTTCAAAAGGGAAATTTAACTCCTAAAACAATTACAGCTTATTCCCATTTCTGGATGAGAAATATCCAGGGGTGAAATGCTACCAGTCCGGCCCGGTCCGGGTGTACCGGTAGTGGCGGCCGCCGGTGGTTTGGAGAACCAGTAGTGGCGGCAGCGTGAAGCTCCACCCACCCGCCACCATTTTCTTTTTTTTAACCCTCTGCGCATGCGCAAAGCATTCTGCACATACACAGAGGGTGAAAAAGCGTGCATGAGAGCGGAGCAAGGGTGAAAAAGCACGCACGCAAAGCGTGCACTTCCAAACCAGTAGGGAAGGTAAGTAGATTTCACCTCTGGAAATATCTCAACATTTCCCTACTCCTAGACAGACAAAAATCTGCTTTTCTGTGGAGGAGCTGCAATCAGAGAGAGCTATTCGGGAAAGTTCCTGTTTAGTGTCCCTATCCCTGACTGCTTAGCCTTAGACCTTGACTTGCTCATTTTCATATTGGGGGTGTGTGTGCTGATAAATGTGTGGACAGTATCCTCAGCACTATCAGCAATTCTGTTTTCTCCATGAAGGTCTTCCTCACATGAAAGTGAACAGAAAGTTTCTTTAGACTTTCTTTTCCAACATGGGAACACTGGTATGTGAAATAAGAGGCATCCTGGGGACAGTTCCCATCCCATTTTAGACTTTAGAGAAAAAGCTCAATACTTATACACAGTTTCTATCTTAGTAGTTTGGAAGGGAGTAGACAATGTGCTATCTATTCCTACAGTTCTCATTCTGTTGTATGGGAGCACATTTCTGGAGTTGTTTCCACCAAAAGAGGGGTAAAGCAAGGGTATATTATGGCCCTCCCTTTTTTAGTTTGCCAATCATTTCAATAATTCAGGATCTTTCAACTTCTAATCATCACTCTCCAAGGTTAGCAGGCCATGTAATTCCAGGACTAGCACTGATGATGTTACCTAGTTTGGGTAACGAAATGTCTGCAAGAAAACAACCAAGCTCAGAGAGCATCAAGGACCCAACGATTCCAGCTTTGCTATATGTAGACAACGTAGCCATTCTGTCTGTCTCCCAAGTGGGAATGAGAAGGCATTGAGGGCACTGGCTTCCTTTTGCCTAAAAGAAAAAAAACTAAATTATCAAGTGCTAGTGTTTGCAGTTCATAACATTAATTTATATAAATGGCAAATTAATGAAACATCTCTTCCCATAGAGCAAGTATGTATTTATTAAATAAAAATTGGGGTGTTCTAGGCTTCCTTATCCTGGAATTCACATTTCTCTTATCAGGCAAGTGTGATCCAATGTATCTCCACAGCTATTTTAAGGTTCTTCTAACTCACAAGGTTTTTCTTGCTAAGATCATCTCCCAGGTTCTTTATGATGTTCAATTTACATTTTTACAAAGTTTAATATCCTGAAAGCTATCCAATTCAAATAACAGCAATACTCACAGTTCCAAGATGCATCAAGAATGCTGTTCTATGTTAGAGACAGCTCTGGGATATTGATTTTCAAACCACTTTAAGCCGAGTATCCAACCGTAGAGTTTATGGTTTCTTCTCAAATTGGACTGTGGAACCATCTAATCTTTCTCCAGTTCTAATTCTGAAATTTCATCGGGCTTTCATCTTGGCCAGCCTGGATGTACTACACCCTCCCCAGTTGTGGGGGAGGCATATACACATCTCTTTTCAGCAGTGCTTATGTCCATGTGGCTCTGTGGAATCCTTAAGCCATATGTTTCTTTGTTGTTCTCTCTACAGGGAGTAAAGGAAGATATATATTTTAAAGAAATACCTTTAGAGAGCATAATATCTGTCACTGCTTCTATTTGACCAGGGCCCTGACATATCTTTCCCAATTATCTGATTTTGTGCTATAATTTGTTGCATCTATCCTACTTAGGGTTTAGGTTTAGCACAAATTTTGATGATTGCCACTGGTATCTGTACTATGATTACTATAATAATGTATTTTATATAATTGTATTTTTAAAGTTTTATTGATAATTACAGCTCTATGTATTTTATTGTTGTGCTTTCTGGCCCAAAGGATCCCATCCCATTTTAGCCTTTAGAGAAAAAGTTAAATATTTACACAGACCGTTCATCTTAGCAGTTTGGAAGGGAACAGATACACATGATGTTATCTATTGCCACAGTTCTCATTCCCATTGCAATTTGCAAAGCACCAACTATAAAGAGAGGGAGAAAAGTACAAAGGCAACTGCTATAAATGTGTGGGGAAATCCATTTTGTTCCCTAAACCAGGGGTTTCCAACCTTGGCAACTGGCTGAGGAAGCTGGCTGAGGAATTCTGGGAGTTGAAGTCCACAAGTCTTAAAGTTGCCAAGGTTGGAGACCCCTGCCCTAAACCAACCATAAAACTTCCTTTTGGTCCAGAAGTTCTAGCAATGTAAATGTAGCATTTAAGAACATGACAGACCCAATGCATATCATATCTGACCTATCCAAAAAGCATAATCCCACATGACCATACAACAGCATAATGAGCATGCTCTATATTTAATTAAAAAGCATAGAAGATACATAAAAATAATGAAAAACTAGAAGATATATTAAGAAAGAAAGCATACATAAAAATAAGAGTCTAAAAGAATCTAAAAGAAGGTTCAGGAGCATTAGATTGGTGTAGAGGAGCATTAAGGTTAGTATGTGGAAGACTATATCTATCAAATTACGGAGCACACTAGTGTCATGACTTAGATGCTCCTTAAGTCTAGGAGTCCTTTATGTCACAGGCCACCATCTGATGAATTTTAAGTGCTATAATGCAGAACTTAGCAACAGAGTATATTGTAGTAGGGTTGGTATCTGAAAGCAGCAGAGAAGTGTAGAATTGTTCTGTGTGCCCTGAGTATTTATACATTAATGGTGAAAGGAAGTAGTAAAAATGTCTCTGTAACACGGGCGCTGGAGAAGCATACTGCATGCTCTGTAGTTGTTTTTGTGCGTACAAAGTTTCAGTGGCTTGTTTATATGAGTAAGGAAGCTTCCTGTATCAGCCTTTAAAGATAGCTGAGGGGAGGGTCTCCCCAAGTTATTCTGCTGTGTCCCAAAGCCAGCCTGGAATCAGATGGATAATTAGGCTTTCTTGGCTATGTGATTTCAACCACTCTGAAATTGAACTCACAGACAGGGCACCCTTCCTTGGGTGAGGCCTGTTTGTGTCAAAAGTCTCAGACATATATACCCAGGATGCTTTCCTCATAATAAAGTTAAATTGTTAAATATGTGAAATATGTCTCCTTGCCTGCTTGCCTATCTAATATCTATTTTCTATATAGTATCTATTGTCTGTCTGTCTGTCTCTCCCTACTTACCTACCTACCGTGTTACCCCCAAAATAAGACCCTGTCTTATATTTTTTTGAACCCTGAAATAAGTGCTTGGCCTTATTGCCATGCACTCAAAAGCCCGATTGGGCTTATTATCAGGGGATGTCTTATTTTGGGAGAAACAGGGTACCTACCTATCTTTCTATCTATCTATCTGTATTTAATTCTTTGAGAACTGCATTTTGTATTTCTTACTACATGTTTTCTCAGGAATAAGATCCTTTGAAACTCTCTTTTTAAGTGTTATTGCTTTCAGTTAAATGGGATTAATATGTTGCAATATGTGATGAGATCTTTAAAAATATTACAGAATAGAATAGAGAATAAAAGAATTGGAAGAGACCTTGGAAGTCTTTTAGTCCAACCCTCTGCTCAAGCAGGAGACCCTATGTCATTCTGGACAAATGATTGTCCAATCTCTTCTTAAAGCCCCCACTGATGGAGGATTAAAACAAACCATTTTTTTCTCAAACTGACTGAGTACTAAATGTTTCCACTCTCCCCACCCAGGCAAAGCAAAGGGAAGCTTTCAAACTAAGTGCAGACTAGTTGTAGGGTTACGCCTCTAGTGCTCTAATCATAAAGTAGAAGCAGAATAAACAACAGGTAGCGCCTTTAAGCCACCACAGTTTTAGTGAGAAATCAGTAGAAGGAAATATTTTGCTCTGCTTTTTTTCCAGGCCCAAATTATGCAGAAAAGAAATCTGAAATATTGGAATAAGTAGTGGGAAACCTGCCTCTGACAATCTGTTGGAATATTCATGACTGGGAGAGCCATGTGATTGAGTCAGCCAATCTGGCTGAAGTGTTATTTGAGCATGTCCAGAAACTTAGCAAGAAGAAGGGCGTGGTTTACTCTGTCCACCATTATACTCCAGTATGAAAACATCTCAACATGTGATCTGAAACAAAGTGTGGTATTGTTAATGTTTTATTCTACTTATAAAGAAGTTATTTGAATCAGCAAAATGCAGTTATCTTTTGAAGCTTCTGATTTATTGCGTAACTCTGACAGGTTATGGGCCCAGAAATCGCTCAAGAAGTAAAATAAAAACTGCATTGTAATTTAAAGCTGATAAGAAGCTGTCTGTGTTGTTAAAGGAACAGGCAGACAAGAAAAATAAAGCAGGATGGCTGCTGCTATGGAATTTAAAGACAGTCCAATACCCAAATTGGGGAAGAAAAATTATTTAATTTGGGCTGCAAAAATGGAATGTTTTTTGAAAGCAAAAGAATTATGGGACATCGTAGCAGACCCCCCGCAAGTGCTTGGAGCAGCAGATCAAAAGGCTCATGACAAAGCTATGGCTTATCTTCTTTTAAGTCTGGGGGATGATCAATTCTTAAATGTAGCTGAATTAAAGTCTGCAAAAGAGATATGGCAGAAATTGAGAGCAGTACATGTCAATGTTTCTGCGTGTAATGTGGTCCAACTTTCAAGAAAGCTTTTCAGAATGAGTATGCAGCCAGGAGATTCTATGGATAATGAAAATGCAGTCTAATTTTCTAGAATTGGAGCAACGTGGAGTAAAGTTTCCAGAGCCCCAGAAAGTTTTATTAGTGTTAAATAGTTTGGATCAAAGCTGGGAGACTGTATCAGCTATTTTTGAAAGTAAGCCAGAAGCAGATTTGAATTTGGAGGCTTTGAAGTCGTGTTTATTGAATGAATATGAGAAAAGGCTTTTCAGCCATGCTGATGGAAAATTCCACAGGCGGGAGCCCAACAAGGAGTACAGTGGAAACTTACAGCAAGTCTCTAGCAAAATTTTCCACAGGCTGCCTATCTCTAGCAACAGCCGAGATGTCTGCAGACAAGAGGAGAGCAGAGGCAGGAGAGATCAAGTTACACAGCAACAATTCTGCAAGCAAGATAAGAAAGCTTGTTTCATTTGTGGAGAAACCAATCATCTGCAGAAAAGCTGTGCACAGAGAAGAAATATGCAAGACAATAGACATTATTTGCAAGGACAGATTGCAGTTGCAAAAGTTTGTTATAATAACAATAGAGACAAATGGTTGATTGACAGTGGGGCTAGTCAAACAATTGTTAATAATTCTGACTTATTTTCCAGATTTTTCCCAGAAAACAATGAAGAAGTGGCCTTAGCCAATGGTCAAAAGGCTAAAATCATTGGAAGAGGCGATGTGCAAATTCCATATTTGGACTCCAGGTTTACTGATGTGTTATGTGTATCTGAAATGGAGCATAATTTGTTAAGTGTGTCTAGTTTAGACAAGCAAGGTTATGAAACCACATTTGTTAATGGGAAGTGTAACATCCAAAGAAATGGGAATGTTTGTGCACAGGGCATAAAAGAGATAATCTTTATGTATTGCAGGGAGAAAAGGTGCCACATTGTTCCCAGATATTTAAAAATGTAGCAGAACACAATTCGTGTGTTCATCTTCTGCACAGACGACTTGGTCATGCTAATTTTAAGGTTGTTCAACAAATGAAAGAATTTGCAGAAGGATTAGATTTGAAGGGATGTAAGGCATATTTGGATTGTGCAGTATGCAAAGCATCGAAATCCAAAGCATTCCCAGTGAGCAAGTTTAGCACAAGACAAACCACAAAAGCTCTAGAACTGGTTCATGCTGATTTAATTGGGCCTATGCAAGCCAGTTTGGGAGGAGCAAAGTATGCGCTGGTCATTGTGGATGACTACAGCAGGTTTGGGTTTTGCTACTTACTTAAGAGTAAAACAGAGGTGCTACAGCAATTTAAGCAATGGTTAAGTTTTGTAGAGAGAAGGTATAAACAACAGGTATGTCAGTTGCAAACTGACAGAGGTTCTGAATTTATGTCAACAGATTTTCAACAATGGTTGAGACAATTGGGAATAAGACACAGGCGCACAAATCCTTACACACCGGGGGAGAACGGAGTGGCTGAAAGGAGGAATGGTGTTTTGCAAACAATGAAAGACTCATTACTGGAGGATTCTGGTATGAGCAGGTCATATTGGGGTGAAGCCATACTGACTGCCAATTATTTAGTTAATAGGCTGTGGAGTTCATCCATCAATAATACTCCATATGCAATGCTATATGGGAGAAAGCCTTCTCTAGCACATTTAAAAATATTTGGAAGTACTGCTTGGGTACATATTCCAAAGGCAATCAGAAGAAAGGGACAACAAAAGGCTAGAAAGCTCAGATTTGTGGGCTATGAGCCAGGCTCAAAAGGGTATCGCTTTAGTGATGGAAGTAAAAGGATAGTGATTTCAAGGTCTGCTAGTTTTGCAGAACAAAATTGGAACAGAATTGATGCAAATTCTGAAAATGTCTCACTTAGTGACGGTGATCCGCTTAGCGACGGTGATCCACTTAGTGACAATAACTCATTTAATGATGGTGAATCATTTTCTGAAGGTGTCAATGTTCAGGGAGGAGAGTCTGAACAAGATATGAAGCCAGAAAAGCTTGAAACACAAGTACAGGCATAGAATTTGGCATTTTGATATAACCACTGCATTCCTCAATGCTGAATTAGAGGAAGAAATTTATATGGTTCAAGCGCCAGGGTATGAAAATAAAAAGCCTAACATGGTGTATAAATTGAACAAGGCTATTTATGGGCTGAAGCAGTCAGCCAGAAATTGGAATATCTGTTTAGATACTGCATTGAAAGGTCTTGGGTTCAAGAGTTGCAAAGCTGATGGTTGCATATACACTGGAAAGTTACAAGGTGGGAATTGTCTACTATTAGCATTTGTGGATGATCTTTGTTTCATTGCAAAGGATGCATCACAAGTTAAAGAATTTGCTAATAAGTTAGAAAAGAAATTTGAATGAAAGAATTTGGGAGAAATAAAGAATTATCTCGGTGTAGAGATACAAAAAACTGAAAAAGGTGGTTATATTCTCAGTCAAAGGAGAAAAATTGAACAATTATTAGAGAAATATAACATGAAAGATTGTAATATTGCTCCTACACCTATGAGCACAGATTTTTACAATAGTTTGGGTGAGGATAAAAGTGAAGCCTGTGATCAGGAGATATATCACTCTGCAATAGGGAGTCTGTTATATCTGTCACAGTGGTCCAGACCAGACATAGCTTGTGCAGTGAGCATCTTAAGTCGCTTTACTGCTACACCTACAAAGTTGCATTGGATGGGTGTGAAAAGAATTCTTAGGTATTTGAAGGGAACTGTGAATTTGGGTCTTCAAATACAGGTCACTGAAGAATTAAAATTGAAATGTTATGTTGATAGTGATTATGCAAATGATGTAAAAACCAGAAAGTCTAATTCTGGAATTGTAATAATGTTTGGAGGGGCTTTAATTGGTTGGAAGTCCAGAAAACAAACAACGGTTGCTATTTCAACTGCTGAAGCAGAGTTTATTGCATTGTCTGAGTTATGTTCTGAAGTAGTTTGGTATGTACAGTTGTTACAAGATTTAAATGTAAATGTAAATGAAGCTGTAACTGTTTATGAAGATAATGCTGCCTGTATAAAAATGTCAACAGGTGACAGAGTGAAGAACAGAAGTAAACATGTGGACATTAAGTATTGTAATGTCAGGGAAGCTGTAAAAGAAAAATTGATATGTTTACATCATTGTTCTTCAGAGGATAATTTAGCAGACATGATGACCAAACCATTGGGTGGCATCCATTATAGGAAATGTTTAAATCCAATAGGTCTGATGTCTCTCCCAGTAATAAAGGGAGGAGTGTTGGAATATTCATGACTGGGAGAGCCATGTGATTGAGTCAGCCAATCTGGCTGAAGTGTTATTTGAGCATGTCCAGAAACTTAGCAAGAAGAAGGGCGTGGTTTACTCTGTCCACCATTATACTCCAGTATGAAAACATCTCAACATGTGATCTGAAACAAAGTGTGGTATTGTTAATGTTTTATTCTACTTATAAAGAAGTTATTTGAATCAGCAAAATGCAGTTATCTTTTGAAGCTTCTGATTTATTGCGTAACTCTGACACAATCAACCTATGAGAAGGAATATGTGCATAGAAAATTCATTTGGGGAACATTATGAGAATGTTAAACTTGTGTATTTCATGTCCCCCCCCCCAGTGGAATTCTATGTAAAATAAATTACTACAAATGTCATAATTTAGGAAAAGGGCTTTAGTTATGGGCTTTCATTACTTTGATTGAAAATCTTTTGTAATGTCATTGATAAAATTTATATAGCAATAACAATTCTCAATTGTGCCAAAAAGTAGTGGCTCACTCAAAACATGATTGAGGAACAAGTAAGGAAGAACCACCTCATAATGGATCTAGAAAGGGCCTTTCTCAGTGAAAAGGTTCTGGGACTTTATGGGGGCTCTATAGATAGTAAGTGATTAATGGCTGATTGGGGCTCTCCACAGAAATCTTCTATGGATTTCTTTATAGTTTAAGGTGCACACAAACCAGTTCTGAAATGGAATTCTTCTCTGTCAAAAAAAAAACCACCTTTCATTTCCTCTTCTTTATCTATGTGTCATTTAGTCAGTAACACCTTCCCCAAGACGTTGACCAAATATGCAACAAATGTCAGTACATTTTAATGAAAAATTGCTGATGTGTTTGTATTCTAGAGATTGAATTTCATCCTAAATTAAATATTTTAAACAGTATTAGTTTCAGTGAAAGTTTTAATATGGGTTTAACACTCTTCTGAGGCTCCTTAAAATATTGGGGGCTTTTCCTCATCCTCAAAAGAACTTAACTCTTGACTTGAGCTCTGCATCATAAGAGCCCTGAGAAACATAGGCCTAAATATATTATTGTGTGCATTTTTAAACAATAAAAGCACCCGTGTCCAGGCTGTGCCACTTCAAGCTGTAACAATGTGGGAAAGCTCCCTTCCACATCAAAAGACTCAGAAACCAGTGTGAGCCGGGCTAGGCAGCTCTTCTCCCACCTGCCAGCTTTTCTTTTTGCCAGCATGTTTTCCACAGCGAAGCAGATCAGTCAAGTGAGTCCCATCTGCAGACTGAAGTACTGTTGGCCAAACAATAGCTGCAGTCTACTGTTGTTGGGATGTTGCAGAAAAGTTGTTTTAGTCGGAAAACACCAACGGTTTACGGGCGAAACCAATGCGGACCTGCATTCTAGGCGCTTCAGGCTGATTCGCCCCATTAGCTGGCCAGCCATTTTTTTTTTACGCTCGGCCATTTTAGTGCCACCTCTTCCTATTTGGGGCTCTGCTCCTTTTCGATGAAATACCGCGAAGTATTCATATACAGAGGAGTTATCTTAAGCTTGGAGTGGGGAGGCCCCTTCTTCACTTTTTGCATGAGCGGGGGACAAATGACAGCAGACGGCTTGCTTTCAGTACGAAAGGCGGCGCTTTGCAGGGCGCTCTGCCCAGACCTCCGCACCTCTCTCGTCTTGCAAGTTGAGCACCGCCTCGTCTCTCACGGCCGCCAGCAGCCTGGGCCTTGCCCTTGGCGGTGTTTTCCCTAACTAACCCAAGAGTTGTGACCCTACGGTGGGACCTTGGTATCAGCAGCAGCTAGGTCTCCCGGCCTCGTTATCTCTCAAGATTGCCCCTTGGAATTCGTGGCAACTTCGGGAAGGAACTCCGCTTCTTTGGTTCATGCTGATAAACGAGGGCAGGACAAGGGGATCTCTTACGGGTCCTATCTCACTCGGTTTTGTTCTCTGCCTATGAATCGGTGTGAAACCCCTCCGCCTATGAGCTCTGAAGTAGCTCTCCGTGATCCCAGCAGCGGAGGGGACAAAACGGAAGGAAGCACCTTTCCCACTGAGCTTCAGCTCCGACGGGAAGCCCAGCGATCGCCTCCCTTCACTTCAGGATCAACTTGTCAAACAAAAAGAAGCAAAGGGGGATGTCCGCTTTCAGGTCCGTCTGATTTAGATCGCGTAGATATTTTAACATCCCTAACAGCCATTGGATCTTGCTCAATGAATCGTTGGCTGTTTTCCCGCTCTTCAAGCGGCAAGTTGCAGGAAGTCCAGCTATTTAATGGAAATTCATTCTTTTTCTCCCAGGACATTGTTCACCGGTTGTAGCTGGACTTCTGCCGCGACAGGCAAAAGCTCTTTTGTATCCTCTACCCGGCTTTCTTCGTCAGTGGTTTAATGCACCTCTCAGCCCTCTCTTTAATAAAAAGAACCGTCTTGTCCAGATTATAGGCAACACTGTGAGTCTTGTAAAGCTCGTGTCTTCAACTCCTGGTTGGGGCCCCAATATTTTCAGGCCAATGTTTGCTCAGTAACAAATTTATTGTTATTTGTTCATTTATTAAATTTGTGTATTAAGTTGGTTTTATTTATTATTTGTTTGCTTATTAAATTATTGTTATTGGCCTGACTGGGCGTGTGTGTGTGTGTGTGCGTGCGTGTGTGTGTGTGTGTGTGTGTCTGTGTGTGTGTGTGTGTGTGTGTGTGTGTGTGTGTGTGTGTGTGTGTGTGTGTGAATGTGGTTCCTAATCAGTCTGGTTCTCCCAACTACAAGGGAGAAATAGGATTCCCTGGTATTTGGTACAATTATACAATTATCTGCGATGAGCAGAGGTCTCTTTCTACTTAGAAACTTCAATAGTTGAGGACGTCTTTACGGACAAGCAGTCCTCTCTTAAGGATAAGGCCAGAACAAAGCTTGTGTGTTACCATGGGATTTCCTCCCAAACGGTATCAGCACCACGAAGCTCGGAGATCAACTCTGTTGTAGACAGGAAGCAATATTGATCTTTGGCAGGATTCCCTTGGTGACAGCCTTGCTCCCTGCCCGGGAGTCTCTTGCCTTTCTCCATAAACCGAGGTATGAGGGATTGAGCCAGCCTTTCCTATACATTATTCTGTCGCCAGTGCCACCCCTTCGGTTTCCCGAGACCGTGCCCGCATTCTTAGGTCTTCTTGGGCGCCGTGCAGTTCCCAGCTTGAAGTTTTCCAGATGTGTGGAACGGCAGTTCCCATCGTGCTGAGGCCCCTGGAGCGGAAGAGTCTCTCGTACTTTTAAAACGTTCTTTTACCTACCTTCCCCGCTTTTCCGACTGCTTACTTCTTGAAAAGAGGTTGGGATGGCTCCCCATCTTGTAGTCAACTAATTCAAGCAGGTCCTTGTAGTTCTGCACGTCACACCCTTTACTTTGTGTGTGCGTGCAGCCTCCTTTTTTGAATGTTCAGGGCTCTTAGCTGTCCGCGTATCAGCTACCTCAACGAGAACCCTATAAGGAAGGGATGCCTTAGTGTCGCAAACTATCACCCCCTCGTTCGCAATGTTTTCCTTTTAACTGCCACGTTGTACTAGGAAGCCCAAAGGAGTGGTTCACCCCCTTCATGGAGACACCGACGGCCTTCCAGATCAGAGTGGCCAACGCTTCAGGATATTCTGTTGGATAGCCTCTTAAGCATCTCCCACCGGTGCGGGAACGGTGAAAGAAAGAAACCCTTCCAGTCGGGAGCCCGACCTCGCTGGGGAGTGGGGGGGAAAGCTGAAGCTAAAAGTCTTTGGCAACACTCGCCAATGGGAGCCCTCCCCCACCACACCTTGTTGGACTGTCCTCCCGGCTTTGGGCGCGGGGATGAAGAGCTGTTGTGAGGGGCTCTGCCAATCTTTTCAGACTTTGAGAATGGAAATTCGGGGAACCCCTCCCTCGCTGGAGAGGGCGCCAGGCAAAGGATCCAGGACTGAGGGAGCGCGCGGGGGGGGGTGGCTGGCGGCTGGGGGCAGCGTTGTGGCTCCGCCCCCGTGGTATCTGTCGTAAACCTGGCGCCGCCGGTCTAAAATAAACGCTAGCTAGAGAGAAAGGGAAGGGAGGGCTGGCGCGACGCCGCCACCTCCCCCCCCTCTTCCTCCTCCTCCTCCTCCTGCCAGGTTCCCCGTCAGCGGCGACGGCGCTCAGCCCCCTTTTTCTCTGGACTCAACAGCAGCGTCCGCCGGGCGATCAGGAAGGGAGCCCAGGGGCTGCCCGGCGAGCCATGTCGCTCAGCCCCAAGCACACGACTCCCTTCTCCGTCTCCGACATCCTGAGTCCCATGGAGGAGACCTACAAGAAGTTCGGCGCCATGGAGGGTAGCCTGGGTGCACCTTTGGGCGTGGGAATGGGCGCCACCGCCTACCGCCAGACCTCAAGTTCAGCCCTCCAGTCCCAGCAGCAGCATCCCATGGCAGGCCACAATACTGCCGCCTACCACCCCATGGCCCACGCGGGGGTCTCGCAGTTCGCTCACGGTTCAGTGGCTGGCTATTGCAACGGCGGGCTGGGCAACGTGGGCGACCTGGCGTCCTATCCAGACAGCGTGCGCAGCAGCACAGCAGCCTCCGGCTGGTATGGAGCCAACCCGGATCCCCGGTACCCCACGAGTAAGCGGGGAGGGGCGAGAGAGGGAGGGACTGGATCAGCTGGGGGGGGGTTCTCTTTGCGGGGGGGGGTTGGAGGTGTGTGCTCTGAAGGGCGTCCCAGATGAAGCCCTCTTTGGGATAATGTTCCTCCTCAAGTGTCTTTTTCCCAGACTTGGACGAGAAAATCCCGAGTTTGGGGATCAATTGGAGTGGGGAAAAGGAGAATTTTTGGATGAGAGAATCCCAGGGCCGAGTGGTGAGGAAAAGAGGGTCCTCTTGTGTCTTAGAGGGGAACCGTTAATATTAAAGTTATTTTAAAATGCCATCGGTGATTATGACCGCTGGTCTCTGTCTTCAGGATCGCCCCTTCTCTGCTTCTTGGCCTTGGAGATAACTTCTTTTAACTTGTGCCCCGTGTGCTCAGTTTCCAGGCTGATGGGGCCTTCCGGGGCCATGAACATGGCCGGCATGGGAGCTCTGTCAGGAATCGCGGAGGCTGCCAAATCCATGGCCCCCGGTCTTCACGCCACTCCGCGGAGGAAAAGGAGGGTCCTTTTTTCGCAGGCCCAGGTCTATGAGCTGGAGAGGCGCTTCAAGCAGCAGAAGTATCTTTCGGCGCCCGAGAGGGAGCACCTCGCCAGCCTCATCCATCTCACGCCCACCCAGGTGAAGATCTGGTTCCAGAACCACCGCTACAAGATGAAGCGGCAAGCCAAAGACAAGGCGGCTCAGCAGCTGCAACAGCAACAGCCCCCGGAGGGACCCGGCCTGTGCCAGCCGCCGGCCCCAACACAAGCGGCGTCTCCGAGACGCGTGGCGGTGCCCGTCTTGGTCAAGGACGGCAAGCCCTGTCCGCAGAGCGCAGCCGCCTCCGCCGCCGGCCAAGGTTCCGGGGCCGGTGGCAGCAGCGGGGCAGGCGGGAGCGCTGCTCAGCATCAGCACCAGCACCCGCAGACGCAAGGGACCTCGCTGGGCCAAGCCCCGGACCTGGAGGAGATGTCTCCGAGCCCCCCTTCCTTGCACGGCCAAGTGAGCTCTCTGGCACAGATGGACGCGGCTGCTGTCGATTATAGCGGCGGCCTGGTCAACGCCAGCTTGCTCTACGGGCGGACGTGGTAATAAGCCCTCCTCCCCAGCGAATCGTCGAGGTGGCTCTTCTTCCTTCTAGTGTTGCGTCCTGGATGGACACAGCTCCCCTGGCTTCTTTCCTTCCCCTTCGGGGTTCAACCTCGGCTAAATTGGGCGTTGCAGAGGAAAAGGGGCCTCTTTCCCGCGCCAGTCCTCCCGCCCACCGGCCTCCCTCAGTTGCTCTGGCCACCGGCGACCCACACGGGGCCTTCAATGGCCAAGTGTAAAAAAAAACCCAAACAGGTGGGGAACGTTGTTAGGTGCTCTGTGCAGTAGATCCCTCTCCACAGCTTCAGGGAAGGGGGAAAGGCCCCGTTTCCTCCGAGACAATCCCCGAAGTGGAGAGGGTAACTGCAGGTGTCGATTGAAGCAAGGCTTCCCTGCGCACCTGGCTAAGAAAGGCAACTAAACAAGATCAACAACCGCCTCCTGAAGTGCAGCTTACTTCTGGTGAATCAAACCGAACTACAAATAATGCTAATAATAATTTTATCTGGGAACCCTTAAGTGCAATCCCATTATTACTGATTGAGAGCTGATTGAATTGTAACTCAAGGTCGACTGGCGAACATTATCCGCCATTTTCACAAAAGAGAAGGGGCGACATTCGCAGAAGGGAGGGGAGGAGACCTACTTGTATCGTTGCACCCGGCAATGATTTTTTTTTTTAAAAAAAAACCACGTTGAATCTCGGGTTCAGATTTAAGAGAGGAAAAAATAACAAAGATGTTATTGTTAAATATTATCTAGTAGGGATTCGGTTGTATTACTGGCAAACATCAACTGTATTGCAGACTACAATGCATTCCAATAAAAGGCAAATGGGCTAATAACGAAGATGAAATCGTCCTTGGCGAATATAATGTTGCCTCCCTGTGGATTTCTTATCAAAAGTTCAATGCGGCAAGGAGTTTTCCTGCAGAAGGAGCTAAGAAAGAGCACGAACAAACTTCGCGAATGGGCGTACCTACCTCTAATAATTTTAAACTTTAATGCTTGTAAAAATGATTGAATTGCTAAGTGATTTCTTAATCGAAGGAAAAGGTATAGTGTTGAGAGGATGCAGAATCAGTAAAAACATTTGAATTATTTAACTGGAAGTGTAGAAAACAAATCAAGAAAAAAAAAAAGAAGGAATTAGCCAAAATGCAAACTGTGTGAGAGGAAACGGAAAACACTTTTGCATGAGTTCTTCTCAGATTGCACTCCTAACAAACAGGTTCTGTGAATATAAAGTATTATGCCACAAAAAGCTGAAATTGTGACAATAGTTAGGCTGCTATCTTAATACTCATTTTATAGAATACATGAATCCAGGAAGGTTCACTTTGGGGTAGTTAGGAAGACTGCTTTTTGGGAGGGCCTGTTTAAAATCCCATTAAACTTTGCAGGATACAAGCAGCCTCAATTATGTGCAAGATTACTGCCATATTGCACCTTGATTTGGCCCCCAAGCAATGCTTTTACAAAGTATTGTTAGTCATTACATATATATTTTATTGTTTTTTTGCTTACCTTTTTAATGAAGGTATTTCGTAATCCAGTTTCTATGATTGATTTTGTCTTAATTGTCACACAATTGGTGAATAATAATTTTTGTTTGATCCGGAACAACTAACATTTTTTCCCTAGGGCAGCTGCAATTCTATTTGTTTTGATGTGTATATTTTTAATACATGAAAAAAGGTTTGGCTGATCACTTTGACCACCTTGAAATGAATACGACTTGAATAAAGTAAAGTCTGAATCAGAATCTACTCATGATTTAGTCAGGAAAGCAATTGGTGGAATTCATGCAAATATTAGGAATATCAGGACAACTTAAACATTTTTTAAACAAGAAATTCTCCTATGTAAACTTCAATTAAAGGAGACACCAAAGATCAGAATTTCCCCCATTCCCGTGAAAGTCTCGGTTGCAGGTATATGGGGGGTCAGCCTATAATCCTTTAATATTCCAGCTTGCAAATCCTAATGGGACCATAGTCCAAAGCATTTTTGTTGCTGATTTAAATAGATTTTTCTTCTAGGTTAAGTCATTCAGCATAGGATCTTAAAGAAAACAACTCTAGAGCTGTTGTCCAGCTCCCATTCATTTCAAGTAAGTGAAGGAAAAATTCCCTTTGGAATGTGCCTTAGGGAACATGGAGTCCATGGACACACAAGGCTAGAGGGTGCGGGTGGGAGGTTTGATGAGACCTTGATTCAGATGAGCAAAAAGTCGGGGATAAATATTTTAGCTCAGAGTAGTGGTATTTACTTCCAAATATGCAGACAGCAGGAACCAGTTCCACTGAAATAACTTAGAAGAGGCCAGTGCACACTACCAAAATTTCGGATGCATTTGTCTTATATTTTGTTTAAGTTTCTAAATAAAAGTATATGAGATAATATTCGCCTGAGAGGAAGTTCCATTGTATTAAATGAGGTTTAACTTTGGAGTATATATACTTAGAATTTCACTTAAAATAGTGGATTTTAAAATGTCATTCCTCGGATTGTGTCTTTTTGAAGGATTTTGGATTGTTAACCTATTCAGAAGTAAAAGCAATGGATCACAGCAGAACTTCATTCCTTGTAATCATTCTCGGGATCGTAGTACAATTAATGGGAATTTGTAGTAGGACCAATTTTTTCTAAGCTGAACTAATTTTATTGGAAAAGTTTAGAGTCCACATACAAAAGTGATCAAATGCCTTATATACTTCAACATCTTGAAGTTGGAACACCGAATATAAATTCAGGAGGAATACTGTTCATAGAATTGCACCGGATTATACACTTGGAGGTTTGTTTGAAATAAATACAGAGCTGCACTATTATCTGAGTAAAACTTTCTCTGAAAAATACTTGCTTGCAAATCGCACGCATCAGTTCTAAATAGCTTTAGTCTATAGTTTCAAGCACTTCTAGGAGAAAGACTGGTTGGATTTAGTGGAATTTATTTCCGAGTAATCATGCTAAGATTGTAATCTAAGTTTAATCCTCTATTTCTATATACTCCGGAGGTACCCTTACTGGGTGCAACAGGATCTCTTTTGAATAGACACATGTAGGATTGTGCTGTAGTCCAATTATCTTTTTCCATTGCCCTTTTGTTATTGTATTTATTATGCTGAATAAATGATGGACAAAACATAGTTTAGCTATTTACTTAAGAACACCACTGTATTTTCTTGTGTAGTAAGGAAGTTGCTCACTTTCTTCGGACCAATTCATCTACCTAAGTTATGTATTAAAGATGTAAGGTCTCCTCCCCCCTCTTTTTCTAACTATATTTTTCTTTAATATTAAAGAATAAAGACTATTAAAGGAGGAGAGAGAAGACTGTAGGGGAAAAGAAACAGCAGGGAATACATGAAAGATGGTAAATATACAGGACCTGGGACTGTAGGGAACAGATTATTTGAACCATTAACTTCAAGACAGAAATTTGCAGAATTTATGTTAACTGCTTATTTGCCTACTTTTATGCTACTGATTTGTATTATAATGCACATTTGCCAATAACTAAGTTCCTTGGAGATAGTTACTCCTGAGTAAGCATGAGATTGCAACATGGATTTTATTTCCTAAATATGGCTGAATTGGCTTCAAACTAAATTCTCTGTAGAACTCATTTCTAAATATTGTAATGGGGGAATTGGATTGGGCTACATATGAATCTGGGAGCCTCTTCCTTAGCATTTTATCAAGTCGGCTTCAGATTGTTTCCTTGGCAAAAACAGGTGAGAATATTGTCTCTTCTCACCTGTTTTTGCCAAAGGAAACGATTTGAATTAGCGCTCTGGTAAGGGAATGTTGCTAAAATGGTTCGAAGAGAAGTCCCATTGAACCCAATAATAGAACAGGTGAGAATATACATTTCAGCAGACCAAAGCTTGAAACAAGTCCTCCACCCTGTCCATTCAGAAGAGACCTAAATTTAGGAAGGTGCGAGGTTTTCAAAATTGCAAGATTTTCTCTGAAAGGAGTACTGTAGCTCATTCACCCAATCTTATTTGCATAGGCAGGCCGAAAATCATTGGAAAAAAGAGTTTGTTTGGCAAGAATGAGGTGCAAGTGGGCTAGGACTGCCGGGCTCGGTGAACATTTGAGCAGCAAAATTTCACAGCAGACAATAGAGTTCAAATGCTTTGAAGGTATTACTTTAAGTAGAAATTCTTTTCAAGGCTTTCTCCATTTCGAGAACTTGAAGGAATGGAGATGTCGAATAATTTTCCGGTGCCTAATGTATTGGTAGACCCCAAGCCATAAAAAAGTATCTTAATTCCTACGGTTTTTTAAAATAAAGAACATCAGAACAAGAAGCTAGCTGGAAAGGTGAGAAAATGACAAAACTGACTGATGCTTTTAAAAACAAAATCTTATTAAGAAACGAGTTTCTTTAAAACTAAGTTTATTCAAAATGATAATGGCTATTAAAGAAGCCCCACAATAGCTTTACAGTTTATGTAGGGGTTAAATGTTTAATTTTAATCCTAGTCGTTTCGTACATTTTACCCCCCAAAAACCCGGAAGGCTTCTTAATGCCCAGGACTTGGTCGCTGGATTGAGAGAGCGAGCTGTTTTGCGCAAAGACCTCATTTAAGCAGACCGGTATATGCTATATGCCCGCCAATTTAACTACGTATCTGAAATGGATGAAGCCCAGAGACAGAGTTCCTGGGGACTGGTAAACCCCGCTCTAGAACCGAAGTCCCGTCCCATATACCGGCAGTTAGGCTGCCACTATTGAAATTAGTGGCCTCCACGCCTTTCTGTACGACCCAAGCAAGCAAGCAAACGAAACCTCGACAGCTACCTCCCCTAAGCATTTCTTCCTAATTTGCTTTCAAACTTAAAGGCCCTTCTAATGAAAAGCAAAGCCGGCCCGTTGCGGAGAGCCGCGAGCACTTCTCCTTCTCACGAAGCCCAGGGAAAAGCTTTCCGCCCATTCAGCTGCAGCATTTTTTCAGAGCGTTTGAAAGAAAGGGTTTTCTCCGGCAATTAGTGCTCGCCAGGCTTTTAAGGCGAAGACAAGCCGGGCAGCCTTCGCGGAGCTCATTATCTGAAGAGGGGGATAAGTGTCTTTGGAGCGGCCCGGCGAGGAAGGGGTCTCAAGTGGGAACAAAGAACCTCCCAAAGTTCCTCTGCAGCGATGGACGCAAGTCCACTGCAACTCTAGGGGCCACAGTGCGCGGGGGATGGGTGGGGAGACGAGAGTCCCACAGGGGGAGGCGGCAGGCTTCTTTATGGGAAGACCTCGATGGCCGCCCAGCCACTCAAGGACCGTCAGCTCCGTTAGCAAAGAGGCCCTGGCTGCAGAAAGGAGGCGGAGCCCCCCCCCCCAAAGTTGGGCCCCTTCCCTTGCAAGCAATCTTGGTCTCGGAGAGGCTGTTGGGGCAATCGCGGCGGCGGGAAGCAGAAAGCGCGCATCTCTGGAAGTGATCGGTTTTGGCGGCAAGGCCCCGTGACCGCTGGATCACAAATCAGGGTGTTAAGAACGGCGGTGGGGGCTAGAGCCCATCCTGAGCCCCAAAGCGGCCAGACTGAAGACGAGAACGTCGGTTTACCCCTGGCAAAAGCCACTTCTTGGTGAAAGATTATTTGGAAAGCCCACAACTAAAGAGTAACTCGTCTTAAGGCGCGCTCTTCCGGGAGTGGCGCGGCTGGTTGCTGCTTTCCATCGACCGCACGTGTATAGCAAACCGTTTGCTGCCATAGCATCTTGAAATCGCCCATTCACGACATATTTACTCCCCGAATTTGTACTACTCACGTAGCCGCTCTGAATGAGAGTAACTAAAGATGGGGGGACTTCGGTTCTTATTAGTTTATATGTGAATGCAAACATTTACTTGTTAGTCCAACTACATAAATGAGTATTATAGATGCATGCAGAAGTCTTAGGCTCAATATTTTCATTATTGCAATATGCCATGATTTGACTCAGTGGTGGGTTTCAAAAATTTTCGTTACCGGTTCGGTGGGCGTGGCAAACTTGTCATTACTCACCCCACAGTCACATGACCCACCTAGCCACACCCACAGGAAAAGGTAGGGAAATTTTTGTAATTTCCACTTACCTACCCACCGCCTTCTGTTTGCCAGTCGCAAAGCGTTCTGTGCATGCGCAGAGGGCAAAAGAACTCAAATGGCGGCGTCCAGGTGGCGGGGGAAGCCCCACGCCGCAACTGCCACCGTCAGCTCTGCGACGACCGACTGGCCTGCCCGAACCGGGAGCATTTCACCCCTGCATTGGCATCTCTCTCCCAGACAACCGTGTAATTTGGCAACAAGTAAGAAATTAAATACTTAATGCAGAGTCCTGTGAATTGCTGCTATCAACCTGCATTTTTTTTGGGCAAGAGCCTTTGGCAGCTTGTGCTGTTTTTACTCCATCCTTTACTCCCTAGCCTTCACTGTAAACATTCCAAGTTTAGACTTCCAAGTTGTCTAAAAGGATATCTTATTCCAGAATGGTGGAGATTAGTAGTTATTTGTATACAATGGCCAGGACTCTTAATAGCAAAGGTGAAGTCCTTATGTTATCTCAAAAATAGGAAAAACACAGAAGATAAAAAAGGTCAGTGATTGTTGGAATAGTGGAGGAAAGGTTTGTTCACCCACATAGTCCATTTTTCTTAAGAACATAAATGTGTTTAGGATGCCTGTCCTGGGGATTTATCTGCCCCTGGCAGCATTCCATACTTTGAATCTTCCCCCCCCCCCAGTGTTAACTTTTCAGTGCAGTAGTTGCCAATTAACATTTAGGGTCTTTTTACTGGGTTGTTTTATAGCATTATCCAATAAAGATGTAAACTGTTTTGACATTTGTACAAATGAAAATTGGTTAATATTTGAATTCAGCCCTGCTTCTATTATTCTGATTCAACCAGTAAGTACAATATTAGAAATGTTGCCATTTTTATTGGCTCATATCTTCCATGGTGTGCGTAAATAAGCTATCCTGTAGTAAGTGCTGAAGATAGTAAACACTGATTGTGCATATAACTGCTTAGGTCTCTCTACTCAAAGTAAGCAACATATGTTAGTCCAGAAATTAGCAAATGTATTTCACCCCTTTTCATCTCATGACAAAATTACAGTTTATATGTTTCAAAGAGCAAGTATCTGTATTTCTAAGTATTTCAGTGGAACTGTATATACCAGTGATGGCGAACCTTTTTTGGTTCGCGTGCCAAAAGGGGGGGAAATGCGGGGGATCACGTGTGCGTGCCCACACTCATAATTCCATGCACCCCCGCACATGCACGCATGACCCCCCCTGCTCCCAGTATGCAATGGCACACCCATTTTTCGGTCTCCCAGGCTCCAGAGCCTTTCTAGGAGCCTGGGGAGGGCGAAAACGGCCTTCCCCACCCCCCCTGGATGCTGGAAACAGCCTGTTTCCCGACTCCCAGTGGGCCCAGAAGGCCCGAAAATCAGCCGGCTGGTGCACACATGCACGCCGGACCTGAGCTCGCGTGCCCACCGATATGGCTCCGCGTGCCACTTGTGGCACCCATGCCAGAGGTTCGCCATCACGGGTATATACTATACATCTTCTCTGCTTCTCTTTCACAACTGCAATCAGTTCTTTGTTGTTAAGCAAAATGGTCGTTAAGAGAACGAGAGAGAAAGAGATGCTGTGAAGATTGCTGATTGCTGTCTCATTCAGGTAAAATATAAAATTCTCTTACGCAGTTATGCCAGCATTATTCTCAACTCTGGCATGCATTGCCAGGAATAGAAATTTGATTTAAGTGTGTGCATTAGTCAGAAAATTATTTTCTTTTTACTATTGACAAATTTGCAAATACCTTCTGAAGTAGTTGCTAAAGGAGGAGTGGCTGTAGTTGTTTTCAAATATTAAAAATTATTCCTACAGATGAATACTATTCCAATATTACAAATGTGTCAGCAATTCCTATAACATAGAATGACAATTTAATTCTAGTTCCACCCTAAATACATTTAAACTCTTAAATCAGAAAAGCAAGGGGAATGAATGGAATCTAGAGATGCTAGAATGGAATTGTTTTGTCTGAATAGATTTCTTCTCAGCCCATTTTCTATATATAGTTTTAAAAAAATCAGTAAAATTCATTATATCATCCCATAAAATTATAAGAATTGAACCAAGGCCATTAAGTCCCAGGAGTCGATTCAATTTGAAAGAACTCTACCCCTTTAGGCCTAGAAAAATATGAAGCAATTTTTAAAATAAGGAGTTCCTTACCATTTCTGCTGGGACCTGGGTTAAAACTCTTCATTTTTAAATTAAATCTGTGCTAAGGACTCGAAGGCAAAGTGCATATTCATCATTCAATTTCTCAATAGCTAATTTAGATGGTTATCTCAAAATGTATCAAAGTATACTGCACTTGGAAGTGACACCACAGTGCTCTCCTCATCCTGGACGTTTGACAGCTCATTTACAGATACAAGGAAAAACTATTGAAAGAGAACATACAAATAAGCCCAAATACGCAATTTCTTCTAAATTTTAACAGTTTTAAACTGCAAGTTATTTTCAATGCTTTCTTGAAAAAAATGTGGGATTCAACTCTGTTACTGGATTTATAGTATCTTTCTCTAATATGTCCCATATAGGATTATCTTGTGCTCCTCTCTGTAGTTCTGCCAAGAAACTTTTTTTGAAAGAAGGTATGTGTAACTAATAGTGTGCCTTGAGGCTTTGGATAACGTTTAGTGGACAAACAGGAATTTCAGATATTTGCAGAAACAAAATGTTCTTCAGTATTGGCCATGTAGCTATAGTTATTGGAAGAGTAATTCAACAATATATGGGCAACCACATATTATTCACCTTTGTATTTGTATATACATGCAGTATAAATGTCATTAACAAAGGTAAAATTTAGATAAACTTAAGGCTCACACGCACTGCTCTTGACTGGAGTAGACAAAAAAGTACATAAAATTATTGTGTATAAAATTTACCAATTCATATTTTTTCATATAAACTGATAAAATACGATCTTGATTGAGCTACACCTAAGAATTCCTATTCTTTTTAATGCTACAATATGAAATAAACAACATGATGCTATAAAAGCTGAAATATTTACTTGGGAAATACAATAACCATATCTTAAAGGAAGAAATTAAAATGAAGCATTTTAAAAGAAATACCGATGAAGTCTTTAACTCTTGTGCTGAAGCTCTGCAAGACAAGGTCCACAGTTACATAATTTGTATGTATGTTTCCAATGCTATTTTTCTTAACAATGCATTCTCTGGTGTGTGCACTAATGGAAACCCTGATGTGAACAGCATTGGCAATATAATGTAATAAAGTCTCTACTCTCGGTAAAGACAGACACTCCTGCTTCATCAGATCAGAACATTTGCTCCTATTCTGAAGTACAATTGTAAATCAACACAGCCATAATATCAAATCTTACTGGTAAAAATGTGTACACATCTTAAAAAGAAAGCTTATCCACCCAAAAATTATCCAGGTGATCTATATGGTTATAAAAACAAGAGTGGAAAGTGGCAGAAGCCTAATTCCAGTTGTATCTTCCAGACGAGGGTGGCAATGGGTAAGGTCTTCCATAACCCTGCAAAAATAAATAATACAAGTATTATTTTATTAATTCCAAGCTTTTATCCAAAAGTGACACCCCATCCAAATATTTATCATTGTGTAATGCAACAATCAAATACAAGGAAATACACATGGTCCTCAGTTAATGTTAACTATTGGGACAGTTGCCGTTGCTAAGTGAGATAGTCATAAAGCGCTGTATCATGTGACGTCTCTTCTTCTTGAGGGCAATTCCAGCACTCCCGGCTGCTGTCATTAAATGAATCACTGCAGATCAATAAGCCAGAATGTCCTGCAGTCACATGGTTGTCATTTGCATCCCCCTGCAAACTTTCCCATTGACTTTGTTTGTTGAAAGCTGGCAAAGAAATTTGCAAATGGCAACCATGTGACTGCAGGACATTGTGATATAATTGTGAGACATAAGCCAAGTGCCTGGATTGTGGACACATGACCACGGGTATGCTGCAAAGGCTGGAAGTCTGAGGACTAGTTATAAGTACCATTCATTTACCTTCGCTGCAAGTTCGAACAGTTGTTGAATGAGTTGTCATTAAGCAAGGACCACCTGTATGATAAGTATGTTGTTTATACAACAGGTTTTTGATTTACAACCAAAATTGGGACTGGAGTTTTATTGAAGTTGTGGTTGTAAGTTGAAGCAACCGTGTGACTGAACCTGATTTTTTAAAACAATTTTTATGGTTGTTGTTAAGTGAATCATGTCTTAAGTCCGAATTACCAGTACATGGCTGTGTGAATTCATTTTTTTGAATGATTTTTTGTTGTTGCTGGAAATGGGATTGGGTTTTTTATGGGTTTTATGTTGTGATTTTTAATGTTGTAAGCTGCCTGGAATCACCTATGTGTGAGTTGGGTGGCCATATAAATTTGTTTAATAAATAAATAATGAAATATATTCCAGATTCCCACAAGGAAACTCAACCGGAAACTAGCAAAAAAGTTGCAAACTACAGTCATGTGACCATGGATGACGCAACCAGTCATACATACAAGCCTGAAATATAATCATGTGATCTTGGGTAGGTGGGGAGCACGGTTACCATTCCTGGAAGAACTTTACAGGCAATAAAGCACCTTTTCCAAGGCTGCCATACATTAATTTTAAATTCACTGATCTTTGCTTGTCTAGTCTCATTAAATCAATCAACTCCACATTTGGAGTTTCTTTTTTCATTTAGTTAAAAATCTGTGGCAAAAGCAGGATAAAGAATTTATCTTATAGTGCATGTTAAATATAACATTCATAACATTTAGTTAACTAACAGATATTTAAGCTGTGTTTTTGACCTTTTGCATTATTTGGAGTTTAGAATGAAAGTTTGAGTCAAAATAAGCATATAAGAATGCAAAGCTGCATTGGACCAGTTCAATGTATTCTAGTATGCCTATATAAAGCCTATGGATATCTTGAAAAGTCTGAATGTTCTTACTAGTTTCTTCCAGCAATAGCAATTATTAAGTTTACAGCATCTGGTTCTAGCTATAGCCAATAATAATCTTATCACCCTTGGTAAATTTGCCTAATCCAGATTTTAACCTGGTCAGCATCTACTGGTAGTGAATTCCAAAGATTAATTAAATGCAATTTAATTAATTCTCCCAACATCAACCTTATATCCTCTCTTAGATATATTTTACTAAGTCCAAGTAAACTAAGCCTCACTGTTATCCGCAGCATCCATTAGAAGTTTTTTCCTCACTGCTTCCAAAAGTTGCCATTAAATCATAAATTTAGCTGTGACAGAAGAAATTATTAAATACTTGGAGAGTCATCATATTTAATTCTTATGAAAACAGGTTAATGGTAGCAAATATTCCTATAAAAGCTCTAAAGAAGTTTGTTTTCTAATTTCACACGATGATCATTAAATAATGTTGATATCTCTGAATAGAAGGTCTGGGGACTAAATCTAATCTGCAGTGAGCTTGCTGATGCAGCAACTGCCATCCCAAGAGTAAGTAAATAGATTGTGGATCTATTAGTAACCCAAATGATACAACCTCCTTTTTTGTTTAGAATTTTGTTATCCAGAATATTTTAAAACATTCCCCAAATCTGAATTCAGATAGCTTTAGAACCTGACATTCTTTGGAAAAATATGAAATGAATGATCAGTATTATTTTGATTATATTTTTCAATTTTGCATTTTCCACAACAAGCAGGAAGCAACTGATAATGATAGCCAGTGACGAAACCTCAGCTATTCTAGATACTGGAAGAAGCTAGCATGCTCTACAACTAGGACTTCCGCTTTTGTCATCAGCACCTTATGTGACATAGACAGTAGCTTTTGAACCATATCCCAGTGATTCTTGCTTGAGTATTTGGACAGTTCCCCCTATAACTGGTTAAGAAATCTCTACCAAATGCATGGATAGCAGCTTGTCAACAGTTTGCTACAATTTCAATAGGTGCTGTATTGACTATGAGATGTTCAAGGCAGAAATTGCTGATACGCTTGTACTTCCATGTAGTCATCCTGGTAATGCACACATGCAAGCAGAGATATAACTGGGTTACTAAGTTTGAATGCTAGGAATGAAGTGTCAATGGATAAAGTCAGCAGGAAAAAAAAATCAAGATTAGGAATACATTTTTCTTTCAGACTGTGCAATTTTAATTATGAGATGATTACAAAATGGACTTAAACTACCTACAACTGGTAGTGGAAAGAATTTATCATCCTAAATTTAGCTATATGGATCCATATTAGGAAACGTTATTCAAGAAATAAATGTTTAAGAACCAAATTCAGCAGGAAGGGGAAGGTTGAAGGTCTTTTATGCTGCTATTAATTTCTGGTTGCCTGCTGTTATAAATACTGCGCATTAAATTTGGTGTGAAGCAGAATTAAAATGATTTTCAGCTTTGGTAACAAAAATGTTAAACAAGTTCATGTGCAGCTGCTGCCAACCCAGTCCAAATCAATCCTTTGCAAGATGAAGCCCTCCTCATTGAAGATTATGGATCACAACCTACCACAACCTATGGGTCTGGTGCATGTTAATAGATGTTTCTCAACTTCCCAGTCTAGGAGTAACACAGAGTGACGAGCCCAAAGTCGCCTATCTGGCTTCCGTGCCTAAGGGAGGACTAGACCTGGATTCTCCTCATTCTTAGTCCAGTACCTTAGCCACCACATCACACTTAGCATTATTGAGATTTATACAGTGCTTTCCTCCAGGACATTATGGTACTCCTCCTTTTTTTTCCTCATAATACCCTATGAAATAGGCTGGGCTAAGCACTGATAGTGATCCCAAAGCCACCCAAACTGCTTCTCTGCCTGAAGATGGATTTTAATTTAGCTCTCCCTGATTCTAGGCTAATATCCTACTTACTGCACTATCCACCTACTGCATTTTAAGCCTGTAGGAATTTATTTTTTCAGTATTCACAAGGTGCTTGAAATATTTAATTGCTTTATAAGTAATAAGCCATTTAGTATTATTGAGACAGACATTTTATAAAACAAAAGTGGCTGAGAATTTTTTGTTTTTGTTTGCTGTAGGTAGTCTTCTACTTACAATTACAATTGAGCCCAACATTTCTGTTGCTAAGCAAAACAGTTGTTAAGTGAGTTTTGCCCCATTTTATCTTTCTTGTCACAATTGCTAAGCGAATTTAACACTGCAGTTGTTAAGTTAGTAATACAGTTGTTAATAAATGAATCTGGCTTCCCCATTGACTTTGCTTGATAGCAAAAGGTGTTCACATGATCTCAAGACACTGTAACTGTCATAAATATGAATCAGTTGCCAAGCGCCCCCATTTTGATCACATGACCATGGAGATGTTGAAATGGTCATAAGTGTAAACAATGATCATAGGTCACTTTTTTCAGTGCCGTTGTAACTTTGAACAGTTACTAAATGAACTGTTGTAAGTTGAGGACTACCTGTATTCATACAAAAATTCAATTGATAAGATGAGAATACATCAAAATATAAAGCAAAGCTGAAGTCGCAAAAAACTGAAGTAAAATTACAATTCCAATGACTGAAATTAATTAGGACAGTCCAGTCATTAGCATTTAAATACCTTGCAAAATAAAAAGATCTCAAATGCTAAAAAGTTGGGGAGTAACTTATATCTCAGTAGGCCAGGTACTTCAGAGTAGGATTATAGGATATTTTGAAATAATATTCCAGAAGGAATATTTTTGAGTCCCCGACCCCCTAACACTACACAGAATAAATAAAATAAATAAATCTAAATGCTGCACAGGGTTCTATCCATATTCTATAATTTTTAATTTTCCACAGATACTTGGGTTGAAATAATTAGGAAAGGTTTGGTTTTCAACAAGAATGTTGTCTGATTTGTGGCAATCTGTGTGTGATATGTAACTGGATAATCATATTCCTTATCAAAGAGAAGTACAAAGAAGTGTTATAATAGTTATCAGAGTGTTTCTGGTTAATCAGAATTTGTCTTATGAAGCTTAGAGTACTATTAGCATTAAAACTTTTTAATATCAGAGTCCTTGTTTTATCCATTTGCTTACTGAGGACTGGCTGCATAGTTTTGATTTGTAGTTCCATCATCTATCTACATACTACTAAAATTCTCATTGTCATGACTTTTAACAGAGTGAAATGGTACATCATAGGGCAACAATTTTTGAACCAAGGTATCTTAAGTGGGCTAACTTGCAAAATGTGACCTATATCTGGGATCTATGACTTCTGAGGAAATGAAACTTGGGGAAGCTGTGGCTGCTTCAGTGCTACTGGCTGCTGCTGTGGTCATATGATCTTCATTTTAAACATTCAGTGACAGTTTCCCAGCCAGTCATGCAATCCCTTGCTCCTTCCCCCACACAGCAGCAGACACTTATCTACCTGCTGGAAAGGGAAAGGAAGATTTCCGATGCTTCCTGCCAGATTCCCACACGGAAACTCAATTGGAAAGCCAGCAGGAAGTCAGAAGTTGCTCCTGCTCCCATTGCTTTTTTGCCCTCCCTTAGTCATTCTGTTTCTCTATTTAGGTAAGGAAATATCTCTGAAATAAGGAATCAACAGGACTTGTGTTGTCTAGTAGATAAATAAAAAGCTAGCCTCGGAGGCATAATAGATTTAATAAGCATCATAAGTTATTGAACAGATGAACAAGCTGAACACTGACACATCCTGTAATAGCTTCACCCCCATGCATGACAGCAATGGTAGGAAGCAGAAAGCCAAGTCTAGAAAAATGGGGCCAAATTTATACCAGTGCTCATTTTAACATTACTGGTATACCATTCCGAGTGGTCAAATTCTGTTAATAGTACTTTAAAGGCAAAGACAAAAAAAGGAGGCATCTTATGCATAGACTTTGGTATGAAATGATTACTCCTCAAAATCAGACTGTCAGTTGTAAACTGATTCTATCGCCCAAGTTATTTTTCTAGTAGTTGATATTATATTTTGGAATGGCAGTTGCATTCAAGTAGATTCTTAATTCATCAATCAAAAGATAATTATGAAATGATAAAGATGTAATAGTCACAGTAACCATATCTCAGTAACTAACGTGACTTTAATGATAGTTAAGTTTCTCTGGCTTATTATAAAATAACTAATTCATTGGATTTTTGAAGCATCTTGTAAAATACTAAATGTTTAACATACCTAATATGGCCTTATATTATATACAGGAAGGTAACACCACATCCTATCATAATGAAGAATTGAGATGTCGCTTTTTAAAGTATTTCTTAACCTATCCCTTTAGGGGCCCACCCAGAAATCACACTTTTTAAAAATTACCTGTCTTCCACGTTCCCTCTGATCACTGGGCCTTTGTGGGTAGTTCATGAGTCCCCCTGAGCCCCCTGGACCTTGATATTGATTTTGCTGATATGGTGATCCCTGGGAATGGGGCGTGCGGTTCCAGGCAAGAAGAGGAGTGGCTCCAGAATTCCTAAAAGGGGCAAAAATAGAGGTGGGGATGATATATGCTGTGCAGTGTAATTATTTTTATTTATTGGAAAACAATAGTTTTGCAAATAATTAAAGTTGACTGCATTTTTCAGTTCTGATTAGCGTATAGCTAATTTATTCAAACATTTTGGAGCCTTTTTAGTTCATTAGAATAAGGTCAATCCTTCCTTATTAATAGAACGTGAAGTGAATACAGAAAAAATGAAATATTCTATACTATGGTATGTTTTTCACTTTCACATATAAATTAGCAACAAACACAAGGATTTAAAAATCTTTCATACACCCAGTTCTTAAAGACAATTGCTGACTTTTTAACATGTGTCTATGCAGTGATCTGAAGCATCGATTTAGGATAAATCACATTAACAGAAAATAACATATATCAAGAATAAGTAAATGGAATAGTAAAGCTTTATTCTCTGGACATTCAGACCACAATTAAGAATATATTCTTTCTAATTAATTGCAGGTTATAAATGAATTCTTACTGCTGAGTAGTTTGAATCTAGGGTAGGAGTATTAGCTGTTATCTCTACGCACCTCTATTATTTTACTCGATATGTCAGGAGGTCTGATCATAAAGAAACCTTTTTAAGTTCTATTGATGCCTGTTTCAATTGACCAGTGACCTAGCAACATAAGCACTAATTGGCACAGACAGACAAACATTTGCTCTACAGTTTATATGGGAACACAAATGCAATGTCTATTATCACTGAGAATACTATACTAAATCACTAACAAGAAATGATTCAAGTGTCCAGATCAACAGGTGTATAAGCACAAATATGACTTATTAGAAACACACACACACACACACACAAACCTCAGAAAAACAGATTAAGACCAAGAGCACCCTGAGATGGGAATTAATCAGTGTGATCAAAAGCTCATTAAAAAACAAAAACAAAATACTGGATCATTAAATACTGCATAATTAATAAAGGTGATTAATAAAATTGGCTGGCTAGGCAATTTCTTACAACTGCAGAAAGTTTTGTAGATACACAGTGCTTGGATAATAGACATCAGACCACATTTGAGAATACACTCAAACAATTGCTATTTGGCTCATAATTTAATCTGTAAGAAATTATCATGGTATCCTTCTGCATCGTCTCGGCGAGTTGGGAGTGGGAGGCACCGTTTTGCGGTGGTTCTCCTCTTATCTCGCCGATAGGATGCAGTCGGTGTTAACACTGGTGTTAACAGGAGGGCAGAGATCGTCCCCCAGGCCCCTTTCATGTGGGGTGCCTCAGGGTTTGGTCCTCTCGCCCATCCTGTTTAACATTTACATGAGACCGCTGGGGGAGATCATCCGTAGACACGGGGTGTGTTTCCATCAGTACGCTGATGACACCCAGCTGTACATCACCACCCCGTCTCAATTCAGTGTGGCAGTGGATGTAATGTGCCTGGACGACGTTAGGATCTGGATGGGGAGGAACAGACTCAGACTCAACCCCGACAAGACTGAGTGGCTTTGGATATTGCCTCCTAAGGACCATGACAACTGTCCCTCCTTAGTTCTTGAGGGAGCGAAATTAACTCCCTCGGATCAGGTCCGCAACTTGGGGGTCCTCCTAGACCCACAGCTAAAATTGGATCATCATCTTACTGCTGTGGCTAGGGGGGCCTTTGCACAGGTTCGCCTGGTGCACCAGTTGCGGCCATACTTGGAGAAGGAGGGTCTACTCACGGTCACTCATGCCCTTGTCACCTCCCATTTGGACTACTGCAACGCGCTCTACATGGGGCTACCCTTGAAGAGTATCCGGAGACTTCAGTTGGTGCAAAATGCGGCTGCGCGTGCTGTGGTGGATGTGCCAAGGTACACCCACGTGACACCTATACTCCGCCAGCTGCACTGGTTGCCCATCGGTCTCCGGGTACAATTCAAGGTGTTGATCATCATCTTTAAAGCCCTTCATGGCTTAGGACCAGACTATCTCCAGGACCGCATTCTGCCTCATACTTCCCTTCGACCGGTTAGGGCCCACAGAGTTGGCCTCCTCCAGGTCCCGTCAGCCAAGCAATGCCGGCTGGCGGGCCCTAGGGGGAGAGCCTTCTCTGTGGGGGGGCCCGCGCTCTGGAACCAACTTCCCCCAGAGACTCGAACCATCCCCACCCTGCTGGCCTTCCGAAAAGCCGTCAAGACATGGCTTTTCCTGCAGGCAGGGGGTTAGAGACTAATCCATCTGAGCTCTCCCCCGGGTATGTTTGGTGGATGGATGTTTTTTTGTAATATTGAATTTTTAATTTTTGTATTTGATTTTAATTATGTTTATTGCTGGTTTCTTGTATCTTTTCTGCTGTACGCCGCCCTGAGTCCCTCGGGAGTAGGGCGGCATATAAGAAAACCAAAATAAATAAATAAATAAATAACCTGCATGTGGTATAAGAATGAGTTAATATTTTTTAACGTTCCTTGTGGACCTCTATAAAACTAGATGTCTAAGAATTCAAATAACTCTTTTTTGTTTGGTGAATCAAAGACAGCTTTACAACAGATTGAATCCAATAACACCACCCTGTTAGTGAATGATGAATGAAATCAATAGAACGAATTCCAAATTCTGTCTCCTGTTTATACACAAACCATCCTGGAAGTAGGTTTGAAATGTGGGAGGAAACATAACATTAGCTTGTAGTCTGTGTTTCCATTAAAGAGCTGCGAAGTATTGTAAACTGTTCTTCTTTCACCAAGGAGAAGCCAGTTGAAGTAAAACCCTTGTGCTCTAATTCCAATATCCCAATAGTGCATGCCCATTAACAAGAAGGGACTTTATTCTCCTTGGTCACTGATTAGCAGTGATAACTACCGGTAAGTGATATTTTCCATGGTGAGCAGGCAGGGATTATTTCTCTACGAAGTGGTGAGTGCTCAGGTGCAAAGCTGTTGAATGGGTCAGATTCAGAAGATGCTTCAGAATGAAATGGCAGCCCAAATACAGCACCTCATTAAAGAAGTTGCATCTGTCTCCAGGCCTGCTCAACTTCAGGGGAAGCCTCCCTAGAAATAAGTATTTCAGGCGTTGAATGAAATAGCTGTGCTCCCATGTGTTTCAAGGCAGTTCCTTCTAAGTGAATCCAAAAAACTAAACAGTCCCACTTAGTAGTGAGCTTGGAAACATGGATTGTTTCCTGACCTATGATGACTTTCCCCCCCTAAAATATGTTTTATATAATAAATTGGTGCTGGATCCAATTGAAGATCCATCAAGTTACAATTGTCTTACCTATAGCATCCAAAAGCAACAATGAATATAGTTGTATTTGACCTCAGTATGTAATATTCATAGATCTATAATGAAGCCATAAAAATGTCACTCCGCTCTGAAATAATACTGCATAAACCAAAATTTTGGAAATGAATTACATTATAGTACAGGTAATCCTTGTGTTAAGACCATAATGGAGCCTGCACATCACAGATGTAACTTGTGATTGTCGTAAAATAGATTGATCAAGTGACTGATCCACTTTTAAGACTTTTTTGTGGTGGTTGTTAAGTGAATCACTGCAATCTTTAAGTGAATCCACGGTTGTTAAGTGAACACTGTGGTTATTAAGTGAACCAACAGTTCCCTATGAGCACGGTTTTGTCAAAAACTGGAAGTAAAAGCCAGTTTTTGGCAAAACTGTCATAAAATGCAATCATGTGACCCCGGGATATTGAAAAAGGGCCATAAGTGTGACCTGGATGTTAAGCGCCTAAAGAATGGTCACGTGACCTTCAGAACTTAGAATCCAGGGCCCGCCAGATAGATCTGTCAGAACTTTGAAGACTTGGTAACTAGTCATAAATCAAGGACTACCTGTATAATAATTGCTTCTAGTTTGAGTTGAATTATATGTCAGATACAGAGAATCTGTATTTCAATTTTACAGGCTTATCTATATCAGAATAGGTTCTTAGTAATTTGGATTGAATTTATTATAGCACATAATTTTACAATGTGAATTATACTGTGTTGACCAAGGTTCTTGATATTCCATTGTAGCTTAAAGATTAATATTCTTAGACCTTTAAAACAATACAATATATTCAATGATTTACAACCAGCTAATGATATATTGGAAAACCATAAGGTCCATAATATTTGTAAGCCTCTTGCTAATTATTCTGTATTTTATTCTTTTTTGTCTCTTTTTATGCTTGATGTATTTCCTTTAAAACTTCTAATTAAAAATATTGCAACTGATTATATAAGAAGTCCAATAATAGAAATAATTTAATAAGCAGCCAAAATACCACTACTTCGTGGTATTTCTACCCTACAATTCTTTCATGTTTCCCATCCAAGTACTGACTAAACTGAGATTACTGATGTCCATCTGAACCATTTCATTTTGGATAATCACAGACCATTCATTTGGCAATTGCTACATCTGGGATTGTTTACCAAGTGTTTTTTTTTTAAAGAGAAGACTATGGATATATACATTTGACCCACCAATATCATGCAGTCTCAACCTAAAGAATATACAAGAAATATCAAACTTTGGAATATTCCATCCTATTGTTTTGGAATTTCCATGTTCAAAATGGCATCCATAATAAATGGAAACAAAATGTAAAATATAATACTTGTAAACTTTTATATTACATTTTTGTTTTTATCATTGAGATATGTGTCTTCTGTGACTAACTACCACTTTCTTAAATACATTACCCCCACTATTATTTGAAAGAGTACAATGTATACTTTTTTCTTGTTAAAAAATATCTTTTTAAAAAGTTATTGGTAGCTAGATACCGTGTTTCTCTAAAAAGAAGGCCGGATCTTATTTTCTTTTGACCCCCGAAAAAACGGCTAGGCTTTCTTTTTGGAGGGTTCCAATTATTGACTCACCTCGCGGCAGTGGCATTGACAGCCCCGCCCAGCAGGAGCCCACTGCTGGCCTACTTTTTCTGCGGCCACGCCACTCGCACGCATCGCCCTGTCCTCCATTTTGCCTTCAGATGCCTGCCGGAAGGCATCTGCAGCCGATAACAGAGATCCAGATCAATCCGGAGCTCTGTTATCGGCTGCAGATGCCTTCCGGAAAGCCCTCTGCAGCTGACTAAATAGAGCTCCAGATTGATCCAAAGCTCTGTTATCGGCTGCAGATGCCTTCTGGCAGGCATCTGAAGGCAAAACAGAGGCCAGGGCGATGCGTGCGAGTGGCGGCAAGTGGCTGCAGAAGAAACGGCCGCAGAAGAAGGTGAGGCAGGTGTTGGGCTGTGCGAGGCCTGGTAAGTAGGGCAGCTCCACCACCCCCATCCCCACCCTAGCTTATTTTTTACCTGTGTGCCTCGCCTCACCCCCTGCACCCCGGGGTGGGCGGGGTCTTAATTAGGATTAATTTTGTAGGTGGGGCTTAATTTGATCGCATGCGCTAAAAATGTGATAGAGCTTCTTTTCAAGATGGGCCGTCTTTTTGGAGAAACACGGAAGGAGGGAAACTGCTGAAATAAAGATTCTGAAAATTGTATAAACTAATATATGAGTTTAATATATAATTTAAAATTAATTATCCTGAGAGATACAGAGACCTCCTTGTCATGAATACATGCAATATAGCTAACATACGAACAAATAAACAGGCTCCCCAAACAAAACAATACTACTCTATCTTTGTATAAAGTTAAAATCTTAATCATGTCATTTCCTCTGTATTTTACCTGCTTACCTAATTTTACTCAAGTCAAGACATATTTTTTTCTTTGTTAAATATAAAAAAGCTGAAGAAAATATTAACCGTGTCACACAGAAACTCACAATGAAAGCATCAGAGCACTAGTATTTCTTGAATTCAGTTTACTGATGAAGACATTCCAGTTTAGAAATATTATCATACAGAAAAATTAAATCTGGGATTCACTGAATATAATAAAAATTGCAATGAATTAATTGGGAAGTAAAGCAATATCTTTTGTTATGACTTCTTTTCTTCTACCATGGAACAATGCGTGAAAATATGTTCAAATTAGCAATAATTTTAAATGTACAATCTTATTCTATACTATAGATATAAATTATTGACAAATATTCTTCTGCAAACTCCAGGATATCTGGTTTTAAGGGCACACATTCAGCTTCTCACTGAAGGACACATATACAAGACATCCCTTATTATCAAACCATGTCACATTCTCTCTGTTCCATGGTACTTATTGGACTGCAGATTCCTTAATCCTCCCCAGAGTCCCTCCTGTATTTAATTCAGTTCAGTCTTAAGTAGTTAAAGAAACTGTTTTCAGTAGCAACTAATAACTACTGACCTATAGTGACACAGCCCTACAATAGACTTGTCAGGCCTGAAAAAGCTGTACCAAAGAAGCTGATTAGGACTTCAAGAGGTCTGTAGCAAGAATCAATGGCTGGTCTGTGCTAATACTCTGGTTCCAACACAGAGATGATAAAAGTGGACCACCATTAGTTATGCCTCATTAAGTTCCACAACTCTACTAAAAAGAAATTTGTTTAGCCTGTCCAGAACCTAATGCAGGTCTGAGCTGCCTGTGCTGAAATTCAGTGCTGTAAAAGCTTCAACGAAATAGGGGCCAAATCTGAAGAATGCTACATCCCATCAAAGTTAAATTTCTGATATATTCATGGAAAAGGTTTTCCTTTAGAACATTTCCCCAACAACAACAAAAACTAGACATAAACCATGACTATTAAGAACAAAAAATAGGAAAGATGAAATTATAACTTACCCAAAACTTTTCAAATATCATAAAGGAAAATAGTTATTTAAAACCGAATTGTAAAATTTAAATTTAATTTTAATTAATTTAATTTAAAACCCATTTTGCAGAATATATATTTCATCATACCTGTCAAATCTTTGTGGTGGTTGTTGAAATAGAGGTGTAGGAGCTTGCCAGGAATCTTGGGGCCTAAGATCTATAAACAAAACAAACAATGTAATATTAAATCAAATTAAACATTAGCATTACATTTAAATTTAAAACATTACAGTAACAGTGAAAACATTAAATACAAGCAATGGCACAATAGGGCTATCATGTGGACTGTAGAAATCTGGATAACCTCTATAAAATTCTAACTCTTTGTTTATGCTGGTTTATAATCATAATGAAGATTTGATTTGGTTTTTAACTCTTTGGAGCCTGTTGCTCTTGTTGCTATCCAGATTTTCAGTCCAGATACAACAGCCACAAATATAACAAAACAAACTCCCTACCAAAGCAACAGAGATAAATGAAAACTCTTACTTATATTTAATGGTCAGTAAGTCTTATTGTAAGTACTACCACCTAAAGGCTACATTACTATATTGTATACTGATGACAAATGACAATGATTGTTTAAATAGTTATGTTGTGGACTATGTGGCAGGTATTGTCCACTTAATCCCTTATTGTCCATCCTGTTTTTTGTTTGGGGAAGCTATATAATAATAAGTAAACATATTTTAATATATACTAAAAAACAAACAAACTATGCAGCAAAGGGTTAAGGTACATATTTGGATGAACTATTGCTAATAACACAAAGCATTTCAGCTATCCAAACGCCTAGCCCAGGAGTCAGCAACCTTAAACACTCTTAAGAGTTGGATCCGTTTCCCACAGAAAAGAAAACACTGGGAGCCACAAAACCCTTCCCGTGCCTGACTATTTCCTGAGCGGCCACAGAACTAGCATATGTAGTTGAATTAAACGTTCTGTTTTCTTCTGAAACTTTTCTTTTCTTGGATTTATCCATGGTTGGCCTACCGGGCGTCGAAAAGCTCAATAAATTGTGTACCAGCAGGTATGACACCTTGGCGGTTGTGACACATATTTTGAGCGACAGGGAGCCGCAGCAGAGGGATGAAAGAGCCACATGCAGCTCCAGAGCCGCAGGTTGCTGACCCCTGGCCTAGCCACTATCTTCTTAAACTTTTCTTTTACAAGTAGTCCTCGACTTACAATCTTTTGTGTAGCAACCATTTGGAGTTACAACCGCACTGAAAAAAGTGACTTATGACTGTTTTCATTCTTACAACCACTGTAGCATCCCCATGGTCATGTGACCAAAATTCACCTGCTTGGCAACCTGTTCATATTTATGACGGCTGCAGTGTCCCATGTGATCCCCCTTTTGACCTTCTGACAAGCAAAGTCAATGGGGAAGCCAGATTCACTTAACAAATATCTTGCTTAGCAACATACATTTTGGGCTCAATTATGGCCATAAGTTGAGAACTACCTGTACTACAAATATAAAACATACAACAAAAATATATGAGAAGAATATCACATTAATAAGCTGGGCTATTAAATGTATTTATGACAGTTGCACTGTCCTGGGGTGTGTGTCATATAATCACCATTTGTAACCTTCCCAGATGGCTTCTGACAAGCAAAGTCAATGGGGGATGCCAGATTTGCTTAATGACTGCATGATTCACTTAACAAGTACAGTGATTTGCTTAACAACGGTGGCCAAAAAGGTCATAAAATGAGGTAAATCTCACTTAACTGCCTTGTTTAACAATGGAAATTGGGGGGGGGGGTCAGTTGTAGTTGTAAGCCAAGGACTACTTTATTATACCCATTAAATTGTTAATATTCAAGGATCTTGGGGCCTAGTGATTCCAAGATGTCACACTGTCTCTGTCAACTGAAACTTTAAAAACATGGAATCTCTGGAAGAAAACCTGAGCTGCTTTGTTCTAGATCTAGAAGGCTTATATTTGAATGATCTGACCTGAACAAAAAGGCTTTTATGGAAGTACTTGAGAGAAGTGCATGCAGAGCAGAGATGACTGCAACTTATCTTTGCAGGATGAAACTGAGTCTTTTCAAGAATAGCAATCCCCTCTTTGTGTATTATTTGATCAAAATCATTTATGCTCAACAGGCAAAACAATTTAACTTTGTAGAGTAATTCTCATTACTCCCTTGTAGATATTTGAAAATCAGATCTAAGTTTACTTATATGGTAATTAATAGCCTCTTCATAAGGAAAACATGGGAGAGCAGTGACTATCACACACACACACAAGGCATTTCATTTCTAGAATTTATTCCAAAATTGATCACTAATTCTGAACAAAATCCATTTTTGGGAAAGAAAAAAAAGGAAAATAATTAAAATAAAAAAACAAAAGCTGTCCCACCCACCTTCGTAATGCAGCCCTCAGAATACTATACAAAGCATCAGAAGTTGCATATCCTAGTAGAGTGCATTTTGTTCTAAAAATATCTACTATGAAGTATACAATTCCATATTAAAAGTCAACACTTAAATATAGTTCTCAGTTGAAAATAATAATAATAATGAGAAAATAATGATAATAATGGAAAACAATTAATACCCAACTTTGGACTATTCATTACAGCTGGGAAAGAAAATAGAAGGAAACATAAAAGTGAGAAATGCAGACCCATAATACAGATCATGGTAAAAAAAATGGACCTAAGGAATTCATTGGTGGATAAAATATAAGCAATTCCTTGAACTGTGCTGAGATTTAAGCTGCTCTTTCTAGTAGCAACTCAAGTGACAACTTGTGCAATCAGTATGGCAATCAAAGATTTCATGTTTACCAATTTAAAAATGCTCTGCCCACCCCCCCGCTTGATTAATAGAAAGTCGGCTAATTGACAAGTTTCTGACTGAGATTAAAGTAATACAATCATACTCAAGATAGCAAAAACCAAACCCGTATTCACATAGTGCTTCCAGACTCCACTTGACTCTTAGAAGCTATCAGCATATAATTATTCATCAACTGAAAATCGGCACATCAATATCAAATCATGGAATGCCACAAACCTCCATTGCTAACCGAGAGCCGAAGCTGAAATGACTACATTACTTTGCCATATTTTAATACTGATTCACTTATAAAAACACATTATGGCTTTTAAAAAAAGAAAACCAAATGTGAAGTGGAATTGAATCTTTTTTCAAATAGGTTTTGAGCTGCATCTTGACAAGCCAGTAAAATCAACAAATATCTTTAACATGATTTCTCAAATAAACATTCCCTTCCCAAAGATACATGAACAAATACTGTATAGGTATATAATTCTGGTTTTCAATAGCGTTACTAGGATTTGTAGAGTTTAAGACTAATCACTGCAAATTTGGTTGTCTAGGATACACTTGCTTATTTTTATTGACATTTCTTTACAGAATGCTGCCCTAAAGCCCTTTTTCAGTTTACCCACAGCCCCATTAACTACAGTGCTGACTTTCATTGGCATGATTTCCAAAATCCAGATTTCATTTGTTGTAAGGTATATAAAATTTGAGAATGATCTGAAAGGATGGCCTCTTCTTCATTCCATTTAACACCACCTTCCCACCCGCCATGGAAAATTGTTGTGCGTAGCAAAGTTACGTAAGGTTCAGACTGAGATACAATATACTTATATTGCTCTCAAAAGGAAGCAACAAAAATGCATAAAATAATTAAGTAAAAAAACAAAAACAAATAATAATAGCTTGAACGGCATCTGTGTCCTTGCTGGACCTGTCTTTGGATTAGGCAGAAGAGGAAGGAGGGCCAGGGGCATATAATCCTGAAGGGTGACTGCAGCAGTGCTGTAGCCAAGAGCTCTCCTCTGTCTGAGGCAGATCTAACAAGCCCACTGATTTCTTGCGTGCACCCATTGAAAGGCTCTCAGATTCTGAAATCCAGCCCGCCCTTTCCTGCCCCCCTCCCTAATCCTAAGCAGAGACCTGCTTGAAAGCATCACAGGTCAGGCAGATTTGCCAAAACCCGCCCAGAGTCCTTCTGGAGTTGGGCAGCATACAAATGTAAACAAACAAACAAACAAATAAGTAAAAAAAGCAGACTGGCAGGAGAGTCGAGTTGAAGGAATCCTATATCCTAGCTAAGCATCTGCATGGAGGCTCAGTTTGGCTTGGCTTATTTATTGGCTTCCCTCCCTGGGACAAAACGCTGAGAACAACTTTTCAAGTCCTGGCATTTTTGTGTTCACCTTGTTGTGTCATGTTGTGTCTGGATTCTGCCTCACCATGTCTCCTTTCTCTTTCTTTGGATTTGTTGCTTGTCTATTGGATTCCCGGACTCAACCTCTGCCAAGGACTCAACCTCTGCCAAGGGTGTGATTGCATTTGCACTTGTTGTCTTAAGATCATGGTAAAAAATGACTCTTTTCCTCTAAAAGTTCTACCTAAGGTTTGCTACCGCTGCACTAAGGAAAAATCCAGATGGCTATCTTGATTAACAGTCAGTAGTGCTGACACAGAAAAGTCAGTTGCAGAGCATGACAAAAAACATGCATCTTGCAGTTTCAGTAATCCAACCTGAGTAAGCACCAATCTGAACCTGATCAGCATACTTTCCATACATGTTTATCCCAAAACATGAAACTCAGACCTGAAGCAACAGAAAAATTTGGACAACTCTTAGCCAAATCACAATCGCTTAGACCAGGGGTGTCAAACTCAAGGCCCGCGGGATGCTTAGATATGGCCCGCGGGGCCAGCCTGGAAACAGCAAAGAACGGGCCCGTGATCCCTCTGCCAGCAAAAGGTAGCCCTCCATTTTCACTGGCAGAGGGTTGCAGGACGTCATCGCAGCCAAAAACAGAGCTCAGGAGCCCGTTTTCGCTGGCAGATCGCTCAGGCCACCACAGGCGCCCCAACATGAGTGATGTCAAGCTAGCCACGCCTACCTGGCCCCCAAGATCAAACACAATCCTGATGCGGCCCTCAATGAAATCGAATTTGACACCCCTGGCTTAGACCAACAATCAAGAAGTAAACAATACCCCAATCAAAGAACTACCAATGCAGACAAACAAGGTAATAGTTAATAACAGCAAAACAAGGACCCATCAAGAATACTCCCAGCAACACTGACAGGCCAAGCCACTAATATATAAAAATAAGAGCAAACCCTACTGCTTTTTAGCACTGATAATGTTACCTAGTTTGGTAATGAAATGTCTGCAATGAAACCAGCAAGTTCAGAAAGCACCAAGGACCTCACATTAGCTTATTTTGTACCATTCTATGATCTTTCATGGAACCGAAAGTTCCTTTCAAGATATCAGCAGCTATCAAGAATGAGAGGGAGGTACTGCTGCATCATCAAGTAGGATCAAATATAAGGGTAATGTTCATGTTTAGGGTAGAACCATTCTGGAACAATAATTTTATAGCTCTTTTCATGTCTTATGGAGACAAAATAAACTTCAGGAGGAAGACCTTGTTGGTACCTCTTTATCTCATACATATTTTCCTGGGAACATAGTTTCTTTAGGGAAACACCAAAGATGTAGACACGATCTCTCTGAAATACTAAATACCCCAAACACCAAATGGGCTAGGTTCATACAACAGCTGCCATTAAAAAACCTTGATTAATATTAATCAGGGTGGATTTGATTTAAATCAAGTCGATTTAAATCATGATTTAAATCACTAGTAAAAAGGCTTGATTTAAATCAACTCGATTTGAATCTTAATTTTTAAAGAGCAACTGTCATCTCTCTCCCGCAGCAGCTCCTCCTCTGGTGTTGAGTCACCAACAGTCCCAATATTGCAGAATATACAGCCTCATGGTACATAACTAAGCTCCATTTCATGCTGAATAAGTTAAATTATTAATGTATCTTAAATTGAAAACTATATTTAGATAGATTTTTACTCCAAAAGTATTTTATTAAAATATTTTATTTTATTAAAATAAATGTGATAAAAATAAAAAAATCCAATTTAAATTAAAAAAAAAACATCGATTTTTATCCACCCTGATATTAATCAAGTTTAGCATGCTGAGTGAATGCAAGCAAATGAATTGGGTGAACATAGCCAATTTCTTGTGAAAATTATTTCCCTATCAATGGGGAGAGAGGTGTATGCCACCAGATCCATTCTCTGATAGCATCTAACGCAACATTTGCTATTTGCCCACTGGTACAAAAAGGTGCAATACCACTTCTAAAATTGGCTGGGTTTGATTACCAGCCGTATTTAAAAAATGGAGTTGGAAAACATAAGATCGGGGCCCACATGTGAATTTGTGCTTCAATTGAATGGGATAATTCTCAGATCATCTTCTCATCCCTAACAGAAGAGAAGCTCTTCTGTGAAGAAATGCTTTTAAATAGCTTAAAACAGACTCAAGAACAAAAAGCTACTATTAGGTCTATGACATCAGCAAAAGTGTTTTGTTCAACAAAGAAACTTGACAAAGAAGGCAAATGAAAAAAAATACTTACTTGACAGCAATTTGGGAATCTGTTGCTGTGGTCTGCCTAGCAATGATCTATATGTGTTTCCTTGATTGTAAGCCCCTGGGGGGCCAATATTACTGTATACTCCACTTCCAGATTGTCCTCTGTCCCTTGACATTGAATGTCTATAATGTAGGGAAGAAAAACAAAAGAAAGTATTAATTTTCTAGGAAATAAATGAATCCAAAGGAAACTCACCTCCACATCATTCCATGAAGCAGGAGGCTTGCATTTCAGACCAGCACAAACATACATTTCCTAAAGCTCTGGTCAAACAGAGATATTATGGACGTAAAAATATATTTATTTTGAGTGACGTAGAACTGATATTGTGATGGATTAGAGCCAGGAAGATCCAGTCCACTTTTAACCATGAACTGGATGATTTTTGGCCAGTCCTCCCTCTCAGCTCCTCCCTCACGGGTTTGCTGTTGTTGGGATAAAATGAATGGAGACCCTGTGCCTTGAGCATAGGAAAGGCAGGATATAAATCTAATCATAGACATATGCATCATGCATGTCCATCACTATGGGAAACCAATCTTATGTAAGCAGCTTTCTGCTCATTAAAATATATGCACGCTGATTTTATAAAGTCTTTCCAGAGTAACTGGAAGAAAATAAGATTATGTAAACACAGTATCCATGTAACTAAGATTATATATGACTCTTTACTTAGGGGAGAAAGAATTCATGATTCCATGATTCCATTTAAGTAACTTTATTAACTTATAAAAAATATAACAATAGGTAGTGACTTTTGGGGGCATGATTCATCACTCATTTGCTTCTGTTTTTGCCTTCAAGTTATCCATGATGGTTGTAAATCATGGTTCTTTTCATGGAATAGGTTCACATATCATGCAAATAAACTCTGACACATAAATACAGTATCATCTTGGGATCATTTTGCCATTAATAGGGAATAAGTAAAATAAGCACATTATAAAGAGCCATATAACAGACTTCCTAGAAAACTAGAGGGTGGGGGCTTGCTTTTCACACATACACAGGATGATTTTAAATGCTCCTTTGCACCAAGCAGCCCGATCAAAATCTTAGGAAACCAAAGAAAAAAACAAGGCAAGAGCATAGTTAGTGCTAAAATATTTCAAATTTGAGAATACTTGGAGGGATTCAAAGAATATGCTTATTTTTCAAAGAGAAAATCGAAGTGTTTTGTTTTGTAGGAATATGAGAATCCTATGAGACCAAATTAAGGATCTATCTAGTCTATTCTATACCAATAGTGGCTAAATCATGCTTATTAATAGACGTAACTTTCTCCATATAGTTTTCCCCCCATGATGGGTACTAAGAAGCATAGTTTTTCAATAGTGAAGATTATATTACTAATTGTTATCTTTCTCCCATGAAATTTGTTTAATTCCTAATGTAAAATAATGGTGATGGCGCAGTGGTTAGTATTGCAGGCTAACTCTGCCCACAGCCTGGAGTTTGATCCTCATCTGCTCAAGGTTGATTCAGCTTTCCTTCCTTCTGAGGTTGGTAAAATGAGGACCCAGATTGTTGGGGGCAATATGCTGACATTATAAACCACTCAGAGAGTGCTGTAAAGCAGTATGGAACAGCATGTAAGTCTCAGGGCTATTGCTAAAATCACCCAAAATGATTGCTACAGCTACATCTTGTGGTCCTATTTTTCACTAAAAATAACACAAAACACCAAAAACATTCATATTTTTACAATCTACTCAACATAAAATGTTCTAACACTCTTACATCTACTCAACAAAATGCATCAAGTTATTTCAATACATAACCATCTCTGTATGGTTTCCTTGCTTTTTTATAGATAGTCCTCAATTTACAATTCAGAGCCCAAAATTTCTGTTGCTAAGTGAGACATTGGTTAAGTGAGTTTTGCCCCATTTTACGAAATTTCTTGCCATTGTTGTTAAGTGAACCACTGCAGTTAGGACATTAGTAACACGGTTGTTAAGTGAATCTGGCTTCCCCATTGACTTTGCTTGTCACAAGATTGCAAAATGGGATCACATGACCCTGGGACACTGCAACCATCATAAATCTGAATCTGTTGCTAAGCGTCTGAATTTTGATCATTTGACCATGGGGATGCTGCAATGTAAGTGTGAAAAGTGATTATAAGTTACTTTTTTCAGTGCCGTGGTAACAGTTGAATGGTCACTAAACAAACTGTTGTAAGTTGAGGACTACCTATATGAGTAAATAAATGGAGATGAATAATACTAATTAACAATCAATAAAGCTCATAACTACTTACCCTAATGTTCTGAATGCTGACTGGTCCAAGTGAACCTGTCTCCTATCACGATTAAAGCCAAGCTGTGGCTTCCAAGATCTGCCATCATTATTAGTTTTCTCCCAGTCACCCGGCTTCAGAACTGCTGCAGGTTTTCTGATTGTTAAGACAAAATTATTTAGTATAATATGTGTCTGGACAACAGAAGAGACCAGAGTCATCTGGTCCAAATTTCAGCATAGTATAAGTTACCTACATTCTATTATATAGTAAATGTTTCAGAAATATTTTCAAAAAAAGATACTTACTTTGCCCCAGATAATACAACTGCCTTAAAAATATAGTCTTCTTGGTATTGTGGATCTTTAAAGTTGATACTGGGAACAGAAATGTTTTGAAACAATTGTAAAGTTTTAATAAGACAATAACCCAGCTCTATGAACAGTTCTCACTATTTCATTTCTTTTTAAGATAAACATTTAAGCAAATTAATCAGAAATCAAGTCAGGCCAGTCAAACTTATCCCTTGCAAAGACAAATGTGTGCTATCAAATCTGGTTTACTTGCTCCTTATTTTGCAAGAAAATCCAAGATGTTTATCAGTGGACAACACCTCAAATAAGGTGTGTAAAATGCCAGAGACTAGTATTTAATAAATGATATAATTCCATGCAGATGCTTGCTGTGACTTTTCATTCAATTGCATGTAGAGAAATTTTTACAGCACATACATAGTCTTCATCTCTTCTCATAAGATACTACTGTCAATTGTATTGGCAGACCCAACAGATACAAGGATCCAAAATGGACCTACTTCTTAAGCTTATTTTCCCAAGGATTCTGACCTTCTTAAAACAGATGGGCTGGTAAAATAAGAAAAATCTATTACAGATTTCTTTTCAAGCAAAAACGTGAAAGGAATATGCAGAAACACAAACAAGAATATAATTTAAGGAATCCACCAGGATCAATCTTAGCATATTTTAGGTCAAATATTGGTTCATTAAAAATGCACACATTTTGAAAAATTTAGGGGGGAAATGCCATCCTTTAAAAATGCTAACGTCTTTGCAAATTGAATATGGGTCATCAAATAGCAGGTAATCTAGTTAGTACATGCATTATTCAGGTGAAAAACAGGGATTGGGTACCCATGGCACACAACTCCATTTTTTAATATTACCCTCTAAATGTGTTACAATTTGGAGATAGAATCTTCTGCTATTTAAGAACCTTCCCTCACCCCCTCACCAAAAGCCTGGAAAAATAGGGATGCTATAAAGGATAGATAAGTCCGAGATGGAACTAATTCCCATCATAAAAAGTTCTTGGGTGAACACAGCAATAACACTTGGTTTATATTTTATGGATCTAATAATTTGAAATTAATGAAGCATGCCATTTTTGAGTCAAAAGGTAAAAAGCCTCAAAAGATTAATTAGCTCTCTGATGCACCCTCTCAAGCTAGAGAACACATCTGTGGAGGATTGGTAACATATGCCTTTAAATATATTTTCATATTTACATGTTTTATGCAATATATACTTTTTATTTTTTTTATATATTCTTACAATATAATCTGAATAAAATAAAACAAGTTGGTTTCTTTGTCTTTTTATTTACCAATTCTTCAAAATGCAGGATAAATGGAGACTATATTACATAGTCTATATTTTGGGAGATTGCGGGAAACTGCTATAACAGATGTGCCTGTTTGTGTGAGAGCACCATTTACTGTGGCATCAGGGCAGATGTGGTCCACACTAGCATGTGGTCCACACTAGCAGAAAGGTTGTTCAATTGATACAAAAAACATAATTATACTATCCTATAAACAGTTCAGAATGGAAGTTGGACTTAATATAGAGGGTCTTTTTGGTCACTTGAGGTTGTGTCTGGCAGTAAAGAATTAACTCCTCTTGTCCTAGAGAAGATGGAACACTTATCACTGTAACAATATACAACTTAGATAAAAAAAGTTTCAGCCAGCTGAAAAAGTAAGAATAACGGTGGAAGACAGGATGCCCTATCAAAAGTGGGAACTACACAAATGTATTATCTTTCTTTTCTCCGTTCTCTATTCCAGCAGAATTATAATAATAATATTTTTTTATTTTGCTTATGATAGAGATAAGGATACAGGAATGGGGAATTCCACAGCAAATTCCCTAGCTTTGGCAAAAAGAAAAAAGAAAAAAAGAAAATGAGATTATAGTAATCATTGAGGGCTGTATGGCCACAAATTTCTTTGGGGGAGAAGTACTGGTAATCCTCAACTTGTGATCCAAAATTCTGGACACGATTGAGTCCAGAATTTTGGTTATAAGTTGTTGCGGTTGTAAGTCGAATCATCATGTGACCAGATTCGAGTTTAGGAACATGAACTGAGAAGCAATGGAATCTGTTGGGAGTTGGGAAATCATTTAGTATCCTGGTTGAGATTATTTGCTTTGTTCACCACTGTTTTGATTTAGAACGACAAGACAGCAAATGCAACATGGGGCAAGTACAGTATAAGCAAGAACAACCCACTAGGTTTACATGCTCCCTTGAAATGCTCTGCGGAGTTGCTATGGCCATATACAATTTTCACTGCCTTTTCTTCCCAAAAGCTGGAACGGAAAAGCCAGGATCTTCTATCATATCAAAGGCAGCCCGAAGTATAGCTATTCTGACACCTCTAAATGAGTAAGAGGGAACCCAGCTTCTAGTGTCTACCTAACATTCTTCATGAAAACAGCCTGTTGGCAGCCTGTCCTGGCAGCCATTTTCCTTCCCACCAAAGGATTACTGTGGGAGGCAAGCAAAGACTAAAGGATTATTTTGTCTGAATAAACTTTGTTTAAGACTAGCCATCTCAAAGAAGAAAGGAACTGTTTTTTCCTATGGATTTAGGAAAACATTGTTTTCGCAATTAAAATGGAAGGCATACTTCAGTCCCACAATAAATAATTTTCTTTGACAGAGGATGATAGAAAAAATGACCACATCATTCAGGAGGCAAAGGTCTATTTCTACATGAGTCACAGAATTGTATTTGTTTTCTGACATGAACTAAATAAGGCCAGAGAAGTGAATGATCTATGGATTACAATTAACGAACTCTTGTATAGATTCTTAGAATCATTCATGTTATTTCATCGGATTCACTAGTGTAATCTTATGTGGAATACAGAATGTAAATAAACATACAGCAGGATTATGAAGTTCTAGATGACAAGATAAAGACAGAGACAGGCCTCTAATTACCGTCCGCATATGAGACTAGCAAAGGAATTTATGGAAGTGAGATCATAATTACTGAACAGAAGGCAAATTATTTTCTAAGGTTTAACATTTCAGTTGACTGTGAACCCAAAACACCAAAAGCCTGTAATATAAGGGGGTCACCTCTATTTTCTTCTCTACCTATCTGTGACAGTTAGATGATAAACCAGGATTGGTAAAAGATGGTACACTATAACCTGAATTTATAATTTACCTTATGGCAGAATTCTGTGTCAGATCACGCAGCAGCGGTACAGGAGATTGCACTGATCTAATGGTTAAGGGAAAATTGAAAAACTGTTCATTTCAACATAAAAAACCCTCATGATTGTAGAGAATGGTGGAACACAAATATAAATTGTCACTGGCCATAATCCAGAACATTTTCCTTTTGTGTAAAAGGACATTTAAGTGGTCTAAGTAACCAACACAAAATGTACAAATATTTTAACATTCCTGAGATAAAATTCTCAGGCAGCATGGTTTTAAGTGTGCGCTCTACAGAAATATTAAAAGCAACAGCAATTTGCCTCAAATCAAGCAAGGAAAAGGAGGGAATTAATACTGAAATTAATGTTTCAAAATGTCAGGTCTGTGATATGTCATTTTAAGAAGAAACTAGCGCACAAAAAAGTGGAATAATCAACATTTATTTTTAAACCAGAACAGGAAAAGGTAGAATTTAATAAAAACAGAGCACTTGGTACCAGAGCTTCACATCAATTCAAGTTAGCTATTTCTTCCTCTATTATTCTTTAGCAAACCTAAAGTCCTATCTTCAATCTTCTTCTTCCTCCTCCTAGCGTATTGCCATAAGTGCAGGGTCTGCTTTAAGTCCTATCTTCAATCCCTTGCTCATTGTCTCATTTAGTGTATCTTTATTCTATTTTCCCATTAACCCTCTCAGCAAATTTTCTAAACCACACTTTCTCAATATATATTATAAACAATTTTCTTGTATTATGGCTTAATGACAACTTTTTTCTATTTTATCTTTTGAATTTCCTGCTTTTTGTTTAAAAATCACATTTTTAATATATACTCACTATTTTGTTCAAGAATTAATTTAATTCTTTATACTTTTTATGAAAATGTAAAGGTTATAGATGCTGGAAAGGGTTAAATTGTGTTAACCATACAACTGATTTTAATAAAACATAAAAGAGAATATATTTGCAACGTATAACAAGATCCTATATTCATAAATTACCTCTGCAAGTTCTTAAAAAAATTAATGCTTACATTTCAGCAAGTTCTTCACAAGATTAGCTAACACTAGCCTCAAACCCATTTGGCGCTTTAACTATATGAATATATCTTTCTCTTGCATTTACCTATGACCAGAATCAAAAGACTCCAGCTGGTTTATAATATTAAAGCACCAAAACTTTAACTGGACAAAACAATGCATCATAGGGCAAAACTTTGTCAGCAAAGATACCACAAATGGGCTAACCTACAGAATACAAGAACCTATTTCTCCCAAGAGAATGAAATTTGGGAAAGTTACGACTGCTTCAGTGTTACTGGACTACTGCGGTCATATTTTTAATGTTCGATGACAATTTCTAGGCCACTCATCGACTTCCTCCCCCTCTTCCCAGCTGCAGCCACTTACCTGCCTGCTAGGAAGAGGAGAGAGAGAGAGGAGAGAGCTGCAGCCACTTACCTGTCTGCTAGGAAAAGGAGGGAGGGAGGGAGGAACAAAGGAAGGAAGGAAGGGCTCTTGTTACCCACCTACTCAGGCAGCAATTAGAGACTCATGTCAAACTTCCTATCACATTCTCAGGATAAATCCCAAGCTCCCTCTGAAACCCTGCTGAGTCCATCAGTTTGATGGGGGGACTAATCAAATAAATCCTCTTTTCTATGAAAGGGGGCAGTACTACCAAGCCAGAAAGCAATCAGAAGGCACTCTAACTATTGGAAGTATTGATGGTAAAATCCTTCATTCCTTTTATCACATTTTGTCCGGAAACAAACATCAGCTCCAACATGCATCCCTTGTTATGTGTCAAGCCTTCAAATAATTTGGGTTAGGTTCATGATTGCCATAAACTCTTGAAGTATCTGGATACCACACTGCTTCTGAGTAGACTGAAGTCCCGAAGAATAAGAGGATTTACTGCCAACCTGGAAACAAAACCAGCTCCATCAGCAACAGACTCTTGGAAGATAGTTAAAACTCTATTCTTCCATAGGCTTTTGACTGGTCAATATGATGTTGCCAAGGTTGTATTCTTATACACTGCAATGCAAATATTGTAACTGTTGCACAATTGTTGTGAACTGCCAAGAGTTTCAAGATATAGAGAATCAATCAATCAATCAATCAATCCATCCATCCATCCATCCATCCATCCATCCATCCATCCATCCATCCATTCATCAGTGATTTCCCACAAGGGATACTATTTGGGGTTGTGGGAGGGATGGTCTTTTACATCTTTATTTTCACAAATGTATATACTTCTTTCCAACTTTCACATCCACAGATGATCTTCCTCATTATTCTTCTTCTAATATGACTAGATTTTTAAAAATTCCTTGACAATGAATAAAACAAATCAGTCTTATCATATATGGAATAAATTAACCATGAGCAATTTGTCAGCAAACTAACTGCAGTATAAGCTGTACTTACTCATCTGGAAGGATGGGGTATTCATTCAAGGTGAGCTTTCCCTGTATTCCATGACACAGTTCAGGGGGTATATCTACTGGCTATTGAGGAGTAAAAAAAAAATCTAGATTAACTTAATCAAAATAGCTCTAACGACAATTATGCAGTTGAGACATACTTCATTTCATACATCTAACAAATAAGACAAGACATACCTCTTTTTCATTAGACTTATACTGTTCAAGAATGAAGTCAAGAAGCTGATGATGTTTCCCAACAAAAAGAATATCGCTACCAAGACTATTTCTTCTGGCTAGAAAATAAAATAAAGTAATAATACTTACTTCATTATGAAATGTCTAAAAGGAGTAAGACATAGCAAAAGTAACACACAATTTATGGTATGCATTTGCAATACAACACAAAACACCATTTAGAATATTGTAAGACGTTTGCCTTGTTGGTGTGTGCCTAGTTTACAGGCAAGAGAACAACATTTACTATTCTTAAAAGTAATTTCTGCTTCTTCATCACTGAGATGGTTAATTCCACAAAGTAGATTCTGTCAAAGAGATGCATTATTAACATTTTTTAAACAGGTCCAAAAGCATGGGAATCATTTACAAGGACTTCTGATTACATAGGAGTTATGTGAATTGTACACCACTTTTTGAAAGGAAATTTTATAATACTTTTATTTAGGAGAAACTTAACATCTCTCTCCTGCACTGTCCATCATTTGTGAGTACTTGTCAATCTGAATAACAGTTTATGTAATAAAGATACTTGGATGCTTGTCAGAATTCCTAAAGACCAGGTCCATGTTTTTCTTCATCGTCTAAGTCAGTGGTTCCCAACCTGTGGTACGTGTACCACTAGTGGTACGCGAGGGCCTTCCAGGTGGTACGCGAACACTTTCGGGGTCATGAACGATTTTTAGTTAGTTATTTTTTACTTCACAAAAATGTTTACTGCCTAACACAAGATAATCTGGCAACGATTTGTAACTGTTGCCACACGCCACCCACCTGGCCCCAGATGCGCGGGGCCAAAAAAGGAACGGTACAATTATGGAAATAAAGTGAATTTAGTTTCTCTGGAACCAGGTGGTACGCGGCGACTGTACGGGACCTCCAAGTGGTACTCGATCACAAAAAGGTTGGGAACCACTGGTCTAAGTATTAGACATGAAGAGCTATAGGAGGGTACTACTACATTCCAAAATTCTGCATACAAATTTTATCATTATTTGCCACTGAAGGGTGAATATAAATAGTTTGCATGTCATACAAAACTAACAAATTGCATTTTTATGTTGAACTAGTGTCAGGCAGAAAGAATCAGGACCATACATTAAGTTCCAGTTAAGAAGATTTATTGCTCAAGCCAATTCAGAGGAATCTAGTCAAATAATAGTCAGCACTAAATTGGTACTGGATAAGAGTCAATGGAATTCAAAGGGGGCTGGACTTAGAATGTTTGTGGATACCTAACAATTCTAGGCTGAGTCCTCTCGACTCCACCTTTGACTCTTCTTGTCTTACAATTTGTAGAATTATTGCACTGAATAACTTAATTCCCCATAGCATTTAAGTTGAGTATTTGATGTAAACTTGATCAAAATGTGATTCAAAATTATTCTAACAAAAAGAATATTCAACTTAAAATGTAATGTGGGTGGGTGATGAGATATTTTTGTACAATAGATAATTAAAAGGACCAAGATTGGAATAGTATAAGATGGCACAAATATTTACTGTTTAATTACTTGAGAATAAAACAGAAATTAATGTCTTGTATTTATATACAAATATCACTACCAAAAGGTTCTATCTAAAACCATTTTACAATCCTGCAATTCTTACTTTCTTCAGAAGTGAGGTTGGGATACACCTGTGTCAAAGCAGCTCTTAGACGGCGTTCATCAACAAAAGGCAACAGAGCAACCCCTAGGAAAATAAGCAATTGGAACTTACATTTATCTCTAACAATATCAAGGAGAAAGTTTAAAAGATACTTGGGCAAACCAAATCATAACACTGGATTTCAAGAAGAGATAATTAAGTATATATTTAGCTCTTCCACCAAAATCAGGGACTTGAAAATTTTTACTTAAGGTTATTGACTTTCCCTGAAGGTGGGGAAAGAAGGAAAAGAAAATACACACACTTACCCACTTTTGTTAATTTTACACTTACTGTATATCCACCATTTCCCTTCCCAGAAATGCTAGAATAATTTTCAATAATGTTTTTTAAGAGCCGTGGTAGCGCTGTAGTTAGAATGCAGTACTGCAGGCTAACTCAACTGCTCACTCCAGGAATTCGATTTTGAGCAGCTCAAGGTTGACTCAGCCTTATATCCTTCCGAGGTGGGTAAAATGAGGACTCAGATTGTTGGGGCAATATGCTGACTCTGTAAACCGCTTAGAGAGGGCTGTAAAGCACTGTGAAGCTGTATATAAGTGCTATTAATGGGACTAAATTGGCATTTATCTCTGTAACAGATTTTTTTAAAATTTTAGACTTATGTGAATAGTCTATAGAGCTAAAGAAAAAAAGTAACATACAATCTAAGCAAATGTAACAAACATTCAGTACAATCTGGAGCCATCTTAAACCACATTTTACTACAAAGAACAAACCTCTTGAGTTTGGATTATGGTCATGACTGAAGTTAAGATGGATGATAATACACATAATCAATATGTGTTGATTATAATAAGTGCAAAAAGACAGCTTGCAGATGTACCTATTACAAATACTGAATTTCTAAACATCCTAATAAAAATACAAAGAAATTGCAAAATCAAGTAATTTATTTTAGAGTGACATTCGATAGGTTAATTTATCAGTGGAAGAGCACTACAGCCAAGCACATTTCCCAGCTTTCTCCAGAGGAAAAATGGGTTGAGGAGAGGCAAAATGCAACTGAGGAAGAGGACAGCTGTACAAGTACAGTCCTCTTGCATGATCCTGGGCAGATCATATAGAACACAGCACTTCACACTGGTTTTTCTATTATAAAAACTATTCAAGAAGCTTATTATTAAATATCTAAAATGTTAAATTTTATTTTAGTCACAGCAATAAATTCCATCTAAATATTGCTGAAATTACTACCATGTTTCCCCCAAAATAAGACCCTGTCTTATTTTATTTTTTTGAACCCTGAAATAAGCGCTTGGCCTTATTGCCATGCACTCAAAAGCCCGATTGGGCTTATTATCAGGGGAGGTCTTATTTTGGGGGAAACAGGGTATGTATCACAACTTATTTAATCTTTATCAGTTTATTATTTTTTACAAATTCTTTAAGGAAAACAGCACATAGAAATCAGTTTAGCAACTGCTAGCAAACCTGTAAATGGAACATCTTTCCTGTTTTCTTAAAATTATTCCCAAGACTAACCATACAAATATTGACTTCATGATGAAATAGTTACCTTGCCAAGCAAATTTTTTCCCATTCAGATCAATAGCAAAGTCCTCAGGATAGAAGTCAATTATACTTGAATCCTGTTTTAACAAAGTATTATTACAGTGATTTAGAAATCTGCAGTGTTGGATGAAGGCACTTATTTTTTTCTGAAACGTAATTCAAAGAGCATTTTGTTTAAAGAAAGGAGTTTATAAACTATTCTAAAACAACAATTTAAATTGAAAAAGTACATTTTCAAGGTGTAAAATTTACACTTTTTAACTTTAAGCCCTGAATCTGAATCATTAAACTAGGTGCAAAAGCATATGTATGCAATCAGCAAACTCTTGCTTCCTATGTTCCATTCCCTCTTCTCCTCCCAAATTCCCAGCCTGCTTCATGATAAAATAAAACAAACCTTCTAAGTGCTTGATAATTTGGGCACACAAGTGTACATTAGAACTCACAAAAGTAGCACCTGTGGAACATATCTACAAGAGCATGCAAATAGCAGGGGTAAGGCTGGTTTTTGTTTCTCGGCAGAAAAACTGAGAAACTCAGAGCTTGAGCCAAAGAGAGCTCGATTTTCAATGCCTCTTATCCATTCAAAGCAAGAGGGAGGCGCATGATCAAGGAGAGAACATGCCCATTGGCTAGTTACTCCTCTTTCACTTTCATTTCTATTCAAGCCTAATCATCCCTTCAACCATGAGCCAGAGACTGAAAAATCATGCATCTTTCTTGCCCCCTACAATCAAAACGGAATCTCTTTTTCCAGCCAGGAACTGGCACAGAAACCATTAACATTCATTCAATAGTTCAGGCATGAATGTTAATGTGATTAATGTTCATTTTTATAGCCTTCTCACTGTTTACTATCCAATGTTCCAACAAAGTTCCCATTATACAAGCAAAGTTTTTTTCCCGTGTTCATCCCTTGATTTAACTATTATAGACCTCATAAACAAAGTTCTTGTTTAAAAATTTAAATATTTAAAAAGTGGAGATAAAACTGGTGATATTTCCCTTCTTCCTTCAGCTACGGCTGATATTCTGGATTGCTTCATTAATTGTGTGCTGTGGTCAAATAGAACCACAAAAAGACAAGAGTTAATTAGCTACAGTAAATGAAAGGCTATGGCAAGCTTTTCTCTGTCACACTCATTTTGCTTATGAACAAAATTTAGTGCAAAAAATGTATTTTCAAGGGTGGTTAAATAGAAATAAAATCAAGCTATCATTATCAGAATAAATCCATATAGTTTAAAAGAGTAGTCAAGGTAGAAATCCATTTATTTCATTGGATAGTAGAGAAATAAACCAATTACTACATACAGTACTTTAAATGTGGTAGCCATTTTGTGAATATCTACTCAAGCACAAATGCTACTTTATATTGGAACACATTTTATACTGATCTTCCTCATACTTTTTCAGAACTCTAAAGATCTGTCCCAAATACTGCCTACTGTGGCCAGCCTTTCAAGCAGTTGCATCAATTCAATGAAATGTTTTATTATTAACCATAAATTCCTTTGTGGGCATAATTTCACAATTGGAATCTAAGATAGATCAAATTAAATTTGGAATGAACTGAAACATTTAAGACCACACAAGTTCCAACTGAAAGATCTACGGTATAACAGACAGTTAAATAAATAATATCTCTGTTTTTCAGAAAACTAGTGAAGTAGTTGAGAGAATATTAACATGAATATTCAAACAAATAAAGACCCTTTAATTTTCTTACTGGATCAGTCATAAGTTTCCGCCATGTTGGTGGGAGGAAATTACCACTGGCAGCTGGGAAGACACCCATCAGTTGTTCCAGAGGTCTGAACTGTAAAAAGAAAGGTAGATAGTAGTAACTGTTTAAATTTTTAAATCTTTAGTTACTAAGATGAATTATAAACAGAAGTAATAAAACTTACCGGGTTGGTTCCTTTCTCAAAATCTGAGACCATGTCTGCAATACCTTCAAAATCTGAAGCAAATGGTGCATAGTGGAAAGGATAATACCATTTCCAGGAAGCGCATCCCTAGTTTGGAAAATGAAAGAAGAATTTAAATCAAAGAAGATTCAGGAATGTTCGCTCTGCATTTAACTATTAAATAATGGTAAACCTTAATTCTTCTAGTTCAGTGTTTCCCAACGCTGGCTGGGGAATTCTGGGAGTTGAAGTCCAGACATCTTCAAGTTCCCAAGGTTGGGAAACACTGTTCTAGTTGAATTATCACAGAGGAAGGCGTAAGCAACCAAATACATACATTTAAAAAAAAAATCATCTTGAAACACTGAGCTACTGATATTAAAATACACCTATAAAATGATAGCTGTATGCTCAAAAATAAGCTTTGAAGTTCTTATCAACATAACAAATGGGTAAAATTGCACTTAGCAATTTCAAACAATTAACATGTATATGGATTTATTGATTTATTGATTTATTGATTTATTGATTTATTTAGTGCTCTTATATGCCGCCCTACTCCCTGGGGACTTGTTATTTATCCTATACTTATACAACATAATTCAAAACCTAAGAAGAAGAATTATTTTGTCAATTTGTCAAGGCTGATATTCAAAATACCTTAAGACCGCCTCTATTAGAGTCAGGTAAATCACCTCTTGGGAGAGAATTTTAGCTACAGATGAATTAACAGAATCACTTTGTTTCTGCACTCTTTAATGTTTTCATTCAAATTCCCCCCCCCCCCATTGGAACCAACACACATATTATTAGGTATCTTATTGTATCTGGCCAGATGGCTGTAATAAACAATTTGATTTGCTGCATAAATCAATTTATTAAGATGCGAATCAAAAGCTGTGGTTGAACTGGCATTACATGTTTGCAATGGAAATATCAAGATATAAAGGCAAAGAAGTATGTTTCCCTCAAGTGATGTTTCACTCTTACTGACTCCATGTAATTTTTTTTGACCATCATAAAGAAGTAGTTTGTCATTGCCAAGTAGGTGGAAGTTTGATGATAGAAAATCCTCTGTAATGACATATTCGGGGAATAAATATAAAATTCCAAGTCAATACCTGATAATAGTATCGGAGAACCCAGCAAAGCCCTTCCACATAAGACTGTACAACTTTACGACGAAACTTCTTATCGTTGATATCAACATCAAATTTGCTCTTGTAATAGCGCTGTTTCCAGCCAGCTTCCCATAACCTTCATAAAAACAATAGTAAATCTACATAATATGCAATTCAGTTTATCAAATGGTTTCAACAAAAAAAGGAGAACAGGCTTGACTAACAGTGGTGTGGTTTAACTCCCATGTAATTGTATCAGAAGACTGTAGCCCTTGGATTATGACAGCAGTTGGGACCAGAATTTTTATTGTCAAGAGATGCAGTAGTAAAGTGAGATGTCATGTGACTATATCACTTAGTGATGGCAATCCTGGCAGTCCCTGTTTGCCATCATAACCTTGGGACTGTCCAAGTCATTAAGCAGGAAGAGGTGGGAGTCCCAGACAAGAAGTGGGGGGGGGAATTGGGGGGGCTGTAGGCAGGTGCTAGGGAAGTGCGAAAATGGAGAGACCACGGGGGGGGGTATTGTGGGGTGGGGAGCAGCTATTGAGTATGAGATCTTTCATACTTTGTAGTGGGGTTTTTCAGGAGAAAAAGTGGTGGGAGAGACTTATGGGAGCTACCTGCAACCTTCCCTGTTGACCTTCCCATTCTTTGCTTGTGGAGACTTTGCTTGTGGGAAGCTGGCAGAGAAGGTTGCAAGTAATAATTGGATGACCGCAGGACGCTGTAGCCTTACCAAACACCCAAATCATGATCATGTGACCAAAGGGGTGGTGTGATGGCTGGAACTTCAAGGACTGGTTGTAAATACTACTTCTTCATCACCATGGTAACGTTGAACAGGTGCTAAACTAGTGGTCATAATTCAAGGACTACATGTAAATTACTACTTAAATATACTCTTTTACCAGTTTTCCCTAAACTATGACTCAAACTCATCAATCTATGATGTTAAGATTGGTGTATCAATCTCTATACTGCAGCAGCTCATACCTCATAAAAGATACCCTGAGAGATAGACCAGATAAAGAAATAAACTCCATAGAAGACTAAAAACTATTTTTTATTTAGATTATCCAAGTAAACATAATATTACAAGCCTGATTTACTTCCCCTCCTCCCTCTTTTATATTCATGTGATTTAGGGGGTATCTATCTGTGACATGTTTGCAATCCTACCATACTGTTTGGACTTAAGCAATGTTTCCCTTTTTGTTGTCTAGTAATGGAGCTATCCTCTATCCATCAACATCATCCTCTTTACTCTCTACAAATGTAGACTGCTTTCTAGTTTGTTTCATTTTAATACACCTGGCATGTAGGAAAGAACAGGCAAAGTTAAAGTTATGGAGTTTTCTTAATAAGAACCAGTCTTTTAGTCCTAACTGGTAGTCAATTTCCCAGATCTTAGGCTTAGTATCTTGAAAACTGATCCTGATAATCTTTTAAATGGAAGTACTGAGAACTTCTTTCTAAATGCAAGAAGCCTGGAGTATACATAATATATTCTTCACTAACAGACAATAACCCCTCACTAAACTAAATTATCTGATTATAGAACTTGAAGAGTTAAACCATTCCATTTTTGCTGGTAGAATGAGATTCTGTTCACAGAGACTGAGCTGAATATTGAACCTCTAGCCAATCTGGTGTTTAGTCTCAAAGGGAGTAGCAGCTTTTAGGAAGAAAACCAGCATGCATACTAATGGAAACACTTAAATTTAACAGCTACAGCCTACACATCTCACTGGAATTTACCGAGTATCCCAACTCTCCACATTAATTATTGGTGGATAAAGAGATCATGGAAAAGCATTAGAAGGTGTGGCAGATGCAAGGTAAATAGTATTAATGAGACTTTCTCCCTTTTGACAACGCACTAACAAAGTATGAAATGTGGCACCTGACATTATCTTCAGGCTCCGGTTCACTGTCACTGTCCTCTTTTTTTCGCTTAATTCCTCCTGCTGGGGATGGCGTACCATCAGATGTGAAGCTTGAATTAGGAGAAACTGAAGGAGTCTGGGGATATAGTTAGCATGCAGAGAATTAGTGGAAAGGTCTCATTACGCTTACAAAAATTAAAATTAATGACTTTGCCAAAAAAAACCCAGAAAAATATATGCATCTACTTTACTTAACTATAGATTTATAGGAATTCAAAAGAACAATATAGAAACTAGTTCCATGCTACCAAGGGGATCTGAAATATACTCAGACAGCAACATTTCATGACAAGTAATAAACCACTTCTAAATTGACGAACTTTCAAAAGCGGATTCTGATATAACAATAGATCCTGATACTGAAAAGAAAAGGAAAACCATCCTATTAATTATTCTATTCTCTCCACACACCCATCTTTTTTAGTAGTCATATCAATGTATTTTCTTTGTTCTTTTTCCTTGTTTATTTTTTTGTTCTATTATTTTACTTTCACTTTATTTAAACTTTTTATTTTTGTAGCTGTCAGCTGCCTAGAGTAGCCCCATGGCGAGATAGGCAACAAAATAATAATAATGAACTCATCAGTTATAGTTTTAGTTCATATTAAAAGTATATATTAAATTAAAACCATAATGAGTGTATATACCATGATTCTACTTCATGTTTACAGGGAAATATATGCCAGGATCTAAGATAAATCAAGGTGTGTGTGTGTGTGTGTGTGTGTGTGTGTGTGTGTGTGTGTGTGTGTGTGTACATCAAATAGAACAGAAGTTTCTAAAGTGTATTCAATTAAAATCTTAACTCTGCTTCTTAATGAAGATAATTGGATACAACCCAATTTAAGAATTCAGAGTTCACATATTTAATAGACAATATATTATCCATAAAATCCTTCCCTCTGCACCAATTCATTTTGTACAAGTAGTTGTTAAATTGACTGCATCATTGTTTTACTCATTATTTTGAGCTGTGGACATTAGAGGCAAAGTTAGGGAATGGGATTAAATTTCTATTCTTTCAAGGCTTTTTCATTATCTGGAAAGATTAACTGCTAACGTTAAAGTGTTTAGGCAAAAAGTGGGGTTTTTTTTCTAATCAGTTATTAACTTTTCTCAGACTGAAGGGATCCAGAGAGAGTATATGGCTTCTAATCTCACTAGTCTGACTCTGGGTTGAACCCATGGTTGCAAGAAATTGAGGATATGATGGAATCAAGGTAGTAAAGGAAAGGTGAATGTATATAAGTTTGGGCTTTGTAGAAACTGAGCCATCATTAAGTCACTTTCCATTTGTTACCTTATCTATATTTATTTAAAAAATAATCACTTACAGTGTTTTGTCTGTCCTGCATTCTCATTTCATAGGCTGTCTGTCTTGGATTACTAATTGGCTGATGGCATGACCTGTTTCCTCTTCCTAAAGGTTGTGGGGCGAATTGTCCACCAAGCATAGTATGTTGTTCCCTCTGAAAGGAGCAGAATATAAACATAAATGTTGAGCATCAGCTATGAGAGCAAACACTACATACAGGTATTAATAGCTATGCCTATATTACACAGGATATTAATTTCCAAATGAATATGTAATACTTAAACATCCATACTGGCATATTTTATTTGGCTCATCAATAGAGTAACCACAAGCCTATGGCACTGACTGAGATAGAAGTGCCCCTCGGCCAGTAGAGAGTGTGTGGCTAGAGTTCAGAAAAATACGTTCATGAACTAATTTATCTTAACTGATTATAAAATTACAACTTAAAATCTATTAAGGAAAACTGAATGGCATTACTTCAGTTTAAAACTATGGTCAAAATATAATGATGACTTATTTTTATTTGGGATCTTTATAGAACGCACGTCAATTAATATGCTCAAATAGTTAACATATAGCAGTAACATAAAAACAATTAGTATGATCATTATTAGGAACACTAGAATAATATCCTGGTGATTCTTGAACAGAAAACTACAGACAGTTATCAGAACAACAGTAAAATTATGTTATATTATAATTAGCTTGGCAGTTCCAAATTTATTTAAGAAATACAAATAAAAATTTATGTATTTAATTAGTTAACAGCATCAATCAAAGCACGTTGACAATATAATAAAAAGAGTAATTTGAATACAGAAAGTGGTAGGACTGAGGTAGAAGTGTCAAGGTAATGGAGAAATAACAGGAATTCTCAATTATTTTCAAGCCGTACGCAATTTAAAATTATTATCAAAAGGCAGCAAAGATTGGAAAAAAGATGCAAATTTGCAGAAAAGGAATATTGTGAATTCTATCAAATCAATTTGACTGCAAGTTCATCCATAATGTTATATGGGAAAATATAAAATTTAGTCCAAGGGAAATTCTGAGAAAATATACAGAGTGTTGTGTTTTTGTGGCTGATTTAATTTAGGATCTAAGGACCATATACTGAATATGTTTGTGTATCCAAATAATATTTTAGATTAACAATGCAAGCTTACAGTTCAAGTTAAAAAAGACCGTATTTCTTAGCAAGTCAATCTTTGAATATATGTGTGTATGTTCTTTAGAGTCTGAATTAATTCTCTGTGGCTGATATTCAAAGAACTGTTCACCCAATATGCACGTGCTCAGGAAATTAGTGAACTTTTGTGTTTCTGTCATAGTTGCACCCCATGCTGTATGCCTTAGAAAATACCTAGTAGTTTGCAGTCCAGATTTGAGAATTAGGATTCAATAAAAAGAGTAAAAATTCTGTGGAATGAATATAAGCACTGGGGTATTTGCAGCAGCTCTTTGCATTTCAGCCTTGAAAAACTGCTACAACATTCTATTTGTATTCCTAATATAACTTTAAGACATTTCCTTTCTCTATACCAAGGTAGCTGCTACTAAATAGTTCCATTGTTTTAAATAAAGATGTTATAAATAAATAGGAATAGGAGATTTATATTCACCTTCATTCTTTTTCTTTTTTCTTTTTGCCTTCTTTTGAAATTTTCCTGTGTGCCCCATAAAATATGGAAAATGTACATTAACATTTATTAGGAAACAAAAAAATTCAAATATATATACTCGACAGAAAAACACACACACACACACACACACACACACACACAGTTCATTTTTGCTAAAAAAACATTTTGCAGATTCCTTTTCCTGCTTCAAAGTAAGTTGCTCTTCTAAACTAATCTGGAATCCTATTAAACTACGGAATCCTATTAAAGTACATATACATAACATGTCAATTACCCAATTCACAGATTTAACAAAGTGGGTCATATTCAGATCTAACTTCTCTGGATGTACTAAACAAACTACATATATATGTCTGGTATATTATATCAGCCAGAGGTTTTATAATATTCCTTACAGAAAAACTAGAAAAATTAGCAAAAATTGGTCACAAAGGAAGCTCTATGCACACAGAGAAATTTTAGAAATACTTTTTCCTAACTAACCAACCTGCTTTCTGAATGTTTTTCCTTAAAACCCTCAATTCATGTTAATCAAAACTAATATAAAAACAAAATGTTGAATCCAATACAAATTCATTGATAGCTTACTAAGGCAAACTCATTTCCTCTGATTTATAGGTAGTTTGTCAGGCCGAAGCCATATTTTATTAGAGACTTTGGCCTGCCACACTTGATGCTTAGAATGTATTATTGCTGGGGGAATTTGGGAGGGGCTGTTGCATGAGCAAAGTAGACATATAGCCATAACAAATTCCTTTTAGGCTTTCAAGGTCATCCTTTGTTCAGCACCTGGCCGGAAGCTGATGGGAGTAACGGACACGTTGGCAAAAGACAACTGGTCAACGTGATGAACTTGTGGGTGTGGGAACAAGGGAATGAACTTTAAACTGGGAGGATAAACCCTCATAGCTTTAGATTCGGGTTTGTCCCAGACATGCCAACATGGCTCTGTTAATAAATTGGAACTTTGAGGACTCTGATTTAATTCTGGATGCTATTTGGAACCCTGACACAGTTCTTGATTTACAACCACAACTGAGGTCAGGATTTCCATTGTAAAGCGTGGTTGTAAGTCAAGTCGGACCTGATTCTATGACATTTTTACAGTGGTTCGTAAGTGAATCACTGTGGCTGTTAAGTGAAACCAGCTTCCTCAATGGTCATTTTTTGCTAGAAATGAGCAAAGATGTCCACAAATTGCAGTCACGTGGCAATGAGACATTGCAACTGGTTGTTAAATATGAGCTGGTTGACATTTACCCAAATTGCAAACACATGATCAAGTATAGTTGTAAGCCATGTTTTCCTAAGCTATTGTAACTTTGAAGCACTGTTAAATGAACAGTCATAAGTCAAGAACTATTTGTAGCATAGAGTGGAATAACCATATGTATTTATTTTTTAAAAATGTTGTTAAAGAAAAACACACCAAACAGTTTCATAATAGCCCTTTCACCTCATCATCTTTCCTCTTCTTAAAAATGCTATCTTCAACTTCTCCAACAGCCAACATTATCATCTGTACTCTCTCCAAGTTGACATAACCATTTTCGGTAAGGTAACCCTGTAAATTGTAGAATACAATTGTAAGTAACCTTTCTCCTTTTTATGTTACTACATGAAGTGTTTGAAGGAATCACTTACTCCAGTTTTGTGCACAACATTTTTATATATGTTCACCAGGCGATCAATTGCTCCTTCCCTGCAATACAAGAATAAAACCATTTCACCCATTTCTTGGATGGTCTCATTGTGTTATATTCAAATTGTTATCCTAGTGATGTGTGACATCTACTGGCAGAACAAATTCTTCCTCCCTCCTCCATGCCACAATCTATAAATCTACTCTGTAGGGTTGGGAGATTTTGGAAACAGATTTGGGGCACAGAGTGAGGAGAGCAAAGAAAAATTCTACTGCATATGCTTGTACAACACTAAATTTAGCAGAGTTTAAACCAGTATTTAACTATTAATATGTGAAGTTACTATTGACTGCCATTCCCTACTTCTATAATATTTACTTAATCTAGAAAAGATAAGAACATGGAAAATATTTAATTTATCCATGAGGCTCTTTAAATCCCCTATGTACAAGACAAAAAGCCAACAAGCCTGCACAAATGACTAAAGAGCATGCTACTAATTTAAGGAAATGAACCAAGGTTCATGAGAAATAGTGAGCACAGTCTCAAAAAAGCTAGAGAGATCATGCACCATAATTAAGCAAAACAAAATAGCAAGATAATTGAAACTCATGCTTTTCAAAGCCTTATAAAGTTCACTGGATTTGGAACAGCAATTCTATTATCAGCTCGATCCAAATGAGTGAACTGAAACCCAAGAGAGCTTTGGACTTGTGTTTCTCAAACAGCACTCTCCACTACACAAGAACTTGCAAATCTAAAAAGCAAGAATCATTAATAATGCCCAAACTTTGTTTCTTTTAAGTGCAATAATCAATACCTAACAACATTTAAGTGTTTCTAGATATAAAGTTGTTTCTCTTACCTGATCTCTAATGAGGGTAAATGAGGGAGAAAATCATTTCCCACAAAGAAACACATGAAAACCCAGTCATCGATGCTTCTTTCAACATCAAAAGTGAAAGGCAAGCTGGCCATTGTTAGCTCTCTTTCCAAATACTAGAATTTTTTTAAAGAGAGTGAGTGAGAGACACACAAAAATGAAGCATTTTCTCAAGCATTAACAGAAATCAAATGTCAGATGTCTAGCGGGGATATTGTGAACGTGTGTCTGAGAACATAGGAAATGTTTTTTCCTTTCCACCAAGCAAGCGCAGTCCATCTCTTAATCAGAAGGCTAGAAGCACAAACAATCATGTTTCCCATCAGCCTGAATCTCTCTAGTTCTCCTTCACTGGCAAATATTTAGTACAAATCAATTTCTGTTCTGAATTTCTCTTCAATAATCTTGCATATTTAATATGTCCATATGTCCCAACTCTTTCTTTTAGTAGCGTAGGGATTATTTATTTTTGCACTCATCCTTTCAGGCTTCATTTGCACTAAAACACTGTCCAGCCAGCATTTGTTTTCAACATGTGACCTAAAAAAGGCTACGAAAAGAATCCTAAGCAGCATTTCCATCATACAAAAATGTCCATTCTAGACATTTCTCTTTTTCACTATGGTATGCACCTTTACAGACAAGACAAGACTTGGGAGAGAACATGTTTATCTTTCAAGGTTCAGGTAATTCACAACTTACAACCATTCATTAAGTGAACAATTGAAGTTATGGTGATACTGAACAAAGGGATGTATGACTGTTCCCCAAATTTATGGCTGATGCAGTGCCCCCCTACTCTGGGGTCACCTGGTCAAAACTCTGGTGCTTGGCCAGCCATCCACTCTTACAAATGCAGCAATACTTCCGCTCCCCATCTCTGCTCTTTCTGTCTCCCCCCTGCAGCGCCTGTCACCCTAGCTGACCTTTACCATCTCTTTGTTTTCTTCCCAATGTCATGCACAACAATTTCCTCAGGACACCTGGGAAAGAAGGCCTCATGTGACAAGGAGCCGCCTCTCAAAGGGCCATGGTGGGCAGGCCAGCAGTGGAAAAAGAAAGGCAAAAGCCAGCTGAGGCAACGAAGCACAAGGCTGCAAGAGCCTTGGAGTGTAGAGTGGCAAAGGCAATTGGAGCTAATTCTGGGCTTGGGTGGCTGGGGCCTCCTGGGCTGCTGGGGCTTCTGGCCACTTTTGGGGCTTCCCAGATGCTACAATTTTGCATTGTCCTGTTGGGCCAGGGTGCTGTGGCTGAGGCTTCTAGGGACAATTGTGGCTTTGTGCTGTGGTTCTGGGGTTTTTTGTGACCCCAGAGCCACAACACTCCAAGAAGTCCCTGATCTACAATGTGGAAAGCAGCACCAGAGCTGCTCAGTTCTGGGGCTCCTGGCCACCCCACAAGACAGAGTGCAAGGTGATCAAAAGAGAGATGGTGGGGAGATAGGCAAGCATAGGCAGTAAGAGGTATTCCCTTACTTTCCTGAGGCTTGGGGCTGGGATAGACCAAGCCCAGAATGGATTGGATTGGGGTAGTTCCTCAGCTGATGACTGGTGGCATTTGCTTAATGATGGCAATCGAGAGTGCCAGTGCTAAGTAATGTGATTACATGACATTGCAGTTTGCAACTGCATCATTTAGCAACAAAACTTTCAGTCCAAATTGTGACTGTAAGTTGAGGACAACCTGTAAAGAATCAGAATGAGGAAGATGCAGGAGCTAGCAAATGGAAGACTTAGGGAGCCAAAGCCAATGCAGACAGCAGCAGGCCTGATCTAAGAGATATAAAAGGGCTACTGTGAAAGAGGATGAAAGGTAAAGAGGATGAAAGGTTGCATGATTTTTCCCTTCATTTATTCTAGGTATAAAATAAGTATAATTGAAAATTTTACTGTCACAACCCCAACATTATAAGCTTAAGCAGTTTACACAGTAGTGATGGTAACATCTCTCTCTCTTTATCTCTTTCTGTCTCACACACACGCTCCCCCCCCCCCCGCTTGCTGGCACAATATCTTAAACAGAACTAGTTTGCTGTAGTGTTTCAGGTATCAGGCTAGAAACTGTAAGACTATGGGTTCTAGTCTTGCCTTAAACACAAAGCCATCTGGATGACCTTGAGCCTCTCTCTCAGGCTTGGAAGAAGGCAATAGCAAACCAATTCCAAAATCTTTCCAAGAAAATTGCAGGGATTTGTTCAGGCAGTCACCAGAAGTTAAAAACTGACTCAAAGGTGCACACACATACACACATGGTATCTCAAGTGTGGAGTGTTATTATACTGTCTCTTGTTCATTCAGAGGATCATGTGTTTATTTAACAATTACATTGTATGAACAAATAATATAAAGTAACAGCTGCTTCTCTTTTTTCCTTTTCTGTCCCTTACTCTGGTCAGCTGTCAAATGCTTCCCTTCTCATACCTCTCTCAAGTTCTCTCAGCTTCCCACCAACCGTCCTTACAAGGAAGTGTTCAGTTAACCTTTCCCTTTAGTAGAATTCAAGTAATTGGTCATTTCCTCCTGACACAGGAGCATCTTGCCTTATAGACACCTTTAGCTGCTTAGTGGGGAAAATGCTGACAATGAACAAAAACAAGAAGGCCAAGACATCTGGCTTCTCTTAGCTGACTGTCAGAATTAAATTCTTGGCTACCATGGCAACCCTGTTTGCTGACTGCTGCATAACATCTCTGTGCATGTTTACTTAGAAGTATCTCAGTGTATGCGATGGATCTCAAGACCCATTGTACAGCCTAGCTGTCTTTGTTCAAAATATATCCTAATATTACTTACTTCTCTCAAAACACATAAGCGAATAAATATAAATTCTTGTTCCATACCAGGAGGACAATCTGCAAACTGATCGTGCTGCAAAGATGAAAAATGACATACCATTTACACAAAGATTCATTTTAAAACAGTTTGTATTGACAGTATTGCCCTAAAGTAAACCTAATAAAAATTCCTTTAAATTAACTAGCATTTAGGAAATGAGTTTTGGATTGTGGTTTCCATTATAAATTTAAGTGAAATCTTTTTTTTTAATAGTACAAAGTTTATTTAAAAAATCCCTTCTCTGTTCAACAAAATGTATTCTTAAAGTAAATGTGTTTAGGAATACAGGTAGTCCTCAACTTAAAAGCACAATTGGAACTAGAATTTTTGTTGCTAAGCAGGACGATTAAGTGAGCCACACCAGATTTTATGAATTTTTTTGCTATGGTTAATCACTGCAGCTGTTAATTACATGGTTATTAAGTGAATGCAGCCCCCCCCCCTAATTTACTTTGTTTGTCAGAAGCCCACTGGGAAGGTTGCAAATCACAATTACATGACCCTGGGACACTGCAACCATCGTAAATACATGCTGGTTGTCAAGTGCCCAAAGACTGTGGGGATGCTGTGATGGTTAAGTGTGAGGACCAATTATCAGTCCCTTTTTTCCAGTGCCACTTTAACTTCGAACTCTGGCTAAAAGAATGGTTGTAAGTTGAGGGCTACTGGTACACAGCTAGTCTTCTAACATTGATCCACCCTTTGTCCATTCTGGTCTCACCATATTTATGAATGTTTTGTATTTATGCAAAGATAGTTCTTCCTCATGATCCACCAATCCAAGATACTGTTTTTAGTAGCTTTACTTCAGAGCAATACTGTATTCGTACAGAAAACAAATCACGGCTTAGCATTTTCCCTCACCTTTTCTGCTTATTCACAGGCAGCATCCCAACTACCCAGTTCCTTTCTTAAGCATGTCTGATTAGGAGCTTCCTAATTATGTTGCTTTATTTTTGCCTGATATCAGAAATAGCAATTGCAAAACTAATAAATTTAACTGTGGTTATTGCTTCCCCGCTTTGTAGTTACCTATTATATTAGAGACTGATTAAAAAACAAAATTCTTAATTCTAATTTTCTAGAGTACAGTATAAAATCCTTGAACACAGCTGATTTTTCTATCACTGGAAACTGGCCGAATGATCAGGGGCTCTGGGAAGTTTTTAACTAATAATTTCCTCAGCCTGAAAAAGTTTGAAAAGTTCTGCTCTAGTGACTAGATAAACAAACTGGGATGCCAAGATCAGTTATAATAGTTCCCTGGTGGCAGATGTCTGTTAGCTTAATATTTTAATATGTGCTAAGCCACGGGTGTCAAACTCGATTTCATTGAGGGCCGCATCAGGGTTGTGTTTGACTTTGGAGGGCCTGTGTGTCTGTGTGTCCAGGAGTGGGCTTGACCAGGATGGACGTTTGACATAGACTCAAGATGCATTTTTCCCCTTTCTCTTCTTCCTTTTCAGAGTTCTTTACTATAACCATTTTCCTATCTCTTCTACCAGATATTACTGGCAAACATTTATTACTTATTCTTCATACTCCACTAAATTTTTTATTTCTAAATTTATACCCCATTGTTTAATAGTAAATTGTTTTCCAGGCAGAAAAGCTATTTATACTATTGTATTTTTATTATTCAACTAATAATAAAAATACCATAGCATAGATAACATAATACAAGATCTAACAGCAGAGGTAAATTTCCAGGATAGTAAATAGAAATGGCTGTCAATTATAGATTGTTGATTATAGATTAAATGGACTTACAGTATGTAAAATCTGGCATTAAACTGTAGTATTAACATAGGATGTAGCTTGTTTTCTATCCAGATCAGGCACTTGAGACCACATAATTGGAATCCAGTCCAGTCCAGTCCTCCTGCAGGACTCTGCGCAGCCCATTTTTGGTCTCCCCAGCCTCCTGCAGCACTCTGCCGGCCGAAAACGGGCCGTGTGGAGGCCCTGAGCGGCCTGTTTTGGCTGGCAGAGGCAAATATTTGATATTTCCAGACCGGCCCCGCAGGCCAGATTTAAGCATTTGACACCCCTGTATTAAGCTGATACTAACAGCCTTGAGATTTACTTAACAACAGAGGAAAAGTGGTGAAAAGAGCGGGACCAAAATCAGTTTTTCCTATTCCCTTTGATAGTTTATCATTTTTCATTATGTGGACATAAAAATCAGATATACTTGTCAGACTGAGGGTGTGACAGCAGATGAATTCAGAAAAAAGTCCCTCTTCCCTAACAAGGCTTTTATTTCTCTATCACCTGGTTTCTTTTTTAAAAAAAGGAGGGATTATGAAATATATTCCAATACTTTCAGTTTGAATTAGGAACTGTTAATAATGATAGAACTTCAGATTAAGAAAATGTGACTGAATGTAATTTAATGTAGTAAGTGACATGCTATGAACCTTGGTTGTTGTTCTCTCCAATTTTCCCCTCATTTCCTGAAAATCAGATATTTCTGTATCTATTAGATAGAGAAGATAACATCTACAGTACATATATTTTTGTTTCATCATTTCCTCTGCAAATATCTTATAATGCATATTGATTTTATTACTTTTGCATAGATTTAATTATTGCTTGATTTTTATTGTTCATTTTTATGGTAGCTAAACTGTGCACTGGTGGAGAATACATTAGAAAGAAAAAAATGTTTGTTATCTAATGCCAGGATAATATTTTTACTACTATGCTCCTAAACATTAAAAATGAAGAGATGCCATATTTCTGGAGATCAGCAACTTTGTTTATTTTAGTAAAAATTAAAAATATTGAATGTACATTCAATAGGTGCATAATAATGGTCTGAATGAACTGTATTTTCACACCAACACTTACAAAGGATATTAAAGTTATTTTATTTATTTCCAATGTTCCCTCTAATTCCCAGTTTTGCAAAATGAAAAAAAAAGGGGATATATTTTCCATTGCTTCAGATATTCTGAAAGTTCTATACCTCTAGACCAGCGGTTCCCAACCTGGGGGTCGCGACCCCTTTGGGGGTCGCGAGACCGTTTCCCAGGGGTCGCAGACGTCTTTCATTGATACCCATTTTCTTTACGCAACAACCAAAGCAAAAACATGAGGGGCTCACTTCAAAGGAGTGGATTATTGGGAAAGGATCTTTTTGAGGAGAAAGAGGAAGGGAACAAGGCGGCGCTCATGAAATCCCGGAAGGAAAAGACCAACAATGGAGAGGAGCAAACCCCTGTCCTTTCTGTCCTGTGGACTCGATGATGAGACCTCCCCCAGCTCAAGGGAAGAGGCGGGGAGGGCAAACAGCACAAGAGGCGGGACAGACAGCAGCCTCGTTATGGCTTGCAAACAGATCCACATGACTGCCTGCTCGTCCAGAGCGGCTGCTGTCCTGGCTGGATTTTGAGCCGAAGTTTGGGGGAAAGAAAGACTTCTGCTGCTTCTGCTTTTGATTGCACAGAAGGAAAGCAGCAGAAGTCTTTCTTTCTTTCTCCCAATCTTCGGCTTCCAAATCCAGAAGCGGGTTCTAATGCAACAGTACGGAGGGGGAGTTTGCAAGTGGCGGCAAAGGGGATCTTCCAAGGACGTTTCCGTTCCGGGGGGAGCCCCCCCTCCTCTTCGTTCAGCCCCTGGGAGCAGAAGCCGGGATTGAAGTCAGCTTGGGGGAGGAACGAGAGAGCGGAGGCCAGCCAAAGAGGCGGCAGAGGCGGAGGGCAGGACCCTGCAAGCAGCAGCAGCAGCAGCCGAAGGGCAGCTGGGGCAGAGCCGGGCTTCCAGCTGCCGCCTGTTGCCATGTTCCTCGCTTTGCTCCGCCGGCTTTGCGCGCTCGGCAGCGGCCAAGTGGGGCACAGCCGCCTGGAGAGAATGTGCCAAGGAATGCTTGGCTCCAGCGCACGCAATGGAGGAGCCCCCGGGGCTGCAGGTGCCGCGCACACAGGGCAATTTCTTGGCGGCCGCCATGGCCACCCCCGCTCGCCTCGGCACCCACCTGCTGTCGGCCGCTGCTACAGCTATTGCTGCTGCTGCTCACGGGGTCCCACCGGCCGCCCGCCACCTCTTTGGCTGGCCTCCCCTCTCTTGTTCCTCCCCCAAGCTGGCTTCAATCCCGGCTTTTGCAAAGAGAGGAACATGGTGACAGGTGGCAGCTGGAAGCCCGGCTCTGCCCTGGCTGCCCTTCGGCCGCTGCTGCTGCTGTTGCTGCTGCTGCTCGCGGGGTCCCACCAGCCAGCTGCCGCCTCCACCGCCTCTTTGGCTGGCCTCCCTTCTCTCATTCCTCCCCCAAGCTGGCTTCAATCCCGGCTTCTGATCCCGGGGGCCGAGCGAAGAGTGGGGGGGGGGCTTCCCCGGAACGGAAACGTCCGTGGAAGATCCCCTTTGCCACCACTTGTGAACTCCCCCTCCGTACTGTTGCATTTGCACCCGCGAGGGTTCCAAATAAAAAACAGCCGCCTGTCCTGGCCCCGCCGAAGTCGCGCACGCCTTTTGTGATGGGGCTCTAAAAGCTCCCAGAGGCAACATGTGAAGCAAGCGGAGACTTCACCCGGACGCCATTATTTGGGTTATTTTACTCTCTGCGCATGCGCAGAAGCTTTGCGCATGCGCAGAGGGTAAAAATCCAAATGGCGGCGGCGGGGTGGGTTGCGGCGGCGGGGCGTGGGTCGCGGCATTAGAAAGGTTGGGAACCACTGCTCTAGACCAAAGTTATTATTTACTTGTAATCCTTGAGATATTATGAAAATATAACTAGGTCCCTCTCCTAACAAAACAGTGGCAATAGTCCTAAGCCAGTGATGGCGAACCTTTTTTTCCTCGGGTGCCGAAAGTGCACACGCGTGCGCTATCGCACACGTGCGAGTGCCCACACGCATAATTCAATGACGGGGGAGGGCGAAAACGGCTTCCTCCGCCCCCGTCGGAGGCCCTCTGGAGGCTGGAAATGGCCCATTTTCTGACTTCCGGTGGGCCCAGTAGGCCCATTTTTTGCCCTGCCCCCCAAGGCCTCCGGAAGCCAAAAATGCCCTCCCAGAGCCTCCGTGTGAGCCGAAAATCAGCTGGATGGCGTGCACATGTGTGCTGGAGCTAAGCTAGGGCAACGGCTCACGTGCCGGTAGATATGGCTCTGTGTGCCACCTGTGGCACGCATGCCATAGGTTCGCCATCACTGTCCTAAGTAATTTGGGCAAAACAAAAAGAGGATGGCATGGAAGAGTGAACAATGAAGTCAAACCATGTGCAGGCAAGGGATTGCCTATGAGACTTTGCTGGGGCACAGGAACAAACTAAAAATTAGTCACCAATGCTGGATTCAGACATAATTGAAAAAATAGTAACATCTGAATCATTGTAGCAAACAAGGACATACATTATCTTCAAACCTTGGTTTCAAATGGAGCTTTGCTGGCCAAAAAATGAATCAAATTTATTGCCTGGAGTAGATTTATTTATTTATTTTTCATATTTCTAAACAGCTCATCTCTCTCAAAGAGGGGATTCAGATGTTCACGCAAAGGATATTAAATTAAATGAATCCCCATCATAACCCAAGATAATAAATACTTCTATGTGTGTCTTTTCTTACAAATGCTGCCATCACACGATATATGTAAGATAAAGCAACTATTTATCAAAGGTAAGTGTCATGGTTAAGCAAGAAACTGTATAAAGCAGTTCTCAACCTTTCATTCTGAATAGCACACCAATGGTAATGAAAAGAAGTTAAGTAAATTCAACTTACCTCCCCTTGTTTTTCCTTTGGTAGGCCTTGGCAGTCCTTAATTTCATGTCCAAATTGGTTACAAAGACCACATGGTTTAGGTTTATTAGGCTTAAATTCTTCTCTGATTATAGTAAAATTTGGTTCATGAGTAGCTAATCCAAGCATAATAAGGTCAGCTACAAAAGAAACAGAACAAACCCCAACCATTAATAAGGGCTCAGTGCTGATAAGCCACCAAAGCTTTGGAGAGACTAAGCATAGGGTCATTCCATGTCAAGTGGTCTGGGATTCCCAGCTCGACCATCACGGATTTTGATGAAATTTGATGTAAACATGCACACATGTCCCCAATGAACATTGATAAAGTGTTACGTTTGCGGATGCAATACTTGCGGAGATATAGTCATTTGTATGACCCCATACCGCAGCCTTTGACAGTATGTCTCTGAGGTTTCAGCAACTTTGAGACATAATATCTCTGACAATATTTTGTTGAGAGAAACAAAACTTGGCCATCTTGTACAACTTGTTGTGCTCTATTAAACAAAATAATAAAAACATTCTCATGAGCGATCTCCATCTAGATAATCTGGAGCAAAGTTGGCCGAAAATGACTGCAGCGCGAAAAAAGGGTAAAGTTTGGCTTCTTATATCTTATATCCAGAAGGAGAGGTATGAGAAATGTGAACTTTTGTGCGTAATAACTTAGCAACACAAGGTTTTCGAATATAAAATTTCATTCTCCTACTGCTTTCCAATAGTTCACAAATTGAGTGTAAAGTTGACAGTTTTTGTAAAAACGCCAAAAACAGGGTATTTTCAGCTCGCTTTTACAAAAAAAGACCTTCTGGAAACTCTGTTAAATCATTCTCATTAGAAAGAGCATGTTTCAACCCCCCTAAAAAAGTAGAGTTGGTGTTTCATCGCTGACGTATAAAGCCCTAAAAATAGGGACAAAGTGGAGGACGTTGCTATGGCAGCGTCACATCCATTCTATTATTGTTTCGTCTTGTTCGTTTTATATAGACATCATTACTACTATTATATTGCATTGGTCCATGGTGACATTGTCACTACCAGTTCAGGCACTTGACCCAGCAACCCCATCGCCATAGGGGGCACGCCCGATAGCTGTGCAATACCAGCCACGGGTGGGTTTCTTGGTTCAGGATTCCAAGCCTGTAGTTTGGTTTCTTCCTCGAGGTTCCAAAGCCTTGTGTGGGTATCTGTCCGGTTCCCAAGCTGCCGACTGGGCAGCTTATCCTAGGTTCCCAAGCCTAAAGTGGGTATCGTATATGGTTCCCAAGCCAAAGTCCATACTATTCGTATAAACTGCCAAATTTCAATGACTGCTTATGTATTAATTGAATTTACGTGCCACATTCTTTAGCGTCGCTTCTGGGAATTGATACTGTCGACCTGATGACATGACTGAAGGCACTGGAAGCATGCAAATAAGATGTGGTTCTGGAACCCAACAAACATCTTGTCTTTCAGGCCAATAAAATGAATGAGCAAGGCCTCGAGGATGCATAAATGTTACCAACGCATCATTTTGTTCGATCGAAATTTCCATGACGTTGCCTACCCACCATTATTTGTCATAAATGCAGGCAACATAACAACCAGGAAATAGGTTGGCCAATTTTAAATTCAGATCGACAGTATTGGACAGTTTGGCCACAAAGTTAATTGTGTCATTTGAAACTTTGCTGACAGAAATCAAAGTTGAATCAACTGGCACAAATGGGTAATGATCTCTTGTGCCAGCTATTGTGCTGCTAACTTTCCATCTTTCTTCTTGCAGCATCCCACGCCCTGTTTTGGCTTCCAGTTTGGTGCACAGGCCTTCCAGGCCCAAAATTGGGTGGGGGGGGGCACATGCACACCCTCAAAATTCAATGTGAGCGCCCCTGCGCATGTCCCTGTCCCCCCATGCATGCGCACGCATCCCCGGCGCATGCACGCTGTCCCCCTCGCCCATTTTTGGCTTCAAGGTTGGTGCAGGCGGCTTTCCAGGCCCAAAACAGGGCATGGGGGGGGGCTCGGCTGGGGCGACTGTTGGCGTGCCTGCAGAGAAGGCTCTCCGTGCCACCTGTGGCACATGTGCCATAGGTTCGCCATCACGGCCATAGGATATAGGCTTGGTACATTCTCTTCTTCCCAACTTTCATGCCCAGTTTACCAGAATTAGCAAATTATTTTTAGAATTAAATGCACTCAGAAGGATGTTTAATAAGTAGAAAATGGAGGGAAGCCATGTACTGAGAAGTACAGGAAGAAAATGTAATTAGGTGGTCCATTTGAACTTACATAATCTAAGTGATAGTTTAATATTTAATTCAGCCAAATGTACTTTTATTTAAAATTATACCATGCACTGAACTGAATAACAAACATTCTCCACGCAGTCTTTTTTTATTACTAATACAGAAGAGCCTAGAGATAGACTTACCGTCAGCACCACATAAACAGTGGTGAGTATTTGGATCATGGTTTGGCTGGGCTAAAACAAAAGGACATTGTGTCATTATAGAATTCTGATATTTCACAGACATGATACAGCAAAAAATTGTTTAGACTCTACTTAACTATTTAAAATATTTAAAAAGATACTGTAGTATTAATAAACACATCCCTGGACTCTGAAAGAAATAAGAATGGTAACAAAGAAAATGCAATCTTGAAAAAACAGTAGACTAGAAAAGTTCATAAGAAAGTATTCACCAGAATAATAAACACAATGTCTTATTATCTCCAATTACTGCCACAATGTTATTTACTATTTTGCCATTTAATCAAGTTTATCAGTTGATTATGTGTCAGCAAATTTGTTGTTACAGAATTTTTCTCCATGATGGTCTGTTCCTAAGTTGGTCCTTCAGGTCTTCTATCCATTTAAGTAAAATATAGGAGTGCTTTACCATTCCCTTCTCCTGCACAGTATGAATTGATGCCTTTGCTGTTGTCACTAGAGATGTGAAGGCCTGGAAAAAACCCGGAAAAATTCGGGGAAAAAAAAACGGATTTTTCTGTTTTTTTCCTGAAGGCTTTTTTGTTTTTTTTCCAAAAAATTGAAAAAATTGAAAAAAGAAAAAAAAAACCATTGTGGAATATTTTATTTTAACATGATGAATAAAATATTTTAAGACAGGGTGTTCAAATATTTTCCAAATCATTTCTAAAAAAATTGTATGATATCAGATTATTCTAATTTCCGCACTGAGTGAGGACAAGCAAGTCCTAGGTAACAAACTGAACTCTCCAATGCAAGAACAGTATGCATTTCTTCCTTTAGGAGATGCTGCTATTGTAACAAGAAAAAGGTTTGTTTTGCTTTTGCATGTTAGTGGGTGTGTTTGGTTTGTTCTGTCCTCTTCACTAGGCCTCAAAAGCATTGGAAGAAAATACAGAGCAACAAAAAGGACCTGTGCTGAATGAAGGGACTTATGAGAATGGGGTTTTTATTTTTATTTTTATTTAATACAGTGGAAATGAAATATGAAAAATTGTTACTTTTGGTTTTGAAAATTGTTTTGTGGAGGCTTTTTGGCTATTCCACATAAAGTAGTGAGCAGTTCAGGAGATTGTTGCTCCCTTTGTTACAATTACAAATAAATAAATATTATAAAAAAGTAAATTCTGTTTGTGATAATTGTTTGGCTACACTATATTTTTAATATGCTAGTTGTGATAATTTTATGTCAAGTCAAATTGTCCATAGCCATATTTTATGTTCCTAAAGTAACAGAATGACTTTCAATCTTAAAAAGACAAAAAAGTGCTAATGTAGCATTTTTTTCAATTTTTCCAAAAATTTCCGTTTCCCCCCTGAAAAAAACCGGGTTTTTTTTCCGAGCTTCAAAATTTCCGGAAATTTTACATCTCTAGTTGTCACTAAAACGGTAGTTTGTCTCCAGCATCTTTCTATATCACTGCTGCCCAATATAGATACATGCTCGTTTTACCTAGGAAGCTAGGATGATCTTCGTGCTTTAGGTAACCTAGCTGAAAATATAGTCATGTGAAAAGGAAATATCTCTTTGAGATCTATGGTTTTATATACCGTATTTTTTTGACTATAAGACGCAGTGGACTATAAGACGCACCTAAATTTACAGGAGGAAAACAAGAAAAAATATTTTTTGGCCTCCACGCGTCGCATTTTTGCTCTCCCTGGCCCCCAGAAGCACTCTGCAGTGGTCTGCACGTCCCGTTTTCGGGCTCCCAAGCCCTCTGCACGTCGCGTTTTTGCCTTCCTAGGCCCCCAGAAACACTCTGCAGTGCTCCGCATGACCCGTTTTTGCCAAAAACGGACCTGTTTTTGGGCTCCCAAGCCCTTTGTGAGTCGTGTTTTCGCCCTCCTCAGCCCCCAGAAGCACTGTGCAGTGCTCAGCATGGCCCACTTTTGCCAAAAATGGGCCATATGGAGCACTGCAGAGTGCTTCTGGGGGCCGGGGAGGGCGAAAGCGTGACACGTGGAGGGTTTGTGAGGCCAAAAATGCCTGTATTTGGTCTATAAGATGCACCTAAATTTTCACCCACTTTTAGGAGGGGGAAGGTGCGTCTTATACTCTGAAAAATACGGTACTACTTTTAAGAACTGCTAAGGACCATATGATTTTTACTATGTCCTTGATACATAAAACCATAGAACTGAAAGTGGGTGTACTTTCTTTTTAATATGACTGTATATACTCTTGTCACACAGTCCCAATGTTCTTTACTATAGGTAATCCTCGACCTATGACCACAATTGACCTCAAAATTTATGTTGTTAAGCAAAGCAGTTAAATCATAAATACATGCCAGTTGCCAAATATCCAAATTTTGATCATGTGAACATGGGGATGCTGCAATGGTTGCAAGTGTGAAAACTGATTGTAAGTCACATTTTTAGTGCTGTTTTCATTTTGAATGGTCACTAGGCAAATGGTTGTAGGTCGAGGACTACCTGTAATCCCTCCCAGAAACAGACTCCTGCCACAGGACTTGGAGGAGGGCTGATGGAAGGAAATAACCAGGGGTTTAATTCCAATATGAGAGAAGAATCAACATAGTCTTATAGATCCATTTCATTTTTCATCATATAACACCATAAGAGCTAGATCAGTAATTTTAAATCAAGTAATTTTCCAAATTATTCTATATTCTTTATTCATGTAATCAAATTGATTTTGTGTAGCTCTTGCATATAATTCAATGAAAACACAGTATAATCAAATCCAATAGGATAAAATAATAATATTGAAATACATTAAAAACAAATTAACAAAACCAATACTATATATATATATATATATATATATATATATATATATATATATATATATATATATATATATATATATATATATATATATATATATATATATATATATAAAATATAAAAAATCAGACATATCAATTCAGTTCAAAGACATTGAGAAGAAACAAAGCATGTATTAATGTATCCAGCTAGCTAATTTAGTGAGCATATATTGACATGGATTTTAAATTCTGCTGCATAGTTTCTCTTACCCTATTCTTTCTCTAGCTGCAATAACTTCCCTTTAAATAAGGTAATGATTATTGTTGAACTAAGGTTTTAAGGCATTAAAAATAAGCTGCTAAATAACTCAACTTTTGGGTCTCTTCAATTCAGCCTACCTTAGTGTTAGTGTAACCAGAAAGATAGTACTTATTCCTAAGTTCAACATGTTTTTTGACACATTAGAAAAGAGTATTGTTTTTTAAATTCTATTGCAAACATTTTGAGAAACGAGATATTTCATAGATGAGAGAAATTCTCTAGAACTGTTCACCCAAAGAACATATTTAAGGAATGAAGCTTCCAAAAAGCCACATTTTTAGAAGTTTACTATCTCACTTCACAGATGCAAGTTGTTTCATATAAAATATACATCTGTTACATACAGGTGGTCCTCAATTGTTTGTTCAGTGACCATTCAAAATATGACGATGCTGAATGGACTTATGACACCTGCCCCAATTTATGGCCAATAGTGTCCCCATCACATGAACAAAACTCTGTGCTTGACAATCCACCTTTATAACCGACCATTGTCCCCCCCGCTTATCTCAGGGCCTCCCCCACCCTGAAGGCACCCCATGTTCTGCTTAACGACTGCAACAGGAAAAGCAGAGATTGTGGTTGTTAAGCGAGACAATTATGTGAACACCTCACTTAAAGATTGCTATGATTTTTGACCATACTCAGGCGGCTTCATTATGGTGATATGTTGAGGACTTCCTGTACGCTAAAATCAGGTACACAATTTAAGTTGCTATATGGACTAACATCAAGACCGCTAAGCTTATTTTTGTATTTTTAAATTTAGATTTTATATCTTGTACATGTCAAGCCTGAATTTGATCGGGTTGTGGGATTGTTTGTACTCTGGGTTATGCTAACATGAATTCAGTTTGACACAGTTGGAAACGGAAGGGAGGAGAGCTGAGGTGGTTGGAGTCTTCAGCCAAAACAACATAGTTGGTCGATGAGTCAGCTACATTCCAGCGGCTGACTGACTGAAGGAGGAGGAGTGAAGTCGCCAAGCAACCAGCTCTCATCCCGGTTGGACAGTATGACATATTGTTTTGGAAAAATAAGAAACCCTTATTTATAGTGGGGTGAAAAGCTCGGGAACTTTAGTCCTGGCTTTTCACCAGTTCTTGTCAAGATGGTGTATCTAAATAAATTTGTTCTTTAATGAAAGGAAATGCCTTGGAGTTCGATTTGTGATGGATGCATTACTTGGAACCTGACAATACATGTACTAAACTATTACTACAATCACATGAAACCTATTGCTCTGCATATGTTCAATGAGTATTTTGACAACTTATGTTGTATAAAACAGTAATACATTAATTCAAACTGTTCAAAGTTATCCTACTAATTCTAGTAAACTGCATATTCTCCTGTAAAAAGCATAATATCCCTACCTCTTTGCCTTCGTATGTAATCCATTATTTTGTGTTCACCCTCACCTGGAGCACTTGCATCAGATAAAATAACCTATTAATAACAAAACAAAGCAACATAAGATATAAATTGAAATAATACAGAATATCAGCATGAAAATTACTACTAATGTATATATGGCACACTATTTTCTAAACTTTTGATGCCTTGAGTAATTTTAAAAAACAAAAACTGGAAGAACACTGTTTTTTATATTCTCAGAAATACAAATCACCTCAGATATATTCAGATCTAGAACCTGCACGGGAGGAATGGAAAAGGGGTGTTGGACTTACCTGATACGCCTCTTCTCATCAGGTGGAGCCATCATTCAGATAGAGATGTCCTTGTCCAATCAGAGGTAAGGACCGAGTCTGTTCTTAGGTTAAATAGCTGGATCCGCCCTCCTGGATCCCAGTTTTGCAAGGGCCGAAGGTATCAGATTCGACGTGACTACTTCCAAAAACAAAATATAATTCCACCCTTCCTGAAACCACCTCAATGGGGTGGTTGTTGGCTATAAAGGTAAAAATGTCCCCCAGAAAAAAATGAAACTAATGATAACTTAAGTCTAACTCAAACTAACGAACTGTGTAGGTTGACTCCCCCTTCTTAGTTCTTCAAGGGGTGGGACTGAATGATGGCTCCACCTGATGAGAAGAGGCATATCAGGTAAGTCCAACACCCATTCTCCATCATGGGTGGAGCCATCATTCAGGTAGGGACATACCCAAGCCCCAAGTCCCACGGGAGGGTCCTGATCTATTCTGTCTCAATGAGACACTTTGTGTACCCTTTGCAATATCCTGTGGCCGAACGCTGCGTCGGCCGACGCAAATTTGTCAATCTTGTAATGCCGAATAAACTGAGTGGGAGACGCCCAAGTCGCTGCCCTGCAGACCTCCGCCAGTGGAACCTGGAAGGCCCAGGCTGCTGAAGTTGCCGCGCTGTGTGTGGAATGAGCGGTAAACCCAGCCGGGCGTGGCAGCGCTGAAAGTTTGTAAGCCTTAGCAATCATCCCTCGGATCCAGCGACCAATAGTTACTGATGACACCTTTCGCCCCACTGAATGAGGCAAGAAGGCCACCAAGAGGGCTTCGGTTTTGCGTACCTGGTGGATCCTCTTCAAGTAAATCCGTAGAGACCTACGAACATCCAAGGTATGCCATAGCCTCTCCGATGGGTGCGAAGAGTTCGCGCAGAAGGTAGGTAGAACCAATTCCTGGGACCTATGGAAGGCGGAATTGATCTTGGGGATGAAGGAAGGATCCAGTCTGAGAACCACCCAATCCGGATGAAAGATGCACAGATCCTCTCTCATGGAGAGAGCAGCAAGGTCAGAAATCCTGCGCGCTGAAGTAATATCCAGCAGAAATGCTACCTTATAGAATAGGTGTCTGAGTGAAGCCTCTCAGAGCGATTCATATGGTGGACCCGTCAGGGATTTAAGTACTCTTAGAAGTTCCCAGGTCAGGTACCTGTGGATGACCGGTGGACGGAGAGTGGCAGCTCCTTGCAGAAACCGACGAACTGTTGGAAACTGAGCCAAAGTCTTGACCTGATCGCATGTAAGTACAGATGAGAGGGCCGCTACGTGTCGGCGGAGAGTGTTAGGGGATAGCCCCTTGGTCAGTCCCCTCTGGAGGAACTTCAACACCTTCGGCAGGGGGATGTGAGTTGGAGACAGGCCTTCGGATTAACACCATGCGCAAAAAGCTTTCCAAGTTGCGGTGTAGATTCTCTGTGTTGAGGGCCGCCTGGATTGTGAGTATGACCTCCGGGTCATAATCCTGTTGTCTCAGAGAGCACCATTCAACTGCCATGCAGTCAGTTGAAGACATTGTGGGTCTGGATGGAGTAAGACTCCTTGGCTGAGAGCTGTTTTGAGAGCTGGGACCCGCCACGGAGGCGCCACCGACAGGGCCTTGAGATCCGCAAACCAGGCTCTCCGAAGCCAGTGAGGGGCCCCGAGGATTACCTCCGCCCACTGTTGGAGAACCTTCTGTATTACCCGAGGAAGGATTAGAATTGGAGGGAAGGCGTAGAGGAGGCCTGGGGGCCACTGCTCGCGAAGAGCGTTCACTCCCTCCGCTCCCAGGGAGGGGAACCGAGAGAAGAACCTCGGTACTGGGCGTTCTGTGGAGACGCAAATAGGTCCACTTGCGGGACTCTGAACTGGTTCAATATGTCTTGGAAGAGGGACGGATGCAGCTGCCACTCTGCCTGGTCGACCTCCTCCCTGCTGAGCCAGTACGCTTGGGTGTTTGACACCCCTGACACATGTTCCGCTGTTATCGAGAGCAGGTGCCTCTCTGCCCACAGTCCCAGTTTGAGTGCCTCCTGTAGGAGGGCCCGAGATCGAGTTCCACCCTGGCAATTGATGTTCGCCTTGTTGGTCATGTTGTCCGTGAGGACCAGGACGTGATGGCCTGCCAGGAGGTTCTTGAAATGTTTGAGAGCCAGGAACACTGCTCAGAGTTCTAGCCAGTTGATTGAGGGTTTCCTGAGGGGACCATCGTCCCTGAGCCATCTGACCTTGAGTGTGTGCTCCCCATCCAATCAGGCTTGCGTCTGTTGTTACTGAAATTCTGGTCTGATCTAGGAAGCAGCACCCACTGGATAACGCTGGAGAGATCCACCAGATCAGCGAGCGGCGGACCTCCAGCAGAACCAGTGGTTGTTGAGGTGCTGCGTCCCGATCTCTGGAAAGGCAAAAGGAACCATTGTAGTTCCCTAGAATGGAGTCATGCACAGGGAGTGATGGCAATACAGGAGATCATCTTCCCCAATAAAGAGGAAAGGGAGACTAGGGGAACCTTGCGATCTGGCGAACTTGGTAGACCAGATCCCTAATGCTTTCCTGTCTCTCCTGAGAAAGGGACACCCTGCATTGAATGGTATCTATAACCACCCCCAGGTGGAGAAGTTTCATGGAGGGGACAAGGTGACTCTTCTCCAGGTTGATAAAAAACCCATGATCCCGAAGAGTGTCAAGGGCTATCTGAAGGTCCTTCCTCGCAAGAGGGATGGATATTGCTTGTACCAGAATGTCATCTAGGTAGCACTGTATCCGTACCGGGATGGACGTGAGATGGGCCGCCACTGCTGCCAGCACCTTAGTGAAAACTCTAGGTGCTGAGGATAGGCCGAAGGGCAGGGCCCGATATTGGACGTGTTTCCCTGCATAGCAGAACCTAAGATACTGCCGGTAGTGATAGTTAATGGGAATATGCAGGTAAGCCTCCGTTAGATCCAAGGAGGCCAGGAGATCCCCCTGCCTGATGCATCCCAAGATGGACTGGAGAGAGTGCATCTTGAACCGCCTGTACTTGATGTTCAAGCGTTTTAAGTCTAGAATAGCTCTCCATCCCCCTGAGATTTTGGGGACCACAAAAAGAATCAAATAATGCCCCTGCCCCTGTTGGTCCAAGAATACCTGCTGAATGGCGTTGATATCCAGTAGGTACTGGACCACTTCATCCATTAAAGCCTTTTTGGATGACACTCTGGATGTGGGGCATTGAACAAAAAACCTCTGGGGAAGGGAAAGGAATTCCAGGGAGAGTCCCTGTCTGATGGTTTGTAACACCCATTGGTCCTGGGTAGTTCGCTCCCACATATGAGAAAAGAGAGTGAGCCGACCCATGGGGATATGGGGTGAGACCATATCTAGTTTTACGGAAGGGACGGCCGCTCCCTCCCCTGAAGGGCCATCTATACTGCCTGTCCCTACCAGATCTGTCTGGGGGCTGGAACTGTCGGAAGCTAGACTGACCTTGTGCCCTGGGGAAACTGGATCCTTGTTCAGCACCCCGAAAGGGCCAGCAGGTATATGGTGAAGAACAGAAGTTGCCTTTCACGGAAATAGAGGGTAGCACCTTCCTCTTGTCGCGGGTCTCAACTAGGATGGGCTCCAGCACTTCCCTGAACAGCTGTTGACCTTGGAATGGTGCTGTGGCTAGGCACCACTTGTGCCGGTTATCTACCGGCCACTGGCGGAGCCAATGCATGCGTCGAGCCACGACTGATGTCCCTATGGCCTTGGAGGCAAATCATGATACCTGAAGATAAGTGTCTGCTGTGAACTGGGTAGCCGCAAAGATCTTATTGAAGTCCTGCTGCGCTCTGTGTTGGAAGCCAGAAGGTATTCCTGTAGCTGTCGTAGCAGATCGGGGAGGAGCGAGTGAAGAAGGACACAGAAGACAACGCTTTCACTGCCCATGCCACTGCTTGATGGTTCTTGATGAGGACTTGCTCCGTCTTTTTATCTTCTAGTTTCAATATTTCCTCCGCATCGCCTGGCATGGTCGTAGGGGCATGCAGAGCCCTCACCGGCGCATCCACTGGAGGAATTGTTAGGAGTGAAGCCAACTCCTGGTCTACATTGAAATGCCTTCGATCCACTGAGGAAGGCATGGGCCCCGAGCCCGGGGCTGACCACAGCTTCTGGACGTTGTCTAGAAACAGTTGTGGGGCCGGCACCACATCCACTTCTGGTTTAGATTCAGTAAAGAGGGGGTTCAGATTCTGTGAACCCGATGTGCCCAAAGCCGGTACCGGTTCCAATCCTGCTGCTGCACGAGCTTTATAAAGCAGAGACTTGAACAACCCTGGAGGGAATAGAGTATTGGAAACCTGGTTCTCTTGTGAGGAAACCTCATCTTCTAACAACTCATGGTCATCCTGATCCAATTCTGTTAAGGGTTCTGCCCACTCCTCTTCAGAGATATCAGAGTATTCCTCAGAGTCCTGGACTCTGACAGTCTGATGTTTTCTGGGAAGGGGCCTCTCTGAGTCTGCTGAGACAGGTCTGTCCAACAGGCTGGCTGAGATCCCCTGTTGGACTGCTGCTGCCAGCAGCCTCTGAAGGGTGGCATGGTCCAGGGTAATGGACGCGCTCCGATCGCTAGTCCGTAGTCCCTTGTGCTGGCGAGGGCTGCTGGCAACTCTCACAGAGATGTCCGTAATCGCTGGGACTCCCTCGCCGCCACTGGGCGACCAACACTTATCATTTCAGCTGCCAGACTAGAGCAAGCTCTGCGGGGTCGATGCCAGTTCAATTTGTTCGCTCTCTCTTTCTACTGATCTTCCCGAGAGCCAGACAGATCAGGGCAAGCCGTTGGAATCAATGCCCATCGTCTATGCCGGGGCGGCACGAGCAGAGCTCCACTGCAAACGATCAGCTCCCGTGCACTTAATTTTTTCCTGTCTGTTAAAACTACCTGAATGCTTTGTAGCAGTAACTCACGTGTCTAGCCGAAATTCTTATTGGGAGAGCCAAAAGGATTCAGAAAGGGATGTAGCCACGTTAGTCCTAGTCTGAGGACCGAGTAAAAACTGGGATCCAGGAGGGCAGATCCAGCTATTTAAGTTAAGAACAGACTCGGTCCTTACCTCTGACTGGACGAGGACATCCCTACCTGAATGATGGCTCCACCCACGATGGAGAATTGGAGATATCTCAGTGAAAGCAGAGCTGATGCCCATAAGAAAGACTGAAGAACCAGTGACTCATTCTTTGGTACCTCCCCAAATAAGGAAAGGATAGGAGACTCATGTGCACCAGATGGCTGCTCCTCATGAGGAGACTGCAGGACAGCAGTCTTCTGTGGGTTTCAGGAGAAGGAGATGAAGCAATTAACTATCTTGCTGGATTCCTTTCAATCAGGTTTCAGGCGCGGCTACAGAACGGAAACTGCTTTGGTCGCCCTGATGGATGATCTCTGGCGAGCCCGGGATGGGGGTCATTCCTTCATCCTGGTGCTACTTGACCTCTCAGCGGCTTTCGATACCATCAACCATGGTATCCTTCTACACCGACGGGCGGGCTGGGAGTGGGAGGCACCGTTTTGCCGTGGTTCTCCTCCTACCTCGCCGATAGGTCACAGTCGGTGTTGACAGGAGGGCAGAGATTGTCTCCTAGACCCCTGACTTGTGGGGTCCCTCAGGGTTCGGTCCTCTCGCCCATCCTGTTTAACATTTACATGAAACCGTTGGGGGAGATCATTCGTCGACATGGGGTGAGTTTTCAACAGTATGCTGATGACACCCAGCTGTACATTTCCACCCCGTTGCAATTCAGAGAGCCAGTGGATGTGATGTGCCGCTGCCTGGACGATGTTAGGATCTGGATGGAAAGGAACAGGCTCAAGCTCAACCCTGACAAGACTGAGTGGCTATGGATATTGCCTCCTAAGGACTACACCAATTGTCCCTCCTTGGTCTTCGGGGGAGATAAATTATCTCCCTCGGACCGGGTTCGCAATTTGGGGGTGCTCCTAGATCCACAGCTAAAATTAGACCAACATCTTATGGCTGTGGCTAGGGGTGCCTTTGCACAGGTTCGCCTGGTGCACCAATTGCGACCATATTTGGAGAAGGAGGCTCTACTCACGGTCACTCATGCCCTTGTCACCTCTTGTTTGGACTACTGCAACACGCTCTACATGGGGCTCCCCCTGAAGAGTATCCGGAGACTGCAACTGGTGCAAAATGCGGCTGCGTGTGCTGTGGGGGGTGCCACCAGATACACCCACGTAACACCTATACTCCGCGAGCTGCATTGGCTGCCCATTGGTCTCCGGGTGCAATTCAAGGTGTTGATTATCATCTTTAAAGCCCTACATGGCTTAGGACCAGGTTACCTCCAGGACCGCATCCTACCTCATACATCCCTACAACCAGTTAGGTCCCACAGAGTCGGTCTCCTCCAGGTCCCGTCAGCCAAACAATGTCGGTTGGCGGGACCAAGGGGGAGAGCCTTCTCTGTGGGGGCTCCGGCTCTCTGGAACCAACTACCCCCAGAGATCCGAACTATTCCCACCTTACTGGCCTTCCAGAAAGCCATTAAGACATGGCTCTTCCGAGACTTCCGGTTTGGGTCACGCCGGAGCGGAGCAGCAGCCGGCTCTCCGGAGGCTGCTTTTCGCATTTTTGTGGTTTTTCGGAGGCTTCAGGGCGAAACTGATCTTGAAGAGACCAGTGGCAGAGAGGGGAAACCTCGGAGCATCAGGAGAGAAAGGCAATCCCCCCTGATAGCGAGAGGAAACCCCGGGATCCGACTACAAAAGAGATCAGCTCCATCGAGCAGATCCGGTGGCGTGACGGAGGGACGAGAAGGAAAAGCTCCAAATGAGAACAGCTGAGGAGAGTAGAAAGAATGTGGATTGAAGACGGACTTTTAACAACGTGTAGATGGAATAAGAAAGAGCTTCCCTTTTAGTGGGTTTTCTTTTGAAGGACTGAGAACGATAAGCTTTGCTCTAAGAGGTTGGTGGCAGCGAATATCAATGGAGAGCGGAAACGACAGGAACGGAGATCCGGGATGTTACAATTGAAAGAAAAGAAAGAAAAACATCTGAGTGGATCGGAAAGACCGTTCTGTAAAGAGAGTAAATGAGAGAGTGGAGAAAAGAGTAAGCTTGAAGGGACTACAAAAGTGGAGATTGGTTAAGGAAGTGAGAAAGTTGGTGGAAGTTTGTAACGGAACATTTGGAAGCAACCGGAAGAGACATTTTTTAAAAAAAAAGCAACTAAAGAGATCGTGTAAGAAAGAACACCCGTTTTGCATAGAAGAACTTTATAAAACTGCATTGGATTAAGAAGCAAACCTGGCTGGATGAACTGCTTTTCTAAAATATTGATCGAAGGAGTGTGGAAACTGGATTTGTGCCTCGCCTAAAGAACTGGGTTTGGAAGTAAATATCAGAGGACTACCTTGTGCTCTCTCTTCCCTCTTTGAGAACATACAGAGATAACGCTCCTACTGATTAACTGCTTCAAACTGAAACTGGACTGAACTGATTTGAAAAGGAGCATTCCTGGTGATATGTAATAACTGTCATCCTTTCTTGCATTTGTGGGAAGGTAAAAAATGTACTCTTAATATTACCTGCAGGATTTATATAACATTTAAGTGCTTAGATAGTTAAATACCAAATCTTAATTAAGTGTTTTAGAGATTTAGTTAAATTAATAACGTGGAAATATCTTGAATACTGACTACTAAATAGTAAAGAGATAAAGTACCTGGGATATTTTGTGATTACCAAATCCCTCTTGCTGATTGGGAGATATTGAAAAACAACTTTGGTGTAGATTTGCAATAACACTTGGGAATAGAAATTTTAAAATTTTTGACTGGGGACCCTAGCAATGACAAGCATACCCAATACAATGTCTAAGACAGGGAAAAAACCAAATATTTCCACCCCATCCCTGGCAGGCCAGCGGCAAATGGATAATCCCCCAGAGAACTCACAGGTTACCCTATCAGGGATACAAGAAATGATGTTAAGAATGCAAGACTCTATGGACAAACATTGGGAGAGTATGAGGGAGGATATGGGTGAAATGAGAGGAGACATTAGAAAAATGGAGGAGAGAATGGGTAATCTTGATGAGAAAATGGGAACAATACAACAAGTACTAATAAATAACGAAAAAAGAATGAAAGCAGTAGAAGACAGAACTGAACAAATAGGTCAAAGAGTAATGGGAACTGAGAGGAGACTGGAAACAATTAACAGAGACCTCAAAGAGGCCATAGCACATCTGGAAAATGATAAGGCTTCTTTTTACTTGAGATTCCAGAATGTGCCAGAAGAACAAGACGAATGCCTTTTTGAAAAAATGGCTGAGATTATTGCAGGATTAAGAAATAGAGCCCAACAAGAGATTCTGAGTGAAATGGATGAGGTCTTTAGACTGCAGACAAATTATTCCCGTAGACATAAGCTACCTAGAGAGGTCCATGTTCGATTTATTAAAAAAAATATTCGAAATGAAATTTATAACAACGCAAGAGAGAGGACGCCGATATTTAAAGAGAAAGAAATTATAGTACTGAGACAAGTCCCCAGAAGAATTAGAGAGAAAAGGAAGGGATACAGTTTTTTAACTACACAATTGATAAAACAAAATATACTATACAGATGGCTGATTCCTGAGGGAATATTGATATCTATGGGAGACAAAAAGTTTAAGATTCTCTCAGTAGAGGAAGCTAGAGAATTTTACAAAGAATATATTGAGGAAGAAGAAGAGCAGGGACTTGCAGAGGAGAGAGAAAGAATAGATCGAGAGGAGCAAGATGCAATTGTAAATGAGATGGTACAGCAAAGAAAGGAGGCGAAAAGGATAGTATATCAGGAAAGAGATGGCGCAAGAACAAGGGCTCAATCAGAGTATAGGAAAAAAGGACAGAGGGAACCAACGAAATGAAGGATCAAAAGAAAGAGAAATAAGTCTTATTTCTATGAATATAAATGGATTAAACGCTCCAAATAAAAGAGAGAAAATTCTATCGAGATTAGAGAAATTGAATTTAGATATATGTTGTCTCCAGGAAGTTCATGTAAAAAATGTCCAATTTAATATTTTAGAAAAACCCTCTTTGGGCAAACTATTTGTGGCTTTGGCTAAAGAAAGAAAGAGAGGTGTGATTGTATACATAAAGAAATGGTTAAACCCAGAAATAATATATTGTGATGACGAAGGGCGACTTTTAATCGTGGAAATAAAGTTGGGATATAAGAAAATATTGTTGGTAATGGTTTATGCCCCAAACACAAAGCAAAAACCTTTTTTTTCCAAAATTCATAAACAACTTTTGGAAATTCAATGGGAACATCTTTGTTTAATTGGCGATTTTAACGCGGTAACAGACCGAAAGATTGTAAAAGTAACAATAGGAGGAAAAAAAGAAGGAAGCTACCTGATTCTTTTGAGGAAATGAGAAAGGAATTTATACTGACTGATGGCTGGCGGTACTTAAATCCTGAAAACAAAGAGTTTACTTTTTTTTCATATCCTCATAAGTCATGGTCACGAATAGACATGGCATGGATGACCCCCAAATTGTTAGATGACATAATGGAATTAGATATTCTTCCCAACGCTTGGGGAGATCACAACCCATTAAAAATAAAACGGAAAGGATTAAACCAGGGAAAGAAAAAAAGATGGTCCCTTAATCAAAGAGTTGTCCAGGAGAAAAACTATAGACAAAAAATAGAAAAAGAATTAGAATACTTTTTTGAAATCAATACGAAAGAACAAACCTCATTAACGAATTTATGGGATACAACCAAAGCATATATTAGGGGATTGACGATAGCCTATGTTGCCAACCGAAATAAAGAAAAAAGGAATAACTTAAACCTATTAAACCTTAAACTTAAAGACCTAGAAAACAAACTAGCAATTACCCCACAAGATGACGAAACTTTGGAAAAAATGAACGCAATCAAACATAATATAAATCTGATCTCGCAGGAAGATTTGGCGCAGAAAATTAAAATGTCAAAACAAAATTACTTCGAATTTGCCAATAAACCGGGGAGATGGTTAGCCCATAAATTGAAGAAAGAAAGGATGGACAGACAAATTGACCAACTGAGAGATGAGAACGGGGCGTTGTATCGTAAATCAGAGGAAAAGAAAAATATAGTGCGAAATTTTTATACTGAACTATACAAAAAAGAAAATATTAGTCAAGAAATTAAGGAATATATGGAGAAACTAGAATTGCCAGTCCTATCTGAAGAGGATAGGACAGTTCTAAATAAAAACATAACAACCGCAGAAATTAGAAAGGCCATTGCCAAACAAAAAAACAATAAAACGCCAGGCCCAGATGGTATACCCTCAGAATTTTATAAAAAATTCCAACAACAATTAGAAAAATTAATGTTAGAGGTTTATAATGGGGCTATGGAAGAAGCTAAAATTCCCGAGTCTTGGAAAGAGGCGTATATAACGTTAATCCCGAAAGAAGAAGCAGATAAATTACAAATCCAAAACTACAGACCCATTTCATTATTAAATACAGATTATAAGATATTAGCCTCTATTATGGCAGAAAGACTTAAACCAATACTAAATAAACTAATACACTCTGACCAGAACGGATTTTTGCCAAATAGATAAATCAGCCACAATACAAGAATTATACTGGATGTCCTTGAGTATTACGATATACATACAGGAAAACAGCTGGCATTAATCTTTATTGACGCCCAGAAAGCTTTCGACAACCTGGATTGGCGGTTTTTCATAACCCAGCTTGAGATGATGAATTTTGGTGCTAAATTTTTAAATTTGATTAAGGCAATCTACAAGGAACAATCAGCCAAAGTACTTGTGAATAATGATCTGACGGACAAAGTAAATATTCAGAAAGGAGTTCGCCAAGGGTGCCCCCTATCTCCTCTACTATTTATTCTGGCCTTAGAAATTCTTTTGAGGTGTGTAAGACAAAATCATAATATAAAAGGTTTAAAAATTAAAAAGGAGGACTATAAGGTGCAGGCCTTTGCAGACGATATGACTTATATCCTGGAAGATCCCATAAAATCGGGTCCAATATTAATTGAAGAAATAGAAAAGTTTGGTAAAGTGGCAGGATTAAAAATCAATAAAGAAAAAACAAAAATAATAACTAAAAACTTAACTGAAAAACAAAATAGGACTTTAGAAACAATACTGGGAATTAAAATAGTTAAAAAAGTCAAATATCTAGGGCTATGGCTTACTGCCAAATGTAGCACCATCAAAGAAGACAACTATACAAAATTGAATCAAAAAATACAAAAAGAGTTGCAGAATTGGGCTAAATTGCAACTATCGTTATTAGGTAAAATTGCCGTTATCAAAATGAACGTTTTACCCAAGCTATTATTTCTATTCCAAATTGCACCCATAAAACTTAAAAAGAACTTTTTCACGGAATTAAATAACATCCGCAAATTCATTTGGTCAAAGAAAAAGGCCAGAATTAAACTCCAGACGTTACATGACCGTAGGATTAATGGTGGCTTTGGACTCCCGGACTGGGAAAGCTATTACAAGGCGGCTGCATTAAGCTGGATCAAAGAATGGGTTTTATTACGTAACAGAAGGATCTTAACTCTGGAAGATTTTAATCTTCAAGTAGGCTGGCATGCATTCCTGTGGGGAGGGAAACATAAGGCACATGCATACTTTCAGAGGCATTATATACGGGGCCCCTTACTAGAAACCTGGCTTAATATAAAAAATGATTACTATAAGAAAATTCCTAAATGGCTATCAACATCTGAAGCCATTATACATCCAAATTTTATAAACAAGAATAAAACTATTATCTATCAACAGCTTTTAGATGAACAAAATAATCTTAGGTCAAGACAAGAACTTAGTATAAAGGGCATAGATTTAGAATGGTGGCACTATCTTCAGATTCAAACCCGATATAAGAAAGATCTCTCCCAATTCGGCTTCCAAAACAGTAATGAATTAGACAAAATATTTATGGGGCCAGATGAAAAAATGATCTCCAAATTTTATAATCTGCAGTTGAAAACTAAATTAAAAGAGAACGAAACTAAAGGCTATATGATCGCTTGGGCTCAAAATTTGGGATATGAAATAAATTTGAATGAATGGAAGGTTATTTGGAAAATCAATTATAAATTGACACTAGCTGCATCTTATAAAGAGAATATCTATAAAATGGTATACCGTTGGCACCTCTCCTCAGATCGCCTGGCAAAGATGTTTCCATCGCTATCACCTAAATGTTGGAAGTGTAAAAAGGAAGCAGGGAGCTACTACCACATGTGGTGGTCGTGCCCCAAGGTTCAAGTATTTTGGAAAAAGATTAGATCTTGGTTGGAACAGATTCTAAATGTGAAAATGGAATTAAAACCAGAAATGTTCTTATTGGGGATCTTCCGGAGCAAATTTACAAAAGAAGAAAGATATTTAATTTTACAAATAACAACCGCAGCTAGACTACTATATGCCCAAAATTGGAAATCTGATATTATTCCCTCCTCAAATATGATAATTCGGAAAATTTTAGAATGCTCAGAAATGAGCAAGTTAACGATGGACATCCATCAAAAAGACAACTCTGATTTCTATGAAATATGGGCAAAATGGTATTCCTGGTTACAATCAAATAAAAATTTAAAACTATGGACATAGAAGAAGACTTGATCCGAAAAATCTTTCCTTACCATCTCCTTTATAACAATAAAAATGATTATTATCGATGCACATAATCCGAGGATATAAATATGAAAAATAATGTAAATATGTATAAATACGTTTTAGATTAGTTTGAACTAAAGAGTAAAAGGGATAAAGGTTAAAAGCAACCAATGTAGTAAGATTGCAAAACTGGATTTAGTTACATAAAGATATAGCTGTTAAATTGAAATGCTGTTTTTTTTTCTTTTGTGTATTAGTGTTTGTATTTTTTTTTCTCCTTCTTTTCCCTTTCCCCCCCTTTCTTAATGTTTTCTTTTTTCTTTTTTCTTTGATGTTGTGTGTTATTATGTATGTTCTTTTTAAAGCTTAAAAACCAAATAAAGATTATTTTTTTTTTAAAAAAAAGACATGGCTCTTCCTGCAGGCAGGGTGAGAGACCATTGAACATCTCAATCTCCCCCTTGCTATGAATGGTGTTTGTTGGTTTTTTCCCCCTATTTTTAAAAATTGTTTATGATCGTATTTTTAATTATATTATTGCTGTTCTTGTATATGGTGTACGCCACCCTGAGTCCCTCTGGGAGTAGGGCGGCATATAAGAATTGCAAAACAAACAAACAAACAAACAAACAAACAAACAAACAAACAAACAAACAAACAAACTGTGGGAGACCCTTTTAAAGCTTTTTAAGAGACTCTAAGTTCACAAGCTTTACTTTCTGGTCACTGTCAGAAATTTCATATTTTTAATTTATAAATTTTATTGGCCACCCATCTGGGTGGGTTAAAATCATAAAATATGTTATGTTATGTTATGTATTAATAACCTTAAAGGCATCAAAGACCCTTGGAACAACAAATTTAACAATTTGTCAAGTGAGTTTAGTTTCAACTCTCAACAAAAAAGTTAATTACAAACTTACAATTATAAATATTTTGAAAATAAACAGCATTATAACATTATATATGCAGGAACTTATGTAGATATTCCTAAGACTGATATCTATGCTTCCTGAACTGGATATTAATAAAAAAACTTGACATTCTATTAGTGGATTGAAGTGTCATTTGATAAATTCTTAATAAAATGTATTTTCCACCCAAAATTACACATCCTACATAATATATGGGGGGAAAGTTCCTCAACAATAGTTTAATAGTTATCCTACCTAAAATTCATTTACATTAGGAAATACATTGGAGTTACAGTCAAGAGAGTGAAACTTGCCGTTAAGTTTTTCCATCCTGGATCATTATTTAAACGATCAGCAACATAATAACGAAGACATTTAGCAAGATTGTCCATAAATTCTGTTCCCTATATAACAAGAACATAAAATAATGTTTAGAGACAAGATTGGGCAATTTTTAAAATAAATAGAATAGAATAGAATTCTTTATAGGCCAAGTGTGATTGGACACACAAGGAATTTGTCTTTGGTGCATATTTAAACATATTTAATAAACACAGATATACACTAGCTTTAGTAGGTAAAAAAACACGAAGCTTCTGAAGTTGTGAAATCATACTCTTAATCCCTGGGTCTCTTAAAGAAAAATGAATCTTGCTGTGACCTGCCAAAAACTGTAATGAGCATTTTAGCCATAAACCAAAATTGATCTTAATTCTCGCTCTAACTTAGAGGTATAGTGTTAATATACTCTATTTGAATTGGCAGGATTGTTTTAAAATAGTTGAACAAATTTACAGACACACAGACAATTTTTATGCATTTGAACATAGTAAGATTAGCTTAGTTAGCCCTGAACATGCATGAACATATACAAGGGCTCTTCTTCCATCAGAAATATGATTGTAATCCTCTCCTTTTCAGAACACACACAAGGCTTTTATTGAATGGAACAATGCAGAGAGAATAGCTGCAAGTACATTTATAGTTAACTATAAAATTATATTCATCTAGCCAGAAGACCCCCTAACACCAGTTTGGATAATGTGAGAAATCTAAGAATAAAACTATAATCAGTTTTTAAAATGATGGCTATTTTGGTCCACAAGAAAATTATACAAAAACCATGATCCAACATAGATGGTAAAGCAATATTTTTACTAGGAACAATAAATCGCCGCCCTTAGTCCCCAGGGAGTAGGGCGGCATATAAGAACAGCAAATAAATAAATAAATAAATAAATAAATAAATAAATAAATAAATAAATAAAAAAATAAATAAATAAATGGCACAAAAATATGTCTAAGTATTCAGTTACTAGAATTATTCCTTATGCAAGGTGTTATAAAAAGCAACCAACACCTAGCAATCAAGGACAAAAATGGATGATCTTCCAGGTTCTGAAAACACCAAGAATTCCAATATCCAATTTGTCTTCTGCCACAGGCAAAGTTCATATGCTTCATATGGCAGAAAACAGGAAGAAAAACACTGGATGACAAGAAGCAAGAGTCCAAAAATTAGGTTAGTTGTGAAATCTGTATTTTAAAAGCTATATCGAAAAGATTTGCAATTACCATATTTTTTGGAGTATAAGACGCACATTTCACGAATCTAACATTTTCTCTTCCATAAAAATGTCATTATGCAGCGAGGTGAGCTGGTCTAGAATACTCACCTTTTATACTCTGAATCCCACAAAATCCTGTTTCCAGATTTATAAGATATGTCACTGTTATTATGACATTATCCATCACAGCCATATATTTCTGGCATTGTGCAAACTTGAGTTTTGAGAGTAAAAAATTAGGTTCTTATTTTAGCAACTGAATTATGGAAAAACTTCTTTTCATCCTATCTCCTCATACAAACCCAGTCCAAAGTTAAACTTAGGAATACTTTTCTCAAAAGCATTATTTTCTTTTGGATGACTTTGCCCTTTCATGTTGTTCTTAGGAAACATATGGCAAGGAAAGGAGAGAAATGCAGATAAGAAGAATTTTAGTTATATTATGCACACTCAATTGAGAGATAGAGAAAAAACAGCATGTGCACTTAGAGATATATCTTTTGACATTTTACTCTTCCATTTATGTCTTGCTACAAGTTCCTACTTAGATTTGACACCGCTACTACTGCAATCAAAGTAGCATCCTGAACTCTTGAGATTTTTCCTAATTAGTTCTGTAATGTAGCATTTTAGGTGGCACCTTCACCTTCTACAAATGCCAACAATCTTCGCAAAAATAATTGCTAGATCTTAACCTGTAATCAGAGTCTGAAATGACAGTTAGAAACCCAAAGCCAAGCAGTAGTTAATCAACCAATAGACTATGACCAAAGCTATGTCTAGTCTCAGTTTGGGAGATAATAGTACTTACTGGAGTTATGCAATTGCTGTCAAATCTTTCCTTAATTTCTTCTGGAGGTAGAAAGCCACCTTAAAAAAAACATGTAACAGAACTTAAGACTAGTCTAACAGACAAAATTATGAGATGGAAGAAGACAGACATACACTCAATAAAATTTTCTTTACAATTTGGTAGATCTTCTCTCAAGACAAGTTGTCAAAGGATTCCAGTCATGGCATTTTAAGTATAAATTAGAATTCATTTAACCAGAATCTTGTGAATAAAGATAAGACAGAAACTGTGCAACTCAATCAATCAATCATGCATTTGCATAATTATTTTGCTTTACTAGTTACAAGAATAAGTAAGGACAATAAAAAGCAGGAAAGAAATCCTTCTTCAAATTACTTATTAATGAAAAATATTAGATTATCAATGTACCTTTCTCCATAATTTCTTGTCTAATTCTCTGTTTCTCTTCTGCACCCTCCATTCCTTCTTTTGATGCTCTGAATCTTCTGGATCTTTGCTGATTCATCTTTGCCCGGGGAGCCTAGAAGAAGAGTATTAGCATTAACAATGCTTAACTGACATTGTTCTTATTTTTTGTCTTCCTATTAAACTATGAAGTTTAGATTGCATCATTATATTTGAAAGTTTATATAGAAATTACACAGACACATACATTCACACACAAGCAGCAATATTTATAAACTGCTGCACTATGAACAATTCTGAGAAGTTTTAAAGTCCTATTAAATATCAATATTAATATTATTTATCTGATTCAGTTAAGTGATAAAAATGTATTTATTACTTCCTCACATGCACAATCTCCACAAATAAATGTGCAATAATTAGACTTTCACTGTAGTCCACTGTCCCTCAAAGTTTTGTCACATATATCGAAGTACTGATATTGGCTAGTTAATATAAATGAAATAAACATTAAATTAATGTTAAAATACCATTTTAAATGTCTACTTTGCAAAGAATTATTTCTGCTACGAAAGTCTCATACTTTTTTTAAAAAAACTGAATAAAGTGAGCAATTTTTTTGATACTTACCACTCCATCTATTGCCATGTAGAGAAGTCGCCTGGGTCTCACAATGTTGAATAGCCTGTCAATATACTCAAAAATTGCAACCATCATTTCATCTTCATTTTTGGGTGCTGGCCTGCAGGTGTAAGGTATCACATTAATATTTCAAATATCACAAATGCTGACTCCTTATTTAAGTAAAAATGTCACTCACTTGTCCTCAGGATGTGTACAAGGATGGATAATGCCATTCATATCCAAGTATAAATTATCAAATTCCACTTCATTGGGATTTGGCTTACTAGTGTCAACTGGAATTTTGATACCATTACATTCTTTAGCCTGCAAACAACAAATGATAGATGATTCTGAAATATTATATTTCAATCCAGAAGCAAATATTCAAGAAGCTGTCAGACACAATCAGAACCATACGCTAAGTTGCAGTTGAGATTTATTGCTCAAGCCTATATTCAAAAATCTAGTCAACTAACATTCAGTACTAAATTGGTGCTAGATAGGAGTTAACAGAATTCAAAAGGGTTGGATTTAGATTGTTTGTGGGAATATAATAATTCTGGGCTGATTACTTGCTTAACACTACCTTAAAGTGTTCCTAGGCCAAGACTGAGGAAGATTTACAACCCGTAAGGCTGAGAAGGAAAATTTTTATATATTCTTCCTAGTGCAATGCAGGTCCACTTTTTTCAGATAAACTGAGGGTTGATCATTTGATTGCAACAGGAATTGACTGATTGGCTTGCTGCCTGAACCTGATGTTATGGGCTGAGGTAATGACTGGTCCAAAACCACCTAGTCGGCTTTCATGCCTAAGGCAGGACTAGAGCAGTCTTCTGGTTTGTAGCCTGGTGCTACTAGATCAAACTGGTTAACTACTAGATCAAACTACTAGATCAAACTGGTTCTCCTGCTAAATTATGATTTTACAACATCACACTATTTTATACCCAGACTATGACCCAGTAATGACTGGGTATAAATTATTTTATACCCAGACTATAACACAATGTGTTATATTGCATATATAATCTTTGTTCCAGAGAAGCACATTGGATGTATACATAGAGACCCATATCCATACACTCCTAAACCAGCCACATAAACTTAGAAAAAATCTGATTTAATTATTCAAATAAAAGTGCTTCATATGCACTCTTTACTTCCAGTGACATACTTCTAAAGAATTTGCATAGTATCAATAAATGGAAGAGCAACACACAGATTAGCATGTTTCTTAAATCTAAGGATGAAATTTTTATGTTACTAATTCATAAATAATTGAAATCTACTGGAACATTGTCTCCTTATTCCTCACTGAAAACATTTCTATCTGCAATCTCATATATTTCTGTACATTAATTTAAATTAGTAACTAGTCTTTCGTGGAATTGTCTCAGAGTCTAATAAAGAACTTTGTAGTCAAGAAAGCTGAGTATGGAACCCAACTTTAAATTACTATTGTTTTTGTGTCTATGAGCATGAATAGAAGCTCATGCTCTATTCTAGTGTTGGCGAAACTTTTCAGCACCAAGTAACAAAACGTGAGCACGCGCATGCATGCGGGGGAGCACCAGAAAAGCAGCTGAGCTTCCATTTCGTCCAGTCACCTGGCCTTCCGGTTTTTGGCATGCATGCGTGCGTGAAGACCAGCTGGCCGGCGCGCATATGCACGCCAGAACCCAGAAGAACAACAGCCAATGAATGGTGTGCCCGGAGAGATGGCTAACAGTAAAGAACACCCTAATCAAGGAACTATCAAGAACACTCCCACCAATATTGACAGGACAAGCCACTAGTCTATACTTTCATCTTCCACTCCTGAGCTCCCTGCAGAGTCAGGGAAGGCCGAGAAGTTTAGTTAGTTTAATGTGGATTAGTTTACTATTTTGCTGTAACTTTGGTTTAGCAACTAACTGGTTATTGAAGTTATTATATGTTCTCCTGTTCTAGGGTTTACATTTGAATGAGAGTTATGAGTATCTGTATCTTGCAATGTGTACAAGGGCAATACTAGGAATTTTATTAATATAAACTCAGACGTTCATTCCTATTTCAGCTGAGTGGATAATCATCAATTTGATGTTGAGGGCTTTCAGAATAATCTAAAATACAGTCTCAACACACCATTAGCAAGACCTGCTTGATTTTGATTTTATCAACCAGGCAGTAGAAAGTGGTTTCTAAACCAGTTTTTAGCTTCATTTTCATGATTATAAGTTGGATTTCAGCTTTCTCATTCAAATCCTGTCAATACAGGAAATCTACTAGTATGTATCTTGTAATCTGATTTCATTTATTTAAATCCTAACATATAATACAATCTTTGTTCATATCCTAACTTCTAAAGCAACAAATTTTTCAATAATGCTATCTAACTCCAGGGGTGAGAGATCGGTTTCTAATTCCCAAAAAATAATTGATTGCCCAATATGTTGAATATTGACATTTCACAAGCAGCTGATGGAATTATAATCAATAAATTTATACCGAATAAAGCCCATGAAGTTCCTTGGGTTAACCTTGCTATTAGGGCAATGAAAAAAATTAAAAGACAAAATTTATATGGGACAAAGACTTATGATGAAATTAACCAAACACAAGAGCTCCTTACTGACTCTATGTTATAGTGAATATGGGGCACAGTTCCAGTCAGACAGAAAGCTGATTGACAAGATAACCGAGGGGATGAACAAGGGGGAAGCAGCGGAGTGGGTGGCGGAACTCCATGACGAAGTGGCCTCCGAGCTAGACGATGCGACCAAGTTCGTCCATGATGCGGCCCAACAAATGGAAGGCGAAGAAGAGATCCAGAGGTTGAAGCAAGCAGGGCGTCCAGTGAAAGAATTAGTGTGGGAATTCAGAAGAGCAGCTGGGAAGGTGCGAGAATGGCCCGAACGGCTCTTGGTGCACATGTTCCAAGATGCCCTGGATCCCGAGTTAAAGAGGGCGTGTGAGATCAGAGGGGTCCCGTGTAGGATCCAAGAGTGGTATGCCACCGCCATCGCTCTGGATCATATAACCCGAGACCGGAAAAAACCTCCTGCAGACCGGTCAGCTAGAAGGCCTTTGGGGCGCCGGATCCCCCCAAGACAAACCGCGGCACCAAGCCTCGAATCAACTAGGGGCGTAAAGTGCTATCGGTGTGGCCAGGCCGGCCACCGGGCTACTGAGTGCCTGGCTCCGGCCCCCTCGCGCTACCGAGGGCGAGGCCACCTCTGGGCCCGCGAGACCATTGGAACTGGGACGCTTGGCCTTGCAAGCGGAGGAGTCCCCTCCCCCCTCGGAAGACGCCAAGACATCGCCAGTGGAGGAGTCGCTTCCCCGATGGGATGAGGGAGGTAGTGGCGAAGATGACCCAATGGTGAGTGAAGCCATTCGCCCCTTACTCCTAAAAGCAAAAATCAAGGTACAAGAGACAGGAAAGGAGGGAGATGTAGATGCGATGATAGACACGGGCTGCTCGAGGTGCCTAATCAGCAAGTAGCAGAGAAGCTAGGGATCAGCACCAGGCCCCTAGCAAACCCCATCCGCTTCCAACAAGTGGACGGGATGTTAATTGGGAGGCCTCCGCCACGCTCCTCACTGAATCGGTAGACTTGCAACTGGGACGCCATCACAAACGTGTCCGCTTCATAGTCACCCCAAAAATGTCGGAAGCAATCATTCTGGGGCTTGCGTGGCTAGACAAGTGGACACCCACCATAAAATGGGAGGAGGAGTACCGGAAGCTAACCCTGCACATCGGGCCTACATCCCCCTCAGAAAACCGAAGCCACCCGGAAAAGTTAACACCCATGGGCGAAGACCGTCCCGCTCAGGAACCCATTCCCCCAGGCTCCCAGCAGGTGCTGGCAGAATACCGAGACCTAGAGGGGGTGTTTAGTGAGGAAGACTGCAGTTATCTCCCCTCTCACCGGCCCATGGACTGTGCGATAGAATTCGAACCGGGAGCCAAAAGTGAAAGCAGTGCTTGATTGGCAGCCCCCACGCACTCGCAAACAACTGAAGTGACTCTTTGCCCAAGAACCAATCTTACAGCACCCCGACCCAGAACGACAGTTCATAATCCAGTCGGACGCCAGCGACGTAGCTGTGGCAGCGGTGCTGTTACAGAAAGATGAGAAAGGCCAACTCCTGCCATGCGCTTATGTTTCGAAAAAGCTCACAGCAACCGAGAGGAGTTGGGCCATCTGGGAGAAAGAAGCCTATGCCGTTCATTGGGCGCTGCTTACTTGGAGACAATTCCGAGAAGGGGGTAAGGTACCATTCGAGGTGTGGACAGACCATAAAAACCCTGAAGCTCTGAAAACCCCCAGGAAGCTCTCACCCAAGCAAGTACACTGGGCACAATACTTTCGGCAGTTCAAATCAAACTGAAACACATCCCTGAGGGGAAGAATTTATTGGCTGACGCTTTATCCAGAAAGCCACAATATGACAGCCAAAGAGAAGAGGAATTCCACTCGGTCATTCCCCCCTCACCAGTGAAATCAGCAGGCACATCCCCCCCCAAGGGGGAACTAGTAGCCCCTGTTCTCACCAGAGGCCAAGCCAGACGACCGAACACACGGAGCCAGGAAGAGTAGACCGTGAAGTTGAAGACAGCCCTGCCTAGCGATCCCTGGCTCAACGATAACAAGGAGATCCTGACAATGAGGGAAGGCTTGGCCTGGAAGAGGTCCAAACTATACGTGCCTGCCAGCCTCAGATTGGAAGTGCTCCAGCAAAGCCATGACTCCAAACTGGGGGGGCAGGGCTAGCCTGATCATATAGCCTCGGTGCTGAGGGCACCACCGCCGGGGGCAGGAGGAGCTAAGCCGGAGGGAACTGGAGAAGGAGGTGGTGCCGGAGCATGGTCCATCGCCGCTGCCCTGCTCCGTATGATCAGGCTAGCCCTGTGCTAATATCTCTCAGTCTCTCTCTTCCCTCCCTCCCTGTTTGCCTCTTTGTTCGCTGGGTCTCCGCGCCAGCCAAGGGCGAGAGGGCAGACAGACGAGCCCGACCTGGCTGTCCTCCTTCCCGCCGTCGTGCGCTGTTAAACTTAAGTGGTTGTTGGCTGGCCTTTCCCCCCATGACTCCCTTTCCCTTCGACACCAGCGGGAAGAAATTGCCGCTACGAGACCCGGCCAGCCCGGTTTGCGAGTCCCGGCTGTAGTCGGAGATGTGGGACATGGCAAGCGAGGAGACGGGGATGCCGGAGGGGGTAGCAGGGAGTGTCTGGGCAGGAGGATTTAATAAAATATAAAATATAGTTCTTAAAGCAGAAGACATATAAACCCAAGAGGACAAACGGGTGTAAGGAAGGAGAGAGTTTGACGCTTCTCACGAATCAAATTTGCAAAGAATGAAGGAGGAACAGAAGAGTTTGAAGGAATTGTCCTCCAGCCACAAAGGGGAATCTTTGAAAAGGTGGCTGGGCGAGGGGACCATAAGCACCTTGCGGGACGTCTCGCTGCAGGACTTGCGGCTGCGCTACGAGCTCATCCAGCGCATCGGCTCCGGCACTTATGGTGACGTTTACATGGTGCACAACAGCACGCCCGGGGCGCACGGCCGGCTTTGGAGAGGGTCCCCCCGGGCGCGCTTGGGGAGGGAAAGGCGCCGCTACTGGGGCGGAGAGGAGCCGCAGAGGTGGCTGAGCGAGCAGGAAGGAAGGCAGGAGGATCCCGAGCCGCCCAAGCCCCACCTTGCAAACCCGCCCGGGCTCTTCCTCCGCCGCAGAAAAGGACGGCCGGCAACGCGATGGAGAGGCGGGCTCTGCAGCTGGCAGTCTCCAGGAGGGAGGAGAGAGAGCAGGGGGAGGGGGTTTCTAATCGGGGGTCCCTATGACTGGCAGCCCCCCTTTTTCTTCTAGCTCTACCCTCCTCCTGTTGGGCAACTTCTCCAAAGCGCGCTTTTGGAGACGCACAATGGGGAGCAAGGAGTCATGGACGGGATCACTGCGCGGTGGTGGGGATTTGCAGTCCCCCATCTCCCAGGTGGGGTATGGATCAGACTGGGGAAGGGGTGCAGATGGGTGGGGGAGAAGCAGGAAATTATGGCCAGGTTTCCAGGGCTGCTCTCTCCGGGGCGTGTCCGGGTCTCTTGGGGCCAGCCTTTTTTTTTTGCACTGGGAGCTTTCTCCAAAGGGTTGCCCCCAAGCAAAGGGCGCCTTTTGGAGAAGGCGAGGCGAGGGTGGGGTGGGCTGGCTGGTTCCCCGGACAAGGTCGGCTCTGTGGGGCAGGCTGGCTTTGCTACAAGTGTAGGCAGGGCGGGCAGGATCCCCTCCCTGCTCGCTCCGCTTTCCTGGAGTGACTGAATAACCACAATGCGCTTATTTGTCCGGGTTGCCAGAGAGTTTGGCACGCGCGGATCTTGCGGTGCTGAGGGCTAGGAGAGGGAAGAAGAGAAAAGAGAAGGAAGGAAGGAAGACCAGAGATGAAAGGAAGGAAGGAAGGAAGGAAAGGAGAGGAAGGGAAGGAGAGGAAGAAGAGGAAGAGGAAAAATGTTAGGTGGGAGGGTGGGAGGAAGGAAGCAAGAAAGAGAAAAAAGTGAGAGGGAAAGAAATAAAAAGAAAAAAAAGAAAGAAAGAAAGAAGAGGAATGAAGGAAGAGAAAAAAGTGAGAGAGGGAAAGAAAGAAAGAAAGAAAGAAAGAAAGAAAGAAAGAAAGAAAGAAAGAAAGAAAGAAAGAAACTGTTGAAAGAAGAGCCTTGCAAATTAAAATTGTTGTCTTTGCAGGGGTTTTGGAAAGGGTAGGTGAGCAGGCCCCATGGGGGAGGAAGGAATATGGGGCTGTTTTAAGAAGAAAGAGCTTAAAAGAGGAAATTGGCTTTGGGGACCCTGGCAATGTTTTTGGACCAATCATGGGTTTTTTTGCCCCGTTTGCCTCCTGAAACTTTGGAGTCCTGAGAGAAAGCTACTAAACAGGGATTACTTTGCTGGAAGCTTATCTGATTTCTAGTTTTTCGACACTGCAGGCCACAATTTCTCAACCTCAACAACTTGAATATACCTGGACTTCAACTCCCAAAATTCCCTAGCCAGCTTTGCTTTGAATTCTGGGAGTTGAAGTCCAGGCACCTTAAAAGTTGCTGAGATTGAGAAATATTGCTGTACACTTGGTTATCAAGTCTAAATACAGAAGTAGACTTGTTGTGGAAGATGATATTCCTTGTGCTCTTGCAAAGACTGGCCCGAGAATTTCTGATCTGGCATAATTACATATTGTTTTGTGATTAATCGCTATGCTTTTATTATGTTCAATTTGTAACAATGAAAATACATCCTGCATATTAGATATTTACATTACGATTCATAACAGTAGCAAAATTAGTTATGAAGTAGCAACGAAAATAATTTTATGGTTGGGGGTCACCACAACATGAGGAACTATATTAAGGGGTCACGGCATAAGAAAGGTTGGGAACCACTGTATTAGGGACTTTGGCCTGCCACACTTGATGGTTTAGAATGTTTCTTGATGTGGGAAATTGGGAGGGGCTTATGCACGAGCAATGTAGACATGTAGCCATAACAAATTCCTTTTAGGCTTTCAAGGTCATCCGGGAGCCAGGAAATCTCCGCTTTTGCGGAGCTAGACGCCGAAGCCGCCGCTGCCTCTAGAAGAGGATTTTTAAAACTTTTTTTTCTGTGCAGTTAAAGAGGCAGACAGAGAGAACCAGGGGCTTTGCTGGGCAAGTATGGATTTTTTTTCCTTTTTTTTAAACCCTCGGCTAACTTCTATTTGAAGAAACAAAGTAACATTTAATATGCAACAATATGGCGTTTGAAGGAGGAGAAGTGAAAGTGATTTCCGTTTTGCTTGTGGTTTTTTTTTCTCTTATGGAAACTCTTTGTTCTGAAAACTGAAAACTGGCTGTCCTTCTTATATTCTTTGATAATTGACAAAAATAAGGATTATTTGCCTTTGAAAGTGGAAAGTATCTTTTTAGAGATCTGCCTTTTTAAGGCGTTTTGAAGAAGTTGGGAAGAGAAGTGAAGGTGATTTTTGCCTTGTTTGCTTGTGGCTCTTTTTCTTATGGAAAATTACAACTTTGAAGACTGATTTTTTTTTTCTCTGTCTCCTGACTTTGGAAATTAAAAAACTTTCTATCCTTTACATTGGAAAGAATTTCATTTAGAGTTATGGCTTTTTTTCATACTTTTCTGGAAATATAAAAATGGTTTCAAGTTTGGAAGGATTGATTTTTTTTTTCCTGGTTTTTCTCTTGTGGAAATTTTGAAAATTGATTTTTATTCTCTGCTCCGTGACTTTGGATTATAACAGTAATTGATAATTTTATTAATATAAATAAATTATAAAAGATTATTTGCCCTGGAAATTGCAAGAATTTTTTTTTATTATTATTATTTTTATTTTTACAGATTTGACTCTTTTTTGCACCTCTTTGGAAGTATAATAAAGAAGAAGTGAAAGTTATTTGTGTTTTGTTTGTGGTTTTTGGACTTTGGGAAATTTTTGAATTTGAAAACTGGTTTTTATTTTTGATTCTCAATTTTGGATTATAAACTGATAGTGATTTGGCGTTTTTAGTTTAATTTCTTGGAACTATAACAATGGCCTCAAAATATGGAATGATTGCTTCGAATAAAAGGCCTATTTACCCCTCTGCTTTTACTTCTAAAATGCAACTTGCTACAGAACCAACACCTCCACAAGTTTTGACATCGGAAAATTTATTAAATACTTTAAAGATTATGAAACAAGACTTAATTTTGGAATTTAATCAAAAAATTACTGAAATAGAAAATAAAATGCAGGAAGCTTTGAAGAATATGGAAAAGCAGCTACGGATGGACATGTTAGAGGTTTGCAAAGGTTTAGCAACAAATGTTGATTTTTTGGAGGATTGTATTGAAACAAATAAACAAGCGTTGGCAACCTCGGTGGAATATATAAACAAATTTAAAAAGGATATTGCAAATTTTGAAACAGAGGTGTTGATGTCACAGTTTAGAAGAACGCAATTCGCTATTAGAGTAAGGGGGTTGAAAGAAGGTTTATATGACGATTTGAAGGGAAGAATGATTGAGGCCTTGGTGCAGGTTTCTGGAATTTCTAAAGATGAGCTGGCTATACAAATTGAAAAGTTATACAGGGTCAATTCGTGGTATGCAAAACAAAAACATTTACCAAGGGACATTGTTATATATTTTACTACAAGAGTCTTACGAAACAGAATTATCCAGGCGACATTTAAGAATAATCTTCAGGTGAATGGTCAGGAACTTAAGATTTGGAAAGAAATTCCCTTTAAAATGCTTAAAGCTAGAAAAGAATTTACTTTTTTGATTGATGAATTTAAAAGATTGAATTTACAATACAAATGGGAAGCACCAACAGGAGTTACGGTGAAATTTTTGGAGAAAAGATACCGGCTGAATACGATAAACAAAGCTACCGAATTTTATATCAATATTTTAAAGGCTGATATATCTAAAATTCCAGAAGAAAAACGTATGAATGTAGAAGAAGACAAGGAGGAAAAGTCATTCTTATTGGATCAAAATGAAATAATCTCAAAGACTCAAAGTGAATCGCAGAGCCAGAAAGATGTGAAAAAGGAGATGGAGTATTGGGATCAAATGGAAGAGGAGCTGATAAATTCAAAATCATCAAGATACAAAAGGAGGCAACCAATAAGATATAAAGAGAAGTAGCGTTGATATGTATTAGATGGATGGAGATAATATAATTGTATTTTCTTCTTCTCCCTTTTTTTTTCTCTTTCCTTCTTTTCTTTTAAGGGGGAAAGAGAAAGAGAAGATTTTTTTTCCTCTTTTTTAATAATTCTTTAAGAATTGGAATTCTTAATTTTTAATTAAAACTATTGAGCTTTAAATTATTACAATTAGATTTTTAAAATTTAAAGGAAGGTTCTTTCCATTTGTTTTAGGTTTTTGTTTTTCTCTCTCTTTTCTAGATTTTTACTATTATTATTATTATTATTATTATTATTATTATTATTATTATTATTATTATTATTACTATTGTTATTACTATTACTATTACTATTACTATTACTATTACTATTACTATTACTATTATTATTATTATTATTATTAATATTACCTTTAAGGATATTTTTTTATTATGAATTAACAAGTTGTTGAACAATAATATTATGTGGTTATGATGAAATTTAAAGGCTTTAATACTTAATACATGTAATATTTTTTTTTATCTGAGCTAATAAGTTGTTGTATAATAATGTTATTATGAGAAACTTAGAGGTATTATTATTTAATATTTTTTATTATGAATTAAAGTTGTTGTATAATAATATTATGTTATGACAAAATTTAAAAGTTTTATTATTTAATATGTAGACATGTAATATTTTTTTAGTTTTATTTGAGTTAATAGGTTTCTTTAGAGTAATATGTTGTTATGATGAAATTTAAAGGTATTATTATTTAATATCTTGATATTAGCTATGTAAAATTTTTTCGGTTCTAGTTAATTATGAGATTATTATTATTATTAATGTTTTTGTTTTTAAAGATTTAGTATTATTAATAATTTTTATAGATCTAGAAAGATGATTGAAAGGAGGAGGGAGAAACTGTTTTCCTTTCTTTGTATAACTCAGATTATATAATTAATATATCTTTAACTTTTATTTTTTATTTTTTAGAATTATATGGGAAATAATATAAAATATAGAAATTTAATGATGTTAGCAATGTATAATTTGGAGTTGAGGGGTTTTTCCTTTTTCTTTTTTCTTCTGTAATTACTGATATTATGCCCTGTGTTCTCTCTGGGAAGTCCGGGGGGGGAGGGGGGGAGGGAAGGGGGTGGGGGTGGGGAGAAAAATTAAAAAATGTTTGTACTCTGTACTAATAAAACTTTTTCAATTAAAAAAAAAAAAAAGGTCATCCTTTGTTCAGCACCTGGCCGGAAGCTGATGGGAGTGCTGGACACGTTGGCAGAAGACAACTGGTCAACGTGATGAATTTCTGGGTGTGAGAACAAGGGAATGAACTTTAAACTGGGTGGAGAAACCCTCGTAGCTTTAGATTTGGGTTTCTCCCAGATGTGCCAACATGGCTCTATCAATAAATTGGAACTTTGAGGAATCCTTTGCCTCGGACTCTGATTTGGTTTTGGATGCTATTTGGAACCCTGACAAATAGTCTTCTACTTGTAAATTTTGTGTGTGTGTGTGTGTGTGTGTGTGTGTGTGTAATCACCCTCAGTCAAATGCCAAATCCAGTCTGTATATCTGTCTGTGTGACAAACCAATGTAATAATATATATATATATATAAGAAATATTCTATTTACTTAAAAGGGTATGATGAGTGACATTACGAATTTTGATCGAATTAAGGCCATGATGCATTTTTCCCTATTTACAATTACTCAACATTTTTACTGTTTTAATCCCAGTTATATATTGTGAAGTTGGACATTACTTGAAATCAACTGAATAAAGTAAATCTATAAGTCCTAAAAATAAAATCAAGTAAGTGAAAGACAGCTGCACCAATTCCTATTCATATATTTGTACAAGACTGGTTTTCCTTAATAAGATTAAGCTATTTACCGTATGTGCCAGCGTATAAGACAACTTTTTACCCATTGAAAATCTTCTCCAAAGTCGGGGGTCATCTTATACGCCGGGTATTAAAACTTCCGAGTCAGGGGGAGCTCAAAAACGGCCGCAGCCGCATCCCCGCCATTCTCCAGCCAAGCGGCCGAAGGAGCCTCGGAGCCCCGATGCTGCCCTGCGTCTCAGTCGCCTGCTGGGAAGGCTGCAGCCGCCACCGTCAGCTGGCGGCTTAAGGCAAGAGGCAGGCGGGCGGGAGACGCGGGCAGGAGCTGGCGGCGGCTGCGGTCGCGCCAAGGGAGCACGCGGCTGAGAGGCATTTCGCGCGGGGAGGAACTTTTGTCTGGCTCCGCATCCAGAGCGAGCAAGAGCAGCGCAGCCACAGCTTGAAGGGAAGCGAAGGGAGGCAAGCAGCCCGCTCTGCCACTCAAGCCAGTGGCTGCCGGAAGCAACAAGGGCGTTAGGAAAAGAGAAGGAGGAGTGCCGCCACTGCCGCCAGCACTCTTTCCTTCACTTCCATCTTCTCCTTCTCTTCTCCTAACGCCCTTGTTGCTGCGCTGCTCTCGCTCACTCGCTCTGGAAGCGGAGCCAGACGAAGGTTCCTCCCCGCGCGAGATGCCTCAGCCACGCACTCCCTCGGCGCGACCGCAGCCGCCACCAGGACTCTTTCCTTCACCTGGGAAAAAGGATCTTGCGGTGCTGAGGGCTAGGAAAGAGGGAAGAAGAGAAAAGGGAAGGAAGGAAGGAAGACCAGAGATGAAAGGAAGGAAGGAAGATGAACCAGAGGACCAGAGATGAAAGGAAGGAAGACCAGGAAGGAAGACCAGAGATGAATGGAAGGAAGGAAGGAAGGAAGGAAGGAAGGAAGGAAGGAAGGAAGGAAGGAAGGAAGGAAGGAAGGAAGGAAGGAAGACCAGAGATGAAAGAAAGGAAGGAAGGAAGGAAGGAAGGCCAGGAAGGAAGGCCAGGAAGGAAGGAAGGCAGAATTCTTTCTGCCATGCTGAATCTTCTATCTTGTCTGTGAGATTTTCATGTTTTATTCACCAATCAAGTTCATTACAATATTTTCATATATAATAGCAGCAGACATAAGCTTCAGTCATTCATGTGTATTTGTCACGATGTGAATAATTGCCAGTTGTGCATCTCTGTAATATTTCTAAGGTTTATTGTATTTCTAATCAAGCAGACATGTGATATGTTTTACTACGCATGCGTGCATTCCAGGAGTTTTGTCAACTCCCACTGCCCTTCTTCTTCGATGCCTGCCCGAAGGCAGACGTGAATTCATTAAATGAGAAGATGTAGCTTATTAAGGGTTTATTTTTGTTACTTTTGTACCGAAATAAATATTTTGTTAATTAGATTTGAATCTCGGTTTTATTTTCTAAGTACGAATGACTTCAAGGAAACAAGATCCTATGATCGCCTCTGGTAGGAAAATTCCTATCTGACAGTATTACCACTGTTCTTATATTAAAATCTCTACAGTATTTACTGTATGCCCCAATTTGCAAACCAATTTATACGAAATGACTTATTAATAGGTAGTCCTCAGCTTACAACAGTTCAGTTAGTGTCTGTTCAAAGATACGGTACAACAGCCCTGAAAAAAGTGACTTATGACCGTTTTTCACACGACTATTGCAGCATTCCCATGATCACATGATCAAAATTCAGATGCTTGGCAACTAGTTCATATTTATGATGGTTGCAGTGTCTCAGGTCATGTGATCAGCTTTTGTGACCTTATTGTTAGAATGTTTTTCTTAGTGTGTAATTGAAATCTGACTTAAAGCTATTTTCCCCATGTTCTGTAATCTGTGGCAATATGGAAGGGGTATGCTTGTTTTGTACTTGAAGAGTGCTATCATGTTTTTCTCAATAGTGATTCTTTCAAGGCTTAACAGAGTTCTTTCAATCTTTTCAGATAGGATTTATTTCATAGTCTGTTTTCAAATTGAATGAATGAATAATTAATCACCAACATAAAGAAGATAAATGCATTTTAGATTGTATCAACATCAGCATACTTTCTAAATCATACCAATGGTCCCACTAAGTTGCCCCTGTATACTGAATATAATTCTGGGATTCACACTTTAAAGATTCTAAGAAATTAGGATAGATACAAAGATTGGTAACAATGATCAGACTATGAAATAAATCCTATATGAAAAGACTGAAAGAACTGTTTAAGCCTTGAAAAAAATCATTAAGAAAAACATCATAACACTCTTCAAATACAAAAAAGTACCCCTTCTATATTGCCACAGATTACACAACATGGGAAAAAATAGCTTTAAGCCAGATTTCAATTACACACTAAGAAAAACATTCTAACAATAAGATCAGACAAGCAGTGAATAGAGAAGTGGGCTTGATGACATAAATGGTTCCTTCCAACCGCTAATTTTATTACTGGTTTATTACTAATTATTGTGCCAGGCTTTTATTTATTTATTAATCGTTCTTATGAAAGCACGAACAAAGAATAAGAATGTTTCATAACAGGTTTAACCTGGAAAGTTTACAGTGTAACTGTAACACCTCAAGCAGCAGCATTTTATTAACATGCTTGACAGTTATGAAGCAAGTGTGTAGAAGCTGCTAATTATTCATATGTGCACATATGCAAAAATTAAGTGGTACATGTATCTAACTCAGCTATGCATTCTATTTAGACAATTGGCTTTACCAAACTGAACCAGATTCAATAAAGCTAACCATCTATCTAAATAATTGTTTTCTATGAATCGTATTTTATGGAAATGTCCTTTAATCTCCTAGCTCCTCATCAACATGCATATAATACAACCAACCGAAAGCGCCATATTTAAGTCGGAAAAGCCTGTTTTGTTTGGATTCGGATAACCAAAACATGGTGTCCAACACTGCCGTACAACGTCCCAACCACCCATTTGCGAAGCCCAACAACCAATTCCACGAGAGTTACGACTCCCCAGTCGTAACAACATCTCGCGAGAGCAATAACAAATCGGGAGAGATCCACCAGCTCTTCCGTTCTCTCCCCCCCTTTTTTTCCTTCCTCTTTCGGCCTAATTAACGCGGGCTCAAAAGCCGCGGCAACGCAGCGCCAGCGCCAGCCCCGTCAAACGCCCTTCCTTCCTCGCTCACCTTTTCCTCAGTGCAGGACACGATGATGGAGGGGTATTTGCGGCTCAGCCATCGGAAAAATGCCGGGACCCCCATTAGTTGCCCCGGACCCTTGGCTACGCAGACCTTTGCGTGACAAAACCGGCGACGAAAGATGTCCGGGTCACCGGGTCACCCCTAGCACGATGGGTAAAGGACGGAACTGCGCAGCGCGTAGGGTGACGTCACCAATGACGTAAATTCTCCAACTCCCCTGCTCCAAGTGAACGGAAAAGCGGTTTCGGTTTCGAGTGATTGCTGGTGAAGCCGGGCGGTGTCGTAGCAGAAAAAGGCGGGTGAATAAGCAGGGCTGTGTTGGGTACTCATTGATAGCTAGTCAATCTAACGAGAGTGATATTGGCTGGAGGACGTTTCGGGAAAAAAGCCAGCATATCCGTCATTTTATTTGTGCTCCATTTTCCTTGTTCAAAAACTTTTTTTCTAATTTTACCAATTGGCTTACCGCTCCCTCCATACATCCGAATTTGACATATTGAACTCCGTATTTGAAGTTATAACCCACTAGATTGCACCCTGGGTCAATCCGACGGCCCGCAAGTGAACTGACTTTCTTTACCCATGATCGGAATTTTTGGTATGGAGGTTCCACGCATCTAGCATGGAACCGGATTGTAGAAGGCTGCTGTATTGTGTGTTCATTGAAGGAATCCGATTCAGTAATAAAGCACTTTTTTTTTGCATACTCAAGATCTGTATGGTAATCTTTTGGAGTTGTAGAGAGTTTTGCTAGAATGATGTTGGTGGACTAGAGACCTAGTGAATTAACATGGTGTCCTTCCTTTCCATTATTTGTATGCGATTGTAATGGGCAGGGAGATATTGGACATACAGTGGGGACAGCCCATTTGATTAAACAGTTAATCAAATTCATTTAATTTAAGGGGAGAATACATAACTGTCCATATAATTCCTCCATTGTAGAGTGCATTGCAGGGCACAGAAAAAAATTAACTGGTATGTTTCATAAGTGTGATTAGGGTAACCTGAAATGTCATGTGACCAGGGGGGGGCAGAAGTTGCAACTTCAGAAACTGGTAAGTATCTGGGGGTGCCTGTCATAAGTTTGAATGGTCACTAAACAATTGGTCATAAGTCAAGGACAACTTCATTCTACTTTATTTCATGTAGTGGAGGCGAATGGTCTACAGAACCCTTAATAGTTCAGTGTGACATGTTTGCAGAACACTTTGAAGACAAAAATGAGACTGCAAACTGTTATGTGACTCAATGACCAGTCCTGCATGAGACACTTAGTACCACAGCTTACAATGAATTACTGGGTTAAAAAAACCTTTTTGACTGTGAAGATCCTGTTTGTTTCAATGTGAAAAGATTAATGATCATTATCAATTTCAAAATAAAGTTTGTGAAAACAGTTTCTTCCAAGTTTTCAGTACATTTTATTGGGAGTATAAAAAGTCAACCAATATCTTGCATCATCTATGATAAACTAAAGGTAAGATACATGTTTACAAATCTGATTTCTGAAATATGCTTTACTTCTATAGCTAAAAAAATAGCTATAGCGCTAAGCCAGAAATGCCATTATTCATACAATCGTTCATTTTGTGATGCTCCCCCCTGGCCCTCTCTTAATCATGCTTTTTTTTTGCAACTATTTTCATAACTAAAAGCTTCCCTCGTGATGTAAACAGTAGTGAATGGTTAAAGCTACAAATATAAACAAGGTCCCAACTCCATCAGCTGCTTTTTATTTAATGCAAAATTCATAATGGCATTAATAAAGATCATGGTTGCTTTGACCTGAACTGAATCCATTAGTCTGATGGCCATTCAAGTATAAGAACAAACTTTTTTCAACCAAGCAACTGGATCAAGGAACAAGTATAGGAGGGAATATATAAATTAAAGGCCTACAATTTTCCAGCTCCCAAATTACTCTCTTCTTTATACTTCAGATTTCAAATAAATCCAGGTATAAATCTTGGACTATTGCGGTTTTGGTGTTCTTTTAGCTTGCTTTTCAGAAGAATATTACAATCATTCATAAATATATTGGTTGAAAGTAGGTTGACAGGATAATTTGGTGTGAAGAAGTGGCTATGGTAAGGTACACAAAAATGCCATCAGGATATCCATTCCAGATTGATTGTTCACTTTCGTCCTGAAAAATTGCTACTGGCTTTTTATCATTTGCTTGTAAAAGAATATCAAGTTAGTCATAGAAATCACTGAATCCATCTTCTTGTGAACAGTGTTCCTGAGGGCGTAGGGCTGCTTCAATATCAGAATTGCTGTCATCAGACTCTCCCCAAAAAGCTGGATTGGGAAACAGATGGGGAAAGAAATGACAAGGTATTTAATGTTGACATAACCAATGATGTATATTATTTAGGATGTTAAGAGCCTTCAATGAATGAAAACTAGATAACAGTACAAATATGAAATACTGTATGACCCCTATTTAACTGTAATCAAAGCCAAATAAGTTCTCCTTCCATTGGTATATGGACTGGACTTGGTCCATCTGATTCGTCATCCTCATCTAAGAGATTGTGCAATTGTCACCTTTATGAAACATTTTTTTCTGGCTCATCTTTTTTGAGGAAAAAGAAAGGGAAAACAAGTTTCTTGAACGAATGAAGGTCAAAAAATGGAGGAATGGCGTTAGGCATCAATATCATGTAAAGAGATTTTTAAAAGCTAGAACTACAAGAGAACCTCAGACTTAGACATACATTATTAATCCTGAAGAAGCAGAAACTGCAAGAAATTTTGGGCAATGAAAATCTCTCAGGAATTACTGCTATTAGCATTTGGTATACAAAAATGGTATCAGCATTATGATTGACAAAGTAAAGACTTTTCTTTATGATAGAGGAAGACAATCTGTGGGCTCAGGGCCACCTGCATCCTCCAGTCCTGGATCTGCACCTTCAGGAATCCCATAATTGTTGAAAACTGAAATGTGAATGATCTATGGCCACTTTGTTTTGAACATTCAAATAAAAGCTGGAATCAACATATTTAAGGTAATGCAATCACTATGTGAATGGTATATATTCTGCTGCTTATCTTCAAAAAGGCTTTTGTAGTGCTAAAAATGCTGCAGAAATCACTGGACTCGAGCACCTTCCTTATAATTAATGGCTACTTAGAGAGCAAGAAACCTGTTGCTCTTCAGATGTTGGATTCAGGCCTCCATCAGTCTCAGTAATAAAGGCCTCTGGTCAAGAATAATGGAAATCCAGCAATATCTGGAGGGTTCCCATCCAAATTAACAGTGTAAAGATTTACAGTGAGGAGATAAACAGATGGCCCCTCGGGTTAATTTTGTATATTACAGAAAAAAGCGCTTTTCATATAATGTGTAATATGTGTGGAAGTCATTGACAAAAATACGAAGCAGCAGCATCTTCAAGTTCTTACTATTTTCATCAAAATGATGAGAGGAGATTGCAGTGTGAGGCCAGCCATTGGGGTGGGGGAAGTGATACGGTACTGAAATGCATATAGAAAAGGAGTAACAGAATAATGGAGTTGGAAAAAACTTTGGAGGTCTTTTAGTCCAACCTCTTGCTCAAGCAGGAAACCCTATACCCGTAATGGCGAACCTATGGCACACGTGCCACAGGTGGCACGCAGCGCCCTCTCTGTGGGCGTGCGAGACGTCGCCCAAGTTCAGCTCCACTGCGCATGTGCACGCGCCGGCCTGCTGGTCGTCACGTCTCTGCCGCGCATATGGGTGTACATGCGGGGGCAGGGCATGTGTGTGGGGGTGTGCATGCGTGTGGGGGGCAGGGCGCATGTGGGGGGCCACGCACACATGCGCAAGGGCAGGGTGCATGCGGGGGCCATGCGCGCATTGCATTTTGGGGGTTCGGGCGCGCACGCTCACATTCGTATGCACGCTTTGGGCACTCGCTCCAGAAAAGTTTAGCCATCTCTGCCCTATACCATTTCAGACAAATAGTTGTCCAATCTCTTCTTTAAAACTTCCAGTGTTGGAGCACACACAACTGTAAGTCATTCCACTGATTAATTGGTCTAACTGCCAGGAAATTTCTCCTTACTTCTAGGTTGGTATGTTCCTTGATTAGTTTCCATCCATCACTTTTTGTCCTGCCTTCAGGTGCTTGCAAAAATAGGTTGACCCCTTCTTCTTTGTGGCAGTCCCTTAGATATTGGAACACTGATATCATGTCACCACTAGTTCTTCTTTTCATTAAATTAGACATACCCAATTCCTGCAACCGTCCTTCGTATGTTTTAGCCTCCAGTCCCTTAAGGGATAGAGCTTGCATCACAATGCTGCTTACATCACTATGATCCCATTTACTCTCTGCAGATGCCACAGATATGAAGATAACTATTAGCCCCCTTTCAACATTCCTTTAACAGCCATGATCACAAAAGAAAAACTTATTTTGTAAATAAGCTAGTTTGATGTAGCGGTTAAAGGGATCTGGCTAGGAAGTGGGAAATTGTTTTTCTAGTTCCACCTTGCCAACTGGGTAACCTTAAGCCAGTCACTCTCTTTTGGCCCCAAAAGAAGAAAAAGACCCTTTCTGAAAATATTGCCAAGAAAAGTAGAGGGCTTGCTCTGGTAGTCCTCAAAATTAGACTGACATAAGGGCACAAATTTATTTGAGGGCAAAAATGCTGAGCGTTGTTTCATTCCTTCTTAGAACCAAGATGCCACTACATGGACTACATGAGCCCTAGCAAGATTCTCTATTGCCAGAAAGGAAAACAAAAAAAAAGTCTTTAATTGTGTTAGGTGACTACAACTGACAATATCCTTACCTTTAGATTTTATTGTAGATATTATTCCTCTTTGATTTTCATCTCTATAAAAAAGAAAAATATATCAGTGCTCATTAACAGGTGGACAGGTGGATATATTCTGCTCAGTAACAAGTGGACAGGTGGATATATTCAGATATTACAAGATCACAATGAATTCTAAGAACAGTGGACTAAAAACTTCAGAATTCAATTTTAACCAAAGCCAACAATGATATTTGTATTTCACTGTTTAAGACTTCCTAGTTTCCAGACCATTTTGCCATTTTCTTTGGATTAAGGTTTTTATACATTTGTGTGTATGTTTATACAGAATATCCAGCATGTAGCAAACCAACATCATACTCCAGAAAAACAACAGTATGAACAAAAATTTTAAAAATTAGCAAAGAAACATACGTTTGTAAATAGTTTAATAAAAGTATACATATTTATAGAAAATTACTAGCTTGGAAGAAATAAATTTCCACTGAAAGTAAGTTCTATCTATAGAATATCCAACAAAAGTCACTATGTATTACAGAAACACCTTCAATTGTGTTGATCACATCAAGCTGTAGAATGTGCTTAGAAAAATGGGAATCCCAGAACATCTCATTGTCCTTGTGTGAAACCTATGTACAACTGAAGAAGTTATAGTTTTATGAGAACACGGCAAAACAGAGTAGCTCTATACTCTCCCTTTATTTATTCAACTTATATGCTGTATATTTATTATGGGAAGTCTACTAGTAAAAGTCAAAAAGTACAGTGAAAAAATGGGAGTAAAATTAAATATGAAGGAGAGTAAACTAATGACAATAGGTAGAACTGCCAGTCTTTGAATATACAGTGAAAATATCGAAATGGTGGATAGCTTCTGCCTTTTGGAACCAACTATTAATATAATGGAACAAGCAGTTAAAAAATTTACTAAGTGTAACAACAGCCATGAAGGCCTTGGAAAAGAACTACCAGGATGTGTGTATATCTACAATGATCAGATTTGTGCAAGCAATGGTATTCTCCATTGTATCGACAGGAGAGTCCAGGATGGGTTGCTCTAGTCCAGGGGTTGGCAAATCGTGGCTTGCGAGCCACAAGCGGCTCCCTGTCCCATCACTGACTGCCCCGCCCCTCGCCCTCCCTTACCTTGCCTAGCCTGAGAAGGTAAGGGTGACAGCGGGGGATGGGGAAGTGCCTGGGGTTGATTCTCCAGCGTCTCACTCTTGTGGAGCTTCTTCCGGCCCTTGTTGGTGCTGGTCTCTCCCCTTCTCTCTGTGTGTGCTAAGGAACAATTGCCACCCTGGCTTCTCTTCGGGCGACCCTCCTCCCCTTCTTGCAACTCCCTGGCTAGCTGTGGTGCGCGCGGGGAGGCCCTCCTCAAGCGAGCGGCAAGTGCAGCAAAGGCGCACATGGCGGGCGGGCGGCTGCTCGCTTAAGGAGGGTCTTTGGATGCGGCTACTCTCCTGCCCTAAGGATCCGGCCATTGCCTTGCTGTGTCCCCCCCCCCCTGGCAGCTCTTCGGCCAAGCGGGGTGGGCGTGAGTTCCAGCCCGAAGCAGCAGGAAGCGAAGGCTGCCTTCGCTCCGGTGACCCTCCTCCCCCTCCTCCTCTCATGCGGGGTGGGGGGGGCCTGGCAAGGCAATGGCCAGATCCTTAGAAGAGAAGCGGTCTTGTAGCTGCCTTCATGCCACATTTGTGCTTTGTTAACTTTGCTGGCTGTGGAATTCTGGGAGTTGAAGTCCACAAGTCTTAAAGTTGCCAAGGTTGGAGACCCCTGTAAATCTAGACAATTTAACAAAATAAAGAAGCTTTTTAAAATAAATGCTTGCTCTGAAGAGGCCCAGTGCTATTGTATCTTCTTTTAAATAATAATGTATACCTCCAGAAATTTTAATTAATTTTAACAGCTCTGTACTAGTCTGAAATGTAACAGTGTCCTGTTTAATATTAGAGTTAAATCCTGACTTACCATGGAGTAGATCTATTTAAATAATTGGGAGGAGTTAGTGTGACTACATTTAAGAAAACTTTCTGGTATAATGTACATTTCTCCAATTCTTTGCTATTTCTATGGGTCAGGCACACATGCACAGAAATACACAGCAAACAGTGTATATCATCTGTGCTGTTTGCTGTTTGGCAAATTGCTTGGAGACAGAGGCCTTTTTTCCTTGTTTTCCTCCCCCAAAACTAAGGTGCGTCTTATACTCCGGTAATTAATTTAGGACCAATCTTACAGGACTATTTAATCCTTATCTCATTCTCTAATTTGGAGCTGATGTTGATGAACAAAGCCATTGTCTTTCTAAAATTAATTTCAAAATTCACTACCTCTCCATATTTTAATATGTCTTCAATGATCAAAGGGAAAAGCTTATTTAGCTTAAGCAGTATTAAGGCAATGTCATCTGCAAAGTCATTCATCTGCTTCTATCTATGAGGCTATTACTTTTATCAGTGTTTTGAACTGTGCTGTGCTGTAATTTCTGTAGCCTAATGCCACAATAATCTTTGGTCACATTTATTCAGAAGGCTTAAAGGAAGAGAAGAATAATAATATGGGGATAGTATAGATGAGAAACAGGCTGTTTATAAACTACCAGAAATTTAAAATAATGATTTTCAATTAGAAACCAAAACAGCAGGCTTAGATAATTGAACAGAATTGAAAAAAACCAAACACCACTTTAAATATCTGGGCTATGTCTTCCATTAACAGAGAATCCAGGAAAGCCCACCTTGAGCATCTTATGCAAATGACATCAAAATCTACAATGGCCATCAAAAGATTCTTCAACTGCAGAGGAGATAAACTGATACCAGCAGCACTGAAGCTTTTTGAAACTAAAACAGCCCAGACTTAAATAGGTAGTATTTTGTAGACTGAGAAATGCAACTTGAATTTAGCAAAGAAACAGTGACCCCTACTGGTCATTGTAGTTATCTGTGAAGATTAAACAAGCATTTATCAGAGGCTATATTTGAAATCATCAGTACAAACAGCTACAAGTGGTAACTAGCAATTTATTCAAGTGAATAATATATTTAAAGAGATAGACCCTTCTGTTTAAAAAGCCAATTTAAATAGCCAATCAGATAAGAATTTTATGAAACTCAAAAGCAAGTCGTATTGTCCTTAATAGATAACTTGGTAAATAAAAGAATACTGAAATCTTAAGGCATACTTCAGGAAGCCAACTTAAATATTTTGGGTTTTATTTTTTACATTCAGGTGTTGCAAAAGAAAAGGCCTCTAAGAAAAGACATTGCATCTAGCCCAAACCTGCAAGGACAGTCTGCTACTGACATCCACTGGCTGATTGTATTGCTACAGAGCAGTCGAATGCCACACACATTGCTGCAACCATTGGTTTAATAATTATGCTATAACTACTAAGGATATGTTACTTTTGGATCATTTGTTTCATATAAATATTTTTCCTTTGAATGTAATGTAATAATTAAGTTAGAAAGTTTGTGTCCAAGTTTAAGCATTTTTGTATTAAGCAGTGGAACTCTGGCAAGAAAATTGTTTTCAGCTAGGATACAACAGGGTAATATTTGCTGGAGAAGAGGAAGCTGTGGCATGCACCTCCATACAAAAGGGAACAAGTGGCCTTCAATCGGAGAGCAGCTTTCTATTAAGACTCACTCCTTCGTACATTATGCCTTTCATCCCCACTCAACCACAAAATGATTTTGCTGTTGGACACACAATGGTGGAAAAGATTTACATTGAAAGAATCTTTAATAATAAACTGTTGCAGGTCTGCCTACTTCCCCCACAATTTATAATACAATAAACATTGGATTCTATGAAGTCTCATGCACTGAAGTTGCGCTGGAAAAAAAGAATATGAAAGCACTCAATTCTTCCCATCTCCAGTGCCATAATAGTGAAATGAGCATGGATAAATGTGCTAAGAGTATCTCTTTGCATCTTTTATAGCTTGTGTGTATTAATCTGTAAAGCTTATTAAGAAAGTCATTGCTATGCAAAGCAGCACCCAATCCCTTTTACTTGCTTTTCAACAGAGTGCAGTGTTTAGCCAATAGGACTTGTCCACTGCCCCTCATTCTGCATTCATAACATGCAACATTTGCACAATGTATCTCTCAAAGACTGCTGAATAAAAGCCTTAATACTCATGTAAACAACTGCAAACCAATTACTTAATGAATCAGGTCCACGCATAATGAGGTGCCAGACAAAGAGCTATAAATGCATTTTTGCGCCCAAGCCTCTGCTTTAAAGTAAAATCCCTCAGCTGTAGTTTGGGCTTAACTAGCACATCATAATTATTGTCTGTAGGACATCAGTGGAAGCCATTTTAAAAAAAAAAATAGGTCCATCAGGGTATTTCACGAGTCGCTCATCAGCTCAGTGACTAAACACTATAGGAGGGGGGGTGAATTAAACGTACCACAGTGGTACTAGACTGTTATGTTTATTTTCAAGTACTGGTTTTCAAGACCACTTGTAATAGCACGAAGGTGCAAGAAGTAACAATAAGTGGAATCTTTAGACATCAGCCTGTAAGAAATGTCTCTGTATCCAAACTGCAAATAAATACCTGAGCCTTATTCCTTCTTTCACACTTTATTTGTACTTTATTTGTAACATCTTTATAAGAGAAGCATCCAATATAAGATTGGAAATGTTACTAATCAATGTGGTTTTAAAAGGCCTTTATTTTCCTTATAGAGAAAATTAAAATGCAAGTGTCTTTAAAAATAACAATTAACTCATGTTATACTGTGCAATGTATTTTCCCTATTAGAATAAGAATGTTCCTTGCTTATTTATGCTAGAGAGCGTGCATTATATGAACAGTAATTTAATAAGTATAAGAAACTGCTTGTTCATATTATAATTCAAAGCATGTTTCCAGAACATTTTGAAAAATGTTGATAGTGTTTACATGTTTATTCTTTTTATATAGCAAACAATATTTGAAGATACTTCTTTGGCTTATTGTTTCTTCAAATAGCAATAACTTATGAAATGAAAATCTAACCAATAAATTTTAACAAATTAACTTCAGAAAGTATTATTTTCCAACTTCAGTTCCTGAAAATCAGATCTGAAAATAATTGCACTGTACAGTATATAAAGTGTATTACTGTTTATTGTATAGGCTGCTCAATTGATTTTATTCCATGACTACATAGTACCAATTTTAAATAATTATATAGTTAAAATAAAAAAAATGTTATAAATGTTACTAAGTAGGGACAGGCATATTATTGTATAACATAATCAAAAAGATCAGAAAATACAAATGAGACTTTCAGACACAGAGCAGCACAATCAGGCTAAGGAAGTGTGTTGACAATTATTATGTAACAATCTAAAGCCAATTTAAAATTCCAGAATTATTTACTATGCTTCATTTACTTATACCTCTTGATTGCTAGCAATTTGAATCATGCTGCTGATAGAAAAAAAAAGTGTAACACAAAATCACCCAAAGAAAAAGGGGGGCGGGAGAGGGGAGAGTAGATAAATGGCATCTCTTTAGGAAAAACAAGGGCATTAATTAAATGCTCTCAATTTGAAACTACAAAACAAAAACAAAAACCAGATAATCTAGCATTTTAGTGAATATGAAAATAGGAATTGAGCTGAAGTTCATTTACATCTCAACTCCAACCAGGAGGTGACACACCATTTTATTTCTTGAAGACTTTATGTTTTATGTCTGCCCTTTTCTTGACAACTTCCATTGTCTGGTCTCTAAGTAGTCCTACTGAGAGCAGCTGTACATGCTAATCTGTGGTTCACTGAGATGTCAAAGGAGTCTTAAAATAAGAGAACAACAGCTGCAAAACAATACCTGGCTTTAGTGCAAATATTTTCTAAGGTGTTCTTGTCTTTAATGTTATTATTTTAGAAACACGAATCTGAACTGTAGCCCTGAGATCAAAATATTGTTGTCAGGATTCCATGAAATTCCCAAAGGCATTTCTTAGAAATAGTTGAAACAATTCACTAATGAAACACTTTAACGATTTTACCTTGACAAAGAGCTTTTCCTCTCCAGAGATGAAAAACTGGTTCCATTACTTTTTTGTTCCTTTAAGCCACTGATGTTCAAACCTGAAAGATAAAAACCATATACTTCATTAGTTGTTGGCTAAAATAAATGAGAAATTATAATCCTGAACTATAACTTCTGGTCTGAAGAACCCATAATAATAGATGTCATGTAGCAAAAAAAGTTTTAAAATACATTTAGATTTTACAGTGTGTTATTAATAAACATAGTTCCCTTTAGTACATCTAGGCAATTTAATGGTTCCCTATAAATAATGTGCCTATATTTTCCACTACTATTGTTTATACTGTATCTGAATACTATATAATAGTAGAAAGTAAGGCGGAAGTTTTAATAGTGTTTTTATAAGAGCTTATTTTCTTGTAACAAAGTATTTAACATTGTGTTTTCTTTAAAATAATGATTTTTCATCCTTGAGCTTTTCCTAGAATTTATTCTTCTTTATATTAATGTTTGATACTTATTTTCAGATGCAGAAATGGTCTTAAATCTGTAAGGCATTAGAAAACATTTGTGGTAATTTAACACCCAGCATTAGTTGGGCTGTAATGAACAAATATTGTACATAATAGTAGAAAACAAATCACAAATATTAAATAATCAGGAATCTAAATAGAGAACATAATGTTATAATGTATGTCTTCTAAATAGAGGACATAATATTGTAATTTGGTTTAACATTATACATTGTCATGTCCTTATATATTATATCATATACTGTCAGTGAGAAGACACATAAAGATTGCCAGACCAAAGAAGTTATCAACCAAATCCCATTCATAGCACTATGTATTATTACTATAATTAGTAATTACCGTAATTAAATTAATACCATAATTATACTATATAGTAATATTATATATTAAACCAGAAGCTAAAAATTTCAAAATAGTTTATAATTCATAAAAACATCTTTATTTTGACCCTGATTTATATAAAACTTTTGGATAAATTTTTGGATTAATGAAACTTATAACCAAAACTGTTCTTCTAAAATATGTTTGCTTTATGTCTATCATTATACCACATAAAATATGTTTCACAAAATACATTAGAGATTGAGATGGAATAAATATATTTGTTGGTGTTTTCCTAGCTATTGTAATCTGCCACAATAATACAAGTAGCAAAGTATTTCTTTTCAATCATCTACCCACTGAGGCAACTGCCAGCATAGTTTTCCCTCAATCTGCCAACCCCTGCAATATGACTTCATCTGCTATCTGGTACTGAATTGCCAAATATACTGAACCAGATCTCAAAAAATGTAAAACTCAAAATGGAATATTGCTTTTCTTCAATGTAGTCCCCCCCCCCATTAGTTGCTTAACATACATGAATTCTTTGTGAAATTTCTTTAATATACTCCTGAGTGGTACCCAAAGTTTTGCTGAGCATATGTGTTGGATGTGACTGAAACTGAAATTTGTTTTATGATTACAAGAAAGAAAGGACACTTTAAATGTTTTAACTGTTCTATGAAGATAATTTCAACGATTCCTTAAAGAATCCAAATATTTTTTTACATTTTGTTCTCTGTGAATAAATTACGGCAATTATCCTAATACTAATTGTATGTCCTCATTTTTTTATAAGATACACTTTTGTCTAATTCCCTCACCATACATTAAAATTAATAATTCTTTGATTGCCAACAGCAGAAGATATATATAAAAGATAAATCTAGTTAAATAATCCAATTTCTGTCCATCCCAGATATATTAGAATAACTTTCTAACTATCCTTAAAAGTTTCATTTAGAAATGTTGTAAAAATTCTTTCCTTTCATTATATTACATGCAGTTAGTAGTAACACAGTTAATTTTTAAAAGTCATTAAAATTAAATAAAACAAAATGAATTTTTATTTTAAATGGTAAATGTTTATCAAATTTTTGCTTGTGCCAAAAGGGTGAGTCAAGAAAGCAAACAACTGGACTTCCGGTTCCGGATCGCTGCATCGCGGACGCTCCTCGTTGAGCGCCTTTCCTTTTCCCCGTTAAAGCCGCCAGAACAGCTGTCTGGCGGCTTGAAAGTCTCTGCCCCGGGCAAAGGGGAGAGATGAGAGCCGGACAGGTGGGGTAGAGCCCCCCCTAGTGCCCCAAGTGTCAGCCAGGGGCGCGAAAGGTGAGGGCTCCCCAGCCAGCCTGTCTCTTGCTCCGGGGACTTGGAAACCTCCGCTTTTGCGGAGTAAGATGCCGTGACCACCCGCTGCTTCGTGAATGGGATTACAACTACTTAATTGTTTAAACAAGCAGACAGAGAGAGACAGGATTTTAAAGGGCAAGTACAGATTTTTTTTTTCTTTCAACTCCACTGCTGATTTTCACTTCGGAAGAAACTAAGTAACAGTTATTAGGCTACAACATGGCGATCGGAGAAAGTGGGAGGAGAAGTGAAAGTAACTTTCGTTTCCCTAGCAGCTTTTTTTCTTATGGAAATTTTTGATTTTGAAAGTTGGCTTTACTCTCTCTGTCTCCCGATTCTGGATTAAATAATAACTGACAATTTTTTAAAAATAAAATTCTATCTGGCTTTGGAATTTGAAAGAATTTTAAAAGAAATTTAAAAGAACTTTAACTAGAGGCTTGGCTTTTTCTTTGTTCACCACTGGAAATACTAAAATGGCTTCAAAATCTGGAAAGATTGTTTTGAATAAAAGAATGGATTATTCATCTGGTTATATTTCTAAAATGCAACTTACCACTGAGTTAACACCCCCAAAGTCTTTAACACCTGAAAATTTAATAAGTACCTTAAAGATTATGAAAGATGAACTTATTGTTGAATTTAACCAAAAAATTAGTGAAATAGATAATAAAATGCAGGCTGCTTTAAAGAATATTGACCAACAAATTAGAAATGATGTGTTGGAGGTATGTAAAGGTCTAGCAACAAATATTGAAGTTTTGGCAAACCGCATTGAAGAAAACAAACAAGTTTTGACAACTTCAGTAGAATACATAGATAAAATACAAAATGACATTGCAAATTTTGAAACAGAGGTGTTAATGACGCAATTCAGATCCATGGAATTTGCCATAAGGGTCAGGGGGTTGAAAGAAGGATTATATGAAGATTTGAAAGGAAGGATGGTGGAAGCTTTGGAGCAGGTGTCTGGACTGTCTAAAGAAGAACTAGCCAGGCAAATTGATAAAATATATAGAATCAACTCCTGGTATGCAAAACAAAAACACCTACCAAGGGATATTGTAATATACTTTACTACAAGAGCCTTACGGAATAGGATTATACAGGCGACGTTTAAGAATAACCTGCAGGTGAATGGCCAGGAACTGATGATATGGAAAGAAATTCCCTCTAAAATGCTCAAAGCCAGAAAAGATTATACCTTTCTGATTGATGAATTTAAAAGGTTAAATTTACATTACAAATGGGAAGCACCAACAGGAGTTGCAGTGAAATTTCTGGGAAAAAGATATCGGCTTAATACAACAAAGAAAGCTACTGAATTTTATGTCAACGTCTTAAAGGCTGATATATCCAAGATTCCAGAGGAAAGATGTATGAAAACAAAAGAGGAGGAGGAGGGAAAGCCATCCCTTCCTCTTCAAATCGAAACAGATTTACAAAATTTAAATGATTGGCAGAGCCAGACAGATGTCTACAGTGTGGAAAAGGAGATGGAAGATCGGGGTCAGATGGGAGGCGAGCTGACAACTACAAAATTATCAAGTTACAAAAAGATGCAACCATCATCAAGATACAACAAGATGCAGTGTTGAAGTTTATTGGACAGATGGTTGCCATTATGACTGTACTTTTCTTTTTCCCTTCTTTCCTTAATTTTTTTTTCTTTTCTTTACTTCTTGCATTCTTTTTTTTTCTTTTGTTTTTTTTGGGGGGCTTATTCAAAGTATTATTAATTCTTTTTAAAGATTTAGAACTTTTTTGAACCTAATAATTTAATACATAGTAACATTATGTTACTAATAGAGTGGTAGAATTTATGATGAAGTTTAAGGTTTTTGTATTATTATTTAGTTATTTTTTGTGTAATATCAATTTAAGTTTTATTTAATTGTGAGAAAGATTTGGAATTGTTATCTATCCAGTTATAAAATATTACAATTAGATTTAACATTTTTTTTTTTGGGAGGAAGGTTATTTAAAGTTTGGAATTAGTGCTTATAATCTGATATATAGTAATAGTATGTTATTTATATACTGATTGATTTTATGATGAAGTTTAAGGTTTTTGTATTTAATACTTAGTCATCATTTATGTAATAATCATTTAATTCTTAGTTAACAGTGAAGAAATGTTGTGAAGGGTAGATGATTGAAAGGAGGAGGAAGGAATTTTTATTAGTGTACAATTTGGAGTTGAAGTTTTAAAAAAATAAGGTGGAAGTCAAAATTTTTTAATTTAATTTAAATTTATTTTATTGATATTATGCCCTGTACTCTCTCTGGGAAGTCCGGGGGGGAGGGGGGGAGGGAAAGGGGTGGGTTAGGGGGGAGAAAAATTAAAAAAAATGTTTGTACTTTCTATTTAATGTTTAGCTATTATCTATGTAATTTTGTACTAATAAAACTTTTTGGAAAAAAAAAGAAAAGAAAGCAAACAACTAATAATTTAAAAGTTGATGAAACAAAATGGGTGGGGGGGGGAAAGCTCATTGAATAAATAATCCTTTATTATATTTCTTAGACTTTTCACAATGCAGGCATTTAAGCTAAGATTCAAATCAGATCCTACCTTTAAGGCATATTGTCAAGCTGAAGGTGCTTAGAGAACCAGAAAATAGAATATTCAGAGAGGAAAGAAAATAGTAAGAATTTACAAACATATATCCTCCCCTGATCTACAGGAAAAATGACTTCTCATAAGTTTGTGACTAAAATCAGCCATTGCTTCCATGTCTCCAGGCAGATAGACCTTGCAATTAAAATTAGAAGTGAGCACAAATGCCTTTTTGAAATTCTTATGGGCAAAGATATTGGGTGACATACTTACATGGCAGGGGAGATACCATTGGGTGGACAATTTATCTGAACGTCTCAATGGATAGATACCTCTCCAACCATTTCTTGGGGGAAAGATTCTACCGTAATAATGATAGTAGCAATGCTACTTAAAAATATTTCCTCCATACTATTTCCCATCCTGAAATACAGAAAGCCAGGAAGGTGCGGAATGCTAAAAAAGATGGTTATATAATAATGGATACGGGAATTGCACCCACCCATAGGCTATCTTTTAACAAGTTCTGACCATAAGCAAATTCTCTTTCATAAAATAAAATGAGAATAGTAACAAATGCAAATGATTTTTTTCTGCTAGGCAATAATTAGGACTACACAGCACTTCAGATTCATAAACAAAAAGATGCTTGGAGCCTGTAGCACCTGTATGCAATGTAAAACCAAACCAAATCAATTGAATTAAAAAAGATGAATTTAAAAAGTTTAAAAAGTTCTAATCAAATTTGATTTGATTTGAACTTCTTAAACTTCTTAAATTCATCTTTTTTTCAAGATCACGAAACCCTCCAAACAACATAGAATTCAATGGGTGAAAGACATTAATTACTGTATATAGAATGTGCTCTAGTATGCTTTCTGAGATTGGCTTAACTATGAGGAGAGTTTAGAATGAGTTATGATGTACAAGACTCCTATCCAGTTGAAGAGTTTTCAAGATTACCTATTAAGTAACATACATTTTTCCATGGGTAAAGTTGAATAAATAGGGCTGGTAAAATATGCACTTAATTTTTCAAAGATGGCATAATTTTAGGCCTATGCAAAGTGAGGCATACAAAAGTCGTCATATAGTACTTATTGAGAATTCCTTAAAGTACTTCTTTTTTCCTAAGATGACATGGTTCCGTTCCACAACTCAAAACTGAACCAGGAAAACATCTACTTTGTTTAAAAAATGCAAATGGAGTAGCACCTGGTTTTTTCCTTTAATATGCTACATAGGCCAAACAGTAAAGAATTTGCTGTCAGGTTTACTGGTAAGCTGAGGGCAGCTTTATAAAACTACTACTTTAATCCAGCAGCTTTTTGGCTAAGATCAAGTGTACCCTTAGAGAGACAATAAAAGGCCTCTGACTAAATCAGACAAGTAAATAAATTAAGGTTACCGGTATTTAGTTGCTAGTGAAGACTGTAGGATCACACATGAAAAGCATGGCTATCCCAAATTTTCTGAGGATTTATAAAGGAAAAAAGCTAATACATACATACATACACACACACATACAAGCAACACACAGAGAGAGATGTTAAAATTTGTGCATTAAAACACTAATAATTTTTTTCTTTTTATATTATCTGATAAAGTGGGTATAGACCTGCAGCATAAATTATTCACAATTATTTCTATTACCCATTCATAAATCAATAGTTTTGGAAAAGCTATAGTATTTTTTACCACACTTAATTTTAATACATCCACTCTATTTTATTCAGTCAATTTATTTCTAATGTTAATGTATCTTCACCTGGTATTTGAAAAATGTCTTGAATATTTCTCAGAGGAAAGAAATAAAAAATAGCCATGTCCCTAGGTCTGCCAAACTTATATTTCATTTCAACTGAGCAATTTTCATTGAAGTAAGTTTCAGTTCAAAATGTATCTAGAATCATATAATTAAAAGAAGACCAGAAGGTAAATTTCGGCCTCATTGAACAAGAATTTCACTAAATCAGCTATCACATATTTTATAAATCTTAGTTAAGAAAGCATGCTATACATTTCTCATTTACTTATGACTTATTTTATTTTATTCTATTTATTTATTTATTTTTGTCAAGTACGTGTTGGTAATATACATAGATATAACATTGTTTATATACATAAAATGAGTACTGATAAGAGGGAACATTAGGACAGGGATGGTAGGCACGCTGGTACGCTTATGCACACCCCTTACTGACCTCTTAGGAATCGGGTGAGGTCAACAGTGGACAGTCTAAGGGTAAAGTTTTGGGGGTTTGGTGACGAAACCACAATGTCAGGTAGTGAGTTCCAGGCATTTACCACTCTGTTGCTAAAGTCGTATTTTCTAGTCAAGTTTGGAGCAATTCACTTTGAGTTTGTATCTGTTGTGTGCTCGTGTATTGTTGTGGTTGAAGCTGACTGAAGTAGTCGTTGAAAGGAAGGACTTTCAACGTTGCTCACTAAAGAAAAAACTGATGTTAAACAGTGCTGTGCATAAGTGCATTTTAAGTTATTATTAATTTGGAATAAGCATCAGTTTAAGAAAAAACTCAGCAGTTAATTATTTTTAATATAAAAACTCTGAAGCAAATGCTCCAGGAATTATTCATTCAGATGTATTAATAATACATATTGATGATTCAATAGTGGGTTCTCTTATACAGAGAAACTGAAGTTTTTGTTATTGTTCATTAGATTTCTCTGTCAGCTTTTCTCCTGGAACTCAAGATGGCATACATCTAAATTACCAAGGTTAGACTGAGACATAGCGACTGGGCTAAAGTCCTTTGAGTTTTCTGGTCGAGGATGAATCTAGGTTAGTTTAGTTGAACACTTTAACCCAGTGTTTCTCAATGTGGGAAGCTTGAAGATGAGTGGATTTCAAGTCCTAGAACTCCCCAAGTAGCATGCTGGCTAGGGAATTCTGGTAGTTGAAGTCCACACACCTTCTAATTGCCAAAATTGAGAAACACTGCTTTAAATCATTACAGCTACAGCAGTGTACTGCTATGGCTCCAAATGGATAAAGTTTTCCTACAGGCTGAATGGACCTTCTGATATGTATGCCAGATGCACTGATTAATATTTTGCTCCTTTGCATCTTTTATAAGATAGAAATCAGTAATTGTATATAATTGAAATGTCCATGACAACTGTTTCAGTGGGCTGTTTTACTGATATCTACCCATATGGATAACTATTTTTTTTAAAAAGACAGGGACACAGATATGATTTTGCACAACAAAAACTTCACTGCAGTACAGAGGCATCTGAAAAAGTTTGTTAAAATTATGAAAACAGCATTGTGTCATTGTGATGCAACCTCTGCCCATAAGATCACAAAACTTGTACAAGATAGGCAAAGCTTGGATTGTCATGGTGTGAACTGCTTCATTCTTACCTTCTTTTACACCTTTTCCCAGCTTCATATCTGAAGGTATTTTTGGAGTTCAACTCCTGCATAAATTAAAGTTTAGTTGTACTGGCTAAGAATTCTGGGAACTGGCATGTGGAGAGGAGTTTAAGAAAATGAAAGATAAATCACTGTGGGGCTATTTTCTACGTTGCAAAAACAGAGTTGTTTGCCACAACATAATATTTTGCGTTTACTCAAGAGTTCTTAGAGGGAAAGAACAGAACAAAGTAGAACAAAGAAATTATAAAGATGGGACTGGGTCATGAAGAAAGAAAATACTGAATACTACTAATAGTTAATTTTATTTTAATCAATGTTTTTCTTTTAAATTTAATTTTGACATCTAATCAATGAATAGATAAGTCAATGCACAAATTTCTTCATATTCTTTAGCAGATACTTCTAAGGCTGTGTTTTGCCCTTTATCATTCTAATGAAAATGTTTATAATACATTGATCAATGATAGCAATCTTATATTTTTGTTTAAATATTGTCTTACTTTATTAGATGTCTAATTAGCACTAGCACTAGCACTGAGACTTACTGTATATGCTGCTTCAGTGCTTTACAGCACACACACACACACTTGTTCTCCAAGATTTTCTCCCAGCTGCTGACAGTGCCCACTTAAAAGAGAGAGAGCTTTGAACACTTCAGCAGCTAGATTTTGGCTCACTATGGTCGGCAACAACTTTTATCAGATGCACAGATGAGTTTTCACAGCTCTACCTGGAGATGCAACATGGTTTCACGAGACTAAACTGTATTTGACATGGGGCTATTGTGCCTTCTTGGCCAGCAGTGACAAATCAAATTGGATTATCTCTCCACCATTAAAGTTGTTGCTATTTTATGTGTTTTTCATCTTTGGCAGTTGGTTTACGGTTTTTTATATTTCATTATTCAAAAATATTCATTTTATCATTATACTGATCTTAGATTTTAACTGCATCTTCTCTATAACAAACCTTCTTGGCACACTTACTCACAATCTATAATGCCCTGGCTGACTAAATTTCATTTCTCCATCTTTTGTTTCCTATTACATTCCTGATTGTTATCGAGCAAGATCGTTCAAGCTGCATTCATTCTGCTTGAAGCCAGAGGCACTGGCAATAAAAAAAATATTTTCGAAAAATATTCAATCCATGTTTTTCCAGGGTTCCAGAGTCTGCTCCTCTAGTGCATCCCAATCACTCATTAGTAGTATACAAAAGTATGGTCTTTCTAATACTCTTGAATTTGCCTATTCATCAGCACTTCAAGATAGATCAGATTAGAAAACATATTTCTACAGAAAGACTACTACAGGTAGTCCTCAACTTATGACCACAATTGAGCCCAAAATTTATGTTGCTAAGTGAGAAATTTGTTAAGTGAGCTTTGCCCCATTTTACAACTTTTCTTGCCCCATTTGTTAAGTGAATAAATGCAGTATCAAGGTTGTTAAATGAATCTGTGTTCCCCATGGACTTTTCTTGTCAGAAGGTTGCAAAAAGGATCACATGACCACGGAACACTGCAACCGTCATAAATGCAAGTCAATTGTCAAGCATCCGAATGTAAATCATGTGACCATGAGGATGCTGCAACAGTCTTAAGTGTGAAAAATGGCCATCAGTCACTTTTTTCACTGCTGTTGTAACTTCTAACGGTCACTAAATGAACTGTTGTAAGTCAAGGACTACCTGTACATTTTATTGTGAGAGGCTACATATTGCTATTTCAATAAAGTATAGTTCTAGTCTTTCTATGGAATTTGTTTTCTGATCTGGTCTACCTTATCTAAATGTAAACTTTTTCCAAAAAGATAAAACATGATTATCAGACGCTAGGTGGTGCTGCAGTTGAAGTAGATGCAAGGAATTTTACCTTCACAATGATATAAAGAAATTGTCTACATTACTCCTTCAAAATTTAGACATGGCTATCACAAACACAGCAATTGTTTCCTTTGAGCATCCAATATTCTTTGAAATCCTGAAGGCTTTCTTTTACAGTACAGTATTACCTTTTCCAAAGAGTGAACAATCAGCAGAAATTCTTCGGCTAACAATAATTTAACATTCTTACTTTTAATTATGAATGCATCTTAGAGTAAGAGCTTTGCTTATAATTATCATGCACTGAAAACAGTGAAAAAAACCAGTGCTAGTACTGCCACTTGTTAACCATAATAATTTCAAACACTGTAGGAAGGGGAAATTCCATTAAGTGATTAAGTGACCAAACATATTAATTGATAGGGCAGTACATGTACTTAGCTACCGTATCAGTTCTTCCAAATAACTTATACTACAATAATTGACATTAAAGAGACAACATAGGTCCCTTTGTGTAGAAATAATCAAATCAAAGAGGTGCACACTCCCTTTATTTCTTACATGAAAATAATTTTTTAAAATATTGTTACTGTTGTTATATAGGCATGAGAAGTTTCATCTCACAACTTCTTTGATTATTCCTGATTGAAAAGCCAGATTAAAATTTAGGAGACTGCTAAGTCAGATCTATAAAAAGATGCATGCTTGCTTTCTCTTAAACACATAGCATACACACAAAGGTTTTATACACGTTTCTACACATCTGGCATGTGTAGGAAACATTATCACTGCTCCAAGTTCTTTTTGAACGTGCAAGTTTCTTTATGTTTATCAAAAAATTTAGATACTGCAGTTTAAAAAAACAGTAACTTCAGGCTATGAAATAAAATTATGAAAAAATAACTACATTTACATGTTAATGAATGTTAGCCTGTTCAGCCTTTTTAAAAACTACAGTAAAAATCAAAATATCAGTAGCAGAAAGAATGACAACATATTCAATTTGAGTACATAATTCTGTTCTCAATTTTAAATTCCTTCAAAAGGCCATTTTCACTTGAAACTCTCATTAGTTTTTCACGTTTAGCAAGTGTATTTCAAAAATTCTAACCCATATTTTAAAATGCCTTCCAAATAATTAATATGCAGCTTTGAACACAAAGATATTAGTCCTCAAGAGTTATTTTAAATAATATCACTGCTAAACTACATTACAGTATAGTGCTTTTTCCAATTTTTGTAGCAATCTACACAAACACAACTGACCTGCGTTGCTAGTTTTCCATAAAACACAACTGTATTATCTGTACATTGGGTTACACTGTAGCTAGAATGGAATGGGACCCAATATGATACAAACAGAGACAAGAGCATGTATACAGAGGATAAAGATATATCAGCCACCAACCAAATCAAAGCGATTGGTTTTACATTTTTAAATGCAGACTGAGACCAAGAACATGCACCAAGTAATAATAAGTAGCATATCAAGTCAACAAGTCAAACAAAATCTTTAAAAAACAAACCGTAGCACAGCAATGTACCTTCCAGGCAATGGCACAAAGCAGTTGGTTGTCCCTTTTCTCTCCCTCCTCTCTGAGTTGTGTAATTTGCTAGCCAAAGCAACCATGTTCCATGTTTGTTATTATGACCTCAGAGCCAGCACATCTTGTACAACCTAGGTGGGTCAGTGATTGGGCCCTGACATCATCATCCTCGGCTGTGTGCAGCTGGGGCCATGGTGCAGAGTTGTAAAGGTTCACTCAAATATTTTTCTTTCCTTAGCAGCTACACTTACTATCTTTGGAATATGGTACCGTCATTCTCAGTTGAGAACACCAACACATCTGTCATGCCTGAGAAAGTTGCTTTCAATAATGTTTTTGCATACATTTAAATGTAATGACCTCTCTGCAGCTGCCACTGTTACAGGTGTGATTAGAAAAAGTAGTCAGGCAGCACAAACTTCAGTGAAATTTGAAGAAATAGCATGTTTTTCTATTCTATTTTGTTCATGCATTACCCACATTTCAGTCAGTAGAACTACCTGACTGCTCTGATCTTTCTTGTCAATATCTTCCATTCATAATCAGAGGAAAAACTGGAACTTTCATGACATTTTTATAGACATATTTTTAATTGCATCTTGACAGAATTAGAAAGAAAGCTAAGTTCATTCTATATGTCAGATACTTGATTGTTCCATATTTCATATTTAAGAGCCATGGTGGTGCAGTGGTTAGAATGCAGTACTGCAGGCTACTTCTGCTGATTGCTGGCTGCCAGCAGTTCGGCAGTTCAATTCTCACCAGCTCACAGTTGACTGAGCTTTCCATCCTTCTGAAGTCGATAAAATGAGGACCCAGATTGTTGAGAGCAATATGCTGACTCTGTAAACCACTTATAGAAGGCTGTAAAGCACTGTGAAGCAGTATATAAATCTGTTATTGCTATTAACAACTTGTCCAGAAGATCCAACAAATCATATTTTACAAAAAGAGTGATTCCAGAGAGTAAATTTTCACAGAATCCATGTGAAATATATGATTCTGTCTATAACCTCTAAGGAAAAGAAAAGGAAATACCATATTTTTTGAAGTATACGTCGCACTCGAGTATAAGACGCACCTTAGTTTTGGGGGAGGAAAATAGGGAAAAAATAATCTACTTACCAGGTATTCATCTGGCTAGTCCTTAGTCTGGTCAGCTTCAGCACATTAGTTTGCTGGTTTTGAGCACGTGTGCTTGCTTTTTATCCCCTGGTTGGGGATAAAAAACAGTTTCTAAAAGACTCCACTTCTCTCTCTCTTCAGAGAGAGAAACAATGAGAAAATCAGGCAAAGAGAAGATTGCTTGGCTAGCAAAGCACGGAAGATCGGTTCACTCATTAGCACCTCATTAGGGCTGAAAAAAAGCTTAGTAAAAGCAACATTCGGATTATAAGACGCACCCAAATTTTCAGCCTCTTTTAGAGGGGGGGGGGGAAAGGTGCATCTTATACTCTGAAAAATATGGTAGGTCCCTGTGGATATAACCAACTATAGGGAGCAGCTCTCATCTCTGTTTCAAGAGCTGTTGACACAGTGGTGTCCGAAGACATTTCTGCAATCATGAGGTCAGCATGACATCACGGAGCACTGTTTCCTCCCCATTGAGGTGGTAACCTCTAAAGAGCAAGTTAAAACGAGCCGAGATATTGGTTAGACTGATCGTTCTATCAAACATCTGCCTCTAAAAGCTTTGAGCAATCTATTCTAGGTTCTAGAGCAGCATTGCTTGCAAATCAGCAATGACAGGGATCTGATGCTTCAAGAATCCAAATTTTTCTTTTTAAGTGAGGTTAGCCACAAGTATTAATAATCTAACCACTCATTCTGTTCCCTAGTTGAAAAAGCCAATGTGCTGGGCGATGCATTTAATCTTAAATTGAAGAGCAGAGCTACTCTTGTTGGACTTGCACCCCAGATTTGTTTTATGGTTAAAATAATCAGATTCTCTTATCACTTTCTCTTGGAAATGGACCAGGTGGATGGTCTATTTACAAAACCCCCAACAGACACAGATTCATTAAAATGAGCTCTGTCTGTAGAAAACAAGAGAAAGCCCAAGGTAGCATCAGCATCACTGCTACCCTCTTGGCCTCTTACTGAAGAGACATGTACAGGGTTATTCAAAAAGAATGAACCAATTTCATGACGCATTGCTTCAGTTCTCAAGCATCATCATGTAATGAGTCAGTGACCATTTGAAAGAGGAGTTATCTAAGTTTCGAATGGCTGCCACAGGGGCAATGTAGTCGCATTGTTCTTCCGGCAATGTTCAGTTGTTTGTTTACCCTTGGAATGGCGAGTCCTTGTTGGGGGGGCCACGACCTTGCTCTTTGTGCTTGGCCTGCGACATCCCCAGACCTAACCATGTGTGATTTTTTCTTGTGGGGATAAGTAAAAGATCGCGTTTATGTTCCACCACTACCCACTAACCTCGATGGCCTTAAACATTGAATAACAACAGCCATCAACTCAGTGGATTGTGATATGCTGATACGCGCCTGGGAGGAATTCTCTTATCGCATTGATGTTGCCCGTGCTGCAGGTGGTGGCCACATTGAACACTTGTAAGACAGAAAATAAAAGTTGATTGTGAGTAGAATACTTGTGACTTGGCTGGAGTTTTGTATTACTTTTCCTTAATAAAATATTGCGTCATGAAATCGGTTCATTCTTTTTTAATAATCCTGTACTTTGTTTTGGTCAGTAACAGATGATATAAATAGTTGTCTGAGATTCAAAGGGTCCCTTTCAGAAAAACAAACTAACATTGGGGAGTTCTACTGGTTTCTCTTCCTGCTTGTTTTCTGTTTTCACTTCTGAGCACACTATAAAAGTTTTTCAGCTTCTTTCCACTGCTACTTGAAGTTGTCATTTTCAAATGGTTTAGATGACCATCCTTGAATGTCTCAGAATGGAAGGTTTCTATTCCAATCCTCAAAACCTTGAAGGAAATTCATTAACTGCATGTTGTTCTATGCCATAGTCAATAAACTATTTTTATATCATCATCGTCATTGTACATATATACACAGTATACCCATGCAACGAAATTCACATAATGCCCAAAGACCAGGCCCAACACACATAACAACCCCAAAACACGCCCCCACCTGCCACAAATTTCCCACCCTGAACCACTCAAACATCCACACAACAGACCAATACTGTCCAACAGCTCACTGATGGTGACCCTTTAGTTTAATGATCATCATATCATTATCATCATTATTATTTTACATTGAAGATTGCATGTTTTTCAATCCAGTTAAATGTTTATTTAATAAATTATGGTTAAACAACTCATGGCTTAATGTAATGTGGGAATCCAGTATTAATTTTAATGGCAATTTATGTTAAATGCAGCCAAATTAAGAAAAAAAGCCTATGGTATGTGTGTACTTGTGGATATAAAATACCGAATAGATGTAGGAGCAAATGGACCGCCTTAGCCCCCCAGAAAGCTACCTTCTGTTCAAGATAAGCTAAGCCTTTATTCCTGTTCCAAAGATATACCATGCAATTATACTAAGAAAAAAATTAAAAATGAGTTACAAGGACAACGTGAGTAAATTGATAGTTGTGAGAATGAGCAGCTTCCTTTGCTTTTATCAGATGAGGATACATTTATCAATTGGTATTTAAAGTTTTGTCAAGGGAGGTGAACATGGCATATTTACATGGACTATGTCTTTTATTAAATATTTGAATTTTATCAAAATTCTAACCCTAACCCTAACCCTAACAAAAATCGAGGAAAAACAGAATAAAAAGCATTGGTTGGAAAAACCTGAATTCCTCTAGTTTGGCAGAAGTTCATGAAAATTGGAAATTGTACCCTTTTCTGTTAGCTAATGGGGAAAAAATCTATACCAATCTTCTTGGATGACCTTCAATAAAGTCAGAACATTATTCTTTATAGAAGGTAATCAAAGAGTTTACTGCACTGGTTTAATAACTCCTTTAACACTGTTAAAAGAATTCCAGCTATGACTGCAGAAGTTGTCCTAACTAGAGATTTTTTTAGAAAAAAAAGCTAAAACAGAAATATACATAAAAATATTAAAGCACTTTTCATATTAATAGCTTTTATCCTTCAATTATCCTACATTTATCCTTCATTTTTATGCTACTTGTTGACACGCAGTTATATATTTCCATATTTCTGTGCGCAGTTTGTTTCTTTTTAAAAAAGAAAAGGATTGCAAAATGTTGACTACAGATCTGCATTTGTTACAGTTGCTAATATATACTACAAACCTATATGCACACATAAAAGAAAGAGGAAGAAAAACCTGCCATGCTATATTTCACATTATTTTTTAAAAAACATATTGCAATCACCAGAAAGAGACTAACAGGTTCTGATAAGATCTTATTGCAAAATATTTTAAATTATCAAAATGCTTTCTGAGGCAGAAATCCTGCTTTTGTCTGGCACTTTTTCCTGTGCTCTTACTCTAATGATACATGTTCAATTACTGCTGAAAAGAAAAGAATCAAATCAGAAACGTGTAGTTTGCCATATAATTACTGATTCTTCCCCATGGCGACTGACCTTTGAAAGACCAATACCAAGACCTGAAAGGCTAAAATGATAGATATTCACAAGGCTTAAAACATATAACATGATTACAAAGACTTAAAGTGGGCATGACATAAGCTTGGACCTTATATTCTTGCAATTTATGTCTGAACCTAGAATGTAGTAACTGGATTTATTCAGAATGAGGGTAATTCACAAGCCATTGAATGCAATGTTTTATTGTATAATAAAGGTAAACACCACATTTGAGCCTATTATACAGTCATTACTTTTACCTGTAATATCAATCTTTTCTAGGAAGGTTTTTTTTTTTTTGTTACTCTCATCTTCAAACCAGCTTGTGATTTTTTTTATGTGAACACAAACAATAATGAAACACATTTCAAACTCACAGTGAACAGACTACTTTGTTTTCTTTTCAAGTCCCATTCCCTTTACTTTTTCATTTTTGTTATCTCTTGTTTATTGATCTAAACTGTCCATTACAGTTCTTTACAAAGGATTCTCCTGTGAACTTTAGTAAAATACACTGTTACTCTCTGTTTATTTGCCAAAGAAAACAGCAATTGTATCTTCGGCCTCTGTATTTAAAGTCAGCAAAAACTTGCCAGCAATCTTAATCAATTTGGCTATTAATCCCAAGAGAATACACAAAGACACAGGCACAGACATACCTAGAAACTAAATCTAGATAATTATTTTAAATCACTGCCTCTCTTTTAATGATAGCAATAGCGAAAGCGAATGTTTACCTTGCTTTTCTGGGCTATTTTTCGCTTGTGAATTATAGGAGGTTTTATCGCTACAGGAAAATGATCTGTCTTCACCATCTTCTACAAAGTCTTTCAACACTGGAGAAGTCTAAAGCAAAAGAAATAAAACAGTATTTTAAAAAATATTATGATATTTTTGCAGAATTATAATAGTAAATGAAAATTCTGAAATGAGCTTCTCTCAGCTCCTGCCTTAATATATTTTGAAACTAATTCACTAATACACATTGCATTATTTTTATGTGTATGAGAATTTTGAAAATTGAGATTGCATTATTACTGCTCTTTTAGAAAGAATACAAGTCTCTCAGATCAATTGCTCAACAAAGACCTTATATGAACAAAATTCATTAGCTTTAGGCCTATGCAAATTTTTTGCCAAAGCATGCCTCAGAATCCATTCCTCAATGTTGGGAAGCAGCTCAGAGATTCTCCTGAAGAATTGCTTTGGCAGCTGGACAGAATAAGAGTCACCCATGTATACACAGGCATGTGCAGAATATTCTGATGAAACAAACATTCCAAGTTTGTTCTCCCCCCCCTCTCCTCCCAAGGCTATTCACACATTCCATTACATGTCTGCAAACAAACAAAGAAACAACCTAAGAGAGCATCAAGAACGCCACTAAATATTATAAGGATCTTATTGATAAATAAAATGAGTGACTTGAGCACATTATAGTAACGTTTGCTGCTTGTTTTATTTATTTCATAACAAAGTCATCTACTGAGCAATGTGCCTGTATGAAAAAAGCAACTGTTCAATCAATGCCATTAAAATGATAACTGGGGCAATTGTGTGGGTATTTTTTTAAACAATGAGGGCAAGGACAACCTTGCCTGATATAAATCTCTCAAAATCTGGCTCCTTTTGCCACAGTGATGAACTCATCACACAACATATCATATCCCACTCAAAATGAATTTCTGAAGGTATCTTCATTAATGACTTAGATGAGGGACTAGAAGGGGAACTCATCAAATTTGCAGATGATACTAAACAGGCAGGAATAGCCAACACCCCAGAAGACAAGCTCAGGATCCAAAAATATATAAATATAATCTGTATCCAGACATTAATGAGAGGATAGTAGTTTGTTCCTTCCAATTTTCCTTCAGGAAAAACCCTAATTCTTTTTCTATATATTTGACATACTTCTTTTCTTTCACCACCCTTTGATTCATGGTCAATCTCTTATTCCTTCTTTCCTTACCTTTCCATTTAACTATTAGCGGGTTATGATCTGCCAAAATATTAGGTTTTATTTCTACTTCCTCTACATTTTGTTCCGTTTCTGGGTCCATCCAGACCATGTCAATCCTGGACCATGAATTGTGGGGGTTAGAAAAATATGTATACTGAATTTTTACTAATTCCTCTCCAAATGTCTTTTAAACTTAACTCTCTGATCATTTCAAAGAAGGTCTTTGGCAATGTTCTCCTTTCATAATTCTTTTCTCCTCCTGTTTTGTAATCTTTTTTGGGGGTCTACCACCGCATTAAAATTCCCAACTAGACATATATTATTAGATTTCTAGATTCACATTAAAAAAGTATGTGATGCCTAGTTGTCTTGAAATAGATATAGTCCTATTTCTAAAGTTCTACGACTTAATTGGTCTAGGAAAATGGAGATTTTAAATTATGAATCTTCTCAAGAATAGCTGTCCTGTCAAAATCATTCCAAAAGAATAGACAAAGAAGTCCATAAGGAAGTTCAGATCAACGGGATCCTTTTATCCCAGCTAAAGTTAATATTTATGATTTCACTACCTGAAAAACGCTGCATATAAAAGGATTCATGAGAGAATAGGAAAGGAAAAACTATAGTTCACGAAGAACATTGTTTCAAATTTTCTAAAAATGTGCCTCCAGGCTTCTATGAGAATTTTTTATGGAAAAATAAGTCAAAAATAAAACTTTTCAGGCTCTGGGAGATCATTATGTCTGATAGAAACCAAGCATACATTTCACTATAAAATATCCAATAAATTCATAAGAATGGTCAATAATGGAAGTGTCAAAGGGATATTTTGCTTTCTCAGACAATTTGACATTGGCAAAAACATGAAGTCAACTTTTCATTAGATTATTTTATAAGACAATATCTGTTTGCTCACTGAAACTGAAACACAAGTGGCTCATGCACCAATTCAGTGATCACTAACACGCAAACAAAGGAACAGCCAAGGAAGTTTGGAGTTTTGAAGTGGCAAAATCAATGTTCAGACTTAAATCCCAGAGAAATGCTGTCAGGACCCGAAATAGGTTTGCTAGAAAATTCTTAAAACTTCCTGAGTTGAAGAAGTTTGCCACAGATTGGGACAACACTTCTTACATAGTGATATAAGAGACCTATCAATAAAGACAGGAAAGGTTACAGTGCTGCATTTGTTACAGCCTAAGAGGATACAACCACTTACTGAACTTAAGAGGGAAATTATGTTTTATTTGTATTTTTCCCTCTTTATTACATTGTTATAAATCTTGATACACTGTATTATTTTAATAAAATAATGTTATATTACTGTATAATATGAAAGATTATTGACTTTTATTAGAATATTGCAAATATTGCAAACAGACAGGAGAAAAATATTCTATAATTCTTAATTACAATTTAGGATATCAATATTAGAAGCAGTAAAATTATTTGGCTTTTTCATGCAAAGTTGAATGTAACATTAAAAAAACTTGCTGCAGCTCACATTTTGTTAAAGGTTTTCTGGGAAATGTTTTCACTTTGGCACCTCATATGTCAGATAACTTTATGAATTAAATGAAATAAAGACCAATCTGAAATGCTGATAACATTCAGTGACAAGAATATGCAAAAATGTTTTTATCTCCTGAAATTTTAGAAATTGTTTTATACCTTGCTTCAGATTAATGCATTTAAGCATTCTGACTGGTTATTGATTAGCAATCAGGACATTCATGTTTCAGAAAATAATCAATAACTAGATACCAAAAAAGCCTTTTCAGCAAGCACATTACATGGTCTATATGTAAAATTACTGCTATACGGTACACCCAGAGATATACCGTATTTTTCGGACTATAAGACACACCAGAGTATAACACACACCTAGATTTCAAAGAGGAAAACAAGAAAAAAAATAGTTTTTGGCCTCTGCGCATCCGGTTTTTGCCCTCCCCAGCCCCCAGGAGCACTCTGCAGGCCTCCCAAACCCACTGTGCGTCCCATTTTGGCCTCCCAAACCCCCATGCTTCCTGTTTTTGCCCTCCCCAGCCCCCAGGAGGACTCTGCAGGCCTCCCAAACCCTCTGCGTGTCCCATTTTTATGAAAATGGGACACACGGGGGGGGGGTGTTTGGGAGGCCAAAAACAGGGGGGTATTTGGTCTATAAGACACACAGACATTCTACCCAATTTTGGGGGGGGGAACATGCGTCTTATAGTCCGAAAAATACGGTAATTCCTTCATCTGAAAATCATTCACCAGGTGTCATTTCCTGGCATTACCCAAATATGCAGGAAGTTAGGTAACATACTGACCGGGCTTTTTTGTTTATGACTCTCCAAAATCAATAGGGTACCAAACATGTCTTTCACTTCTTGTCTGAGTAAAATGTGGTGCTTTTGCAAGAATAAGATATGTTTGCTTAAACGTTCCCAAATCTTAATAAAATAAGATTCCAATTCAGATCTAGACAAAACAGAAAAAAAGTTTTCATTTAAAATGCTCAAAACACAGCTAGGTTGGCATAAGATATTGTTTATATAGAACTGGAATATGGAATAATTCCAGTGACAAACTTTTTTCTTTCTGCTTTCATCAGCCCAGGGGGATGGAGTTATTTGAAATCACATTTTTTTTATTTTAATATTTTTGATCTCTTATTGGACCTTGTCTTTGTTTCTTTTAATAAACTATATTGTTTTCATTAAAATAACTTTTTCCAATATGTATTAATTATAGAAAAATGAAATTAGATTGATTTGGTCATTGAGATGTTTTGTGCTTTTACAGTGGTTTTTCCCCCTCTATCTTTTTGTGCGTTATAGTGTAAATTGCAAAAATTCACCTTCTGAGTTTGGCAGAATATAATAAATACAATGCACACAAAAAAGGCCATGTTTAGCAAAATCTGAATTCAGAGTTTTACCATTCACTTAACAGCTAATATAATCCAGTTGTGCAATCTGTAGTTGATTTATTGTATCTTTTGGTGTCTTCTCAAGAGTCCTAAGATTAGCTTTTCAAGGCAGTCCAGGCCAGAAGCATAACCAGGAGCATCAGCATGGTCTTTACTGTAAGATTACATTAAACAGAATCTTACAAGACTGAAAATATTTCTCCCATCCTCTTTTTTTGGTTACCAGTAAAGTAAAGGTGGTCCCTTTTGAAACATTCCCCATGTTTTCCCCCCAACCTGCAGCTGCCTCTTATCAGATGTTGTCTAAGCTTCCTAATCTTCCTCCTGTCTCCCAAGGTCATTCCCACATACCATCACACCTGAGAACATTATTCATTAAGATATTTTGACACATTATTTTGGATTCAATATATAATTCAAATAACTAGAAATATCGTATTTTCTCCTTAAAAAGTTGAACAATGTTTAAAAAGGCGAAATAGCTGGGAATTGAAACTGGTTCTTATTGAACAGGGGTGCTTATATCTGGCCCATGGGGCCAGCCTGGAAATATCAAAGGACCACCCCACGGTGCCTCTGCTGTCCAAAACGGGCCACACAGAGGCCCTGCAAGGCCCACGTATGGCCCGTTTTTGGCCTCCCCGGCCTCCAGCAGCACTCTGCTGGCTAAAAATGGGCCGTGCAGGGCTTCCGCGCAGCCCGTTTTTGGCCAGCAGAGTCCTGCAGGAGGACTGGATTGGACTGGATTACAATTATGTGGCCTCAAGTAAGTGCCTGATCTGGATAGAAAACAAGCAACATCCTATGTTAATACTACAGTTTAATGCCAGATTTTACATACTGTAGGTCCATTTAATTTACAATCAACAATCTATAATTGACAGCCATTTCTATTTACTTTCCTGGAAATTTACCTCTGATGTTAGATCTTGTATTATGTTATTTATGTTATTGTATTTTTATTATTAGTTGAATAATAAAAATACAATAGTATAAAGTTTTTCTGCCTGGAAAAACAATTTACTATTAAACAATGGGGTATAAATTTAGAAATAAAAAATGTAGTGGAGTATGAAGAATACGTAATAAATGTTTGCCAATAATATCTGGATAGGAAAATGGTTATAGTAAAGAATTGTGGAAAGGAAGAAGAGAAGGGGGAAACATGCATCTTCAGCCTGTGTCAAACGCCCATCATGGCCACCCCACCCCGGCCACGGCCACACATACATACATCCCGGCCCTCCAAGATCAAACACAACCCTGATGCGGCCCTCAATGATATCGAGTTTGACACCCATTATAGAACATTCAGACAGAAGCACATATATAGGAAAATGCATTCAAACTAATTCAGGAACATGGATAGATGGAGGACTAGAAAGCTAAACTCATTCAAGAGTCTAAGCTCAACAGCTAAATCTCAAATGCATTCAAGAAGAAATAGTATAATAATTTTATTTAACTTTAGCTTATATATTAGCAAGTATGAGACAATAATAATGTTGGATCACATCAAATGTATTAGAATTTTGTAATCAGTTCTCTCTCCTGTATTTTGTTACTATTTATTTCAATGTAAAGGACCACCCAACTCTAGGCAGATATTAAAAGAAAACAGAAAAAGAGAAAAACAACTAGCACAGAAACAATAGCCCAGATAAAAAAAGATTCATCAATCAAAAATGAACAGAATCAATGTACAGGCTCAGCCTCACCTCCTGCTGCTGCCCCCCTTGTTCTTTATTACAAAATTACAGTTAGTCTTTGCTTAGTACTTAGAGTTGGCCACTGCAACATCCCAGTCACATAACCATGATTCACACAATTATAGTGGTCAGAGCATCCCATAGTCACATGTTTGCCACTTGTGACCTTTGTTGCCAGTTTCCAACAAGCAAAGTCGGTGAGGAAGTTGGCAGGAAATTGTAAGTCCCAGTCATGTGACATCACGCTTAACAACCAAACACAATTTGCTTAAGAACCACAACCAGAATTGCTGGAAATGCTGTCATAAATTGGCATGGTCCCATGATTTTTGATTTTATGACTGTCATAGAGTTCCTGGTCCCAATTATGGTCATACCTGTACTTTCAAGTAAATTATCAGCTAACGCTTCAGCAGATAATCAAGAAATGAAAATGACTATAATTTTGAAATCTGAAGACGAAATAAACCAATTAGGACAGAATCTCTGAAATATTTATTTATTATTAATCAAATGTATATGATCGTCCATCTCACAGAAACAACTCTTAGCAGCGTACCACAATCCAAATTTTCTTCCCTCAGCTCCTGCCTGTGGGCTGTGCTATCTCTTGTCATATCCACTGATCTCCTCCCATCTGTTTCTCACAATCTCTCACATGAGTCTATTTGAGGGGAACTATTTGTGCATTAATGTATTTGAGGGAGTTTTATGTGTTAAAAGTAGTAGGCTAGTAATAGATTGTGTATATATATATGTATGTGTGTTTACCTATGTACATGCTGACAGATGCACTGCCAAAAGCCTAAGTTAACACTTATGTATTCTCAGACACCCAAAAGCTGTGTAGCCCTGGTGTTAGCTATTACTCTGCTTATTATCTAGGGTTTTCTTTTTCCTATTCATCTCTTTCCTTTTAAAGCTCCTATTCTATACATTCTTACCTGGGAATAAGTCTCACTGAATTCAGCAAGACTTACCGGTAAACCAAAGTAAACATGTACAGGATTGTTTTATAAAACATCTTTAATTTCTATATTTTGAATAGTTAAACTATAATTTGATACATGCAACTCTCTTGAAGTGCTTTGATTTCATATACTCATATACAGCATGTGACTAATAAGAATGATGGCTCTGTGAACATTAAGTGATCATACCTGCTTTGTTCTTCATTCAGTCTTTCCCTTTTGTCATTAAGCATTTTATCTTGTAAAAGGCATCCATTCATTGTATTTTGCAATAATTTCTGAAGTTGATAAAGGACAAGCGCTTCATAGGCCTCAAAGTTTTCTTGTGCCAAGTTGCCACCTTTATTACAGAGGCTATAAATGAAAACAGGTACTTAAAAACAGGTAATTATATTTTATTTTTATCAATGAAATTTAAAACATTATTAATATATTGATCAAATATGAATAGGTCAAAGTGTATGTATGCACCAACTTCTTCACCTGTAGCATCCTGAGAACAAAAAAAACTTCTTTGATTCCACATCTGATGATTGATATTTTACCCATCTGAAATTACAGAAATAACTGTGACACACAATTGGGTAAAATGAAAGTCTTTGGGAAAGAATATGATAGGCCATTTAGGAAGTCCGTTTTCATAGTCACCATTTCTGCTTCAAGATTTGAACTCACTACCTCAAGGTAACACATGCAAAGCTAGAGTATGAGCCTGCAATGCCAACATTGTCAAGTGTGAAGAATATATATATAATTCTTTCAACAATTCCTCGGAGGAATGAGAAAAAAAGAGTCCTGGATTAGGGTGTGGCCAATAAGAACACTCTGTGTCTGACTTGTAATCTACCAAAATAAATCAGAATAATGAAAACGTAATTGCATTGCCAAATATAAAGTCCCTTCCATTCTACAATTTTTAAAATATATATTAATGAGGAATCACTTACTTTAAAACAATCAAATTGTTCCTATAACGCTGTTATAAAGAGATCTTAGCTACAGATTACTAAAGTAATCTGTGGCCATTCCAAAAAGAAGAATATTTATCTTAAATAGAAGGCAAAGTTACTAAGAGTTATAGTGAGCTCCCAAATTTGGGAGGGAAGTGAAAGGTGCCACACTAAGTCTGTGGTTTCCTATCTTCCTCCAGTTTAACAAAACAAAATAATATTGCTCTTTCTTCAAAATCAATAATAATTGATTTTGGCTGAAAAGTCTCTTTTGAGCACTCTAATCACTTGAACTCCATTTAATATGGATCCTGAAGCACACTATCCATGCCTCATTAAATCTCCTTTATATTATTCTTCCGAACAGACCAATTGGAAATGAGAACAATCCAGGATTTTTGTGGTGGAGCATTAATATGAAATAAATTCAAATGGAAGTTATTAAAGCCACAATCCAAATAGTTATATAGATAGCATTCTCACATTTCACATTAAATGAAACTAGCCATTGACCTTATAAGCTTCTCTAGTTCTGCTGTATTAGCCGTTCCTCTCTGGTATAATGCCGAGCATCCAGAAGGTACTTTGGCCACCAGTTCTTCTATGAAAGTTAAGACATGACAAAATCCTTCAAATGACAGACATTCCCTGCAGAAATAAAGGGAAAAATGCATTTATGCAGTAGCAAGAACACATTGTTTAACAATCTACTAAAATATTGATAATCAAATAGGGCATATTAATATACATGGGGAAGTAGAAGCACTTTTGCTGTATTTCATTGTATATATATGCCTTCTCTGGATTATACCAAGAAGAGCTGAACTATATCACCTGAAAATACTTTTTCTCATTCCTTTTTTGGTGACATTTAGATAGGGATATAACAGTGTGATAAATGTTGTATGAGGCAGCATTATCATATTGTGTAGGGTTTATCTTCACAAACAGCAATCAACAAAGCAGAGATAAGAAATTTGCAATGTGAAGCTGGCATCATATATATTGGGAATTCCTAAATGTCAAAGGAAAAAAAAAAAGAATGAGACATACAAACCTGTATCAACCATAGCTCATGTTTTCACGTCAGGATTGTGTATTATAAGTTTGCAGAATTCATGCAACAAGTCAAACACTGTCCTGGTTTGGTGTATAAAAAGTGAGTCTGTTCTGCTAGACTATTGCAGCACAAGTAATTTATCATATAATGTTTATTTCTATGTATAACATGATTAGCAAAGAAACTTAATAAATTTTAGGGCCAAATTTGGCCAATAGTGCAATGACATTGCAAACTGTGGTTGACGCAACTCAGTATTTGGCTATTTCTAATTTAAAGCAACCAAAAAGTATGATAACTATATGAATGGAAACAGCTAATGGATCCCTACAGGTTTAAAACATAACTGCAATTTATGGGGAATTATAATAATGCGATACCTCTATAATGATGCAAATTAAGATTTAAGCATTTTAACAATGGAGTACTGCTAATCCTTTTATAGACGTGTAAATAGCTATTCAGATTTTTATTTCAGTCTGCCAGCTTTGTTCCAGCAAAACTCTATAAAGCAAACACACAGCTGGCCTATAAATATAATACAAAAACAACATTCAGAGATCCTACCAAGCTTCTAAAATATTTACAGCTTTAATGCATAGTGTGCACAATTCACACAGCACTGTAAAATATTGAACTTACTGAAAATGATTGCAGTGCATTCCCATAACAATAAGGGTGAACACTGAAAAATGAAGGTGGTGTGGGAGTGAAGTTTTGAGTTTTAAACTAATACACACTGAACCAGTAAGAACACACAGGCAGTTCAACAGGGCTTTTCATTGCACTGAAGTCTTACAAAATCTCTATTTCAGCTAGGTCATTCCCTATTGTGCTCCTCCCTCTGGGTGGTCTTTCCAGGGTGCCACTTGAAGGGAATACATTAATAAAAAGAAGGGGAAGGAAAGGACACATAAATAAAGAAAAGCAAAATGGATGACATGATGCAGCAGGCTATGGATCAGGGGTCAGCAAACAAGGGGTCTTTCTCTTTACAGGTTGCTTCCTGGAAACAGTCTGATTAAGCTGACAGCTTGAATTATGTGTTACATTTTGTAATGCACAATCCATCTGTGCTAAGTCCTCTTGAATGCAGCTGAAGCAACACAAGCAAAAGGTCTCTGCCTTGTTCCTTCTTAAACCTAAGCTTGAAATACTCATTATTTTCCTAAGTGCTAAGTCGAAGAGTCTGGACTTGCTAAGGCTCTAAATGAAGCACAGGTTAGTGATGGGAACAAAGGGCAAAACACTCAGTTTGACAATACTAACACATCAACAATTTTGAAAGATCATCCACTATTTAATAGATTATTCATTGATTTATTTCAGAGGTGGGTTCCTCCCAGTTCGGACCAGTTCACCCGAACCGGTAGCAACTCACTGGTGATGTCATGATGACATCACGGAACTGGTTCGGTCGGTGTCGGTCCGTGGACACCGCCATCTTTTATTTTTGAATATTTTTTGGGGGAAAAAAAGTTTTGGGAATTTTTTTCTGGGTTTTTTTTCTACTGAGAATGCGCAGAATAGGCGTTGTTATCTTACCTAAACGCCTCTTCTCATCCGGTGGAACTAGCCTTCAGGAATGGGTTAACCTCAACCAATCAGCTTGAGGACCGAGCCAAAAAAATATATTCAAAAATAAAAGATGGTGGTGTCCACGGACCGACACCGACTGAACCAGTTCCGTGATGTCATCATGACATCACCAGCGAGTTGCTACCGGTTCGGGTGAACTGGTCCGAACTGGGAGGGACCCACCTCTGAAAGGATGGAGAAGCCAAGTTTCTGGCACTGCGCATGCGTTGCCATCTTGTTTTTGGCTTTTTAATTTATTTTTTATTTTCGGCACTGCGCAAGCGCATGCACGCAAAGTGCGCGTGCGCCCACAGGGCGCGGTCAGGTGGCTTGGAAGGAAGCGAACCAACAGCGAGGTAAGTTAGAACCCACCCGATTTATTTCCCATGGTAGAAGTATTAATATTAATAGGCCGATGGCTACACGGTAATAAATTCTCATAAGATATCATTATGAAGCTTGTTGCTGGTTCCTCTCTTAAATTTTAAAATAAAAATGTGTTGGTAGGATAGGATTCAGATGGATCAATAGAGACACCTATGAAAATTAGCGGCAGAATAGCACATATGGCAAAATCCCAGTGAACAAGCAGAGATACAAGATTCAGAGAGATTCAGTTTAGAGAGATTTAATTGCAATTCAGTATATTCTTAATGCTGCTTTAAGGACTTAAATGGTCTAGTTCAATACCTAATTGCAATCTTAAATAGTACCAACTTTGGGGGAGGAGGAAGAATGTGTATTTACAATATGTAAAATTATAACAACTTACATAAAGTGTCACTGTCACTTGCAACAGCACACCACTTCACACCACTTCAATTAACACAGAGACAATATAATAAAGGCTATTCAGGTAGTCCTCGACTTATGACCACAATTGGGACCAGAATTTTCAGTGCTAAGCAAAATGGATGTTTAGTGAGTTGTACTCAATTTTAAAACTTTTTAACCATGGTTGTTAAGCAAATCTCTGCAGTTGTCAAGCAAATTACTTGTTTTTAAGCAAATCTGACTTCTTCCATTGACTTTACTTGTCAAAGGCTGGCTGGGAAGGACACAAATGGTGATCACGTGATCCCAAGATGCTGCAACCATTGTAAACACTTGTTACACTTGTAAATGCCTGAATTTTGATGGTTGTAAATGCGAGGACCAGTCATTAAGTCCCATTTTTCAATGTCATTGTAACTTTGAACAGTTGCCAAACAAATGGTTGTAAGTTGAGGACTAGCTGTATTTAATAAAAGCTACATATATAAAGGTGTTATTTTTATTTCTAAATGATATCTAGAAAAATGTAAAATACTAATTGAACTATTAATCTAATAATTAAACTATTAATCAATTATTTAATTACATTCAACCTTACTTCATAAATACATTTATTTATTCCATTTACATCTTGCTGCAATCCAAAGTGACTCTTGGCATGTCTGTCACAGTGATTCAATTATAATAAAAGAGATTTAACTAAGATTTAAGGAAGATGACATCCTGTAGTGTATACTATTAATATTTTCAACTCCCTCATAACAAATCAGAAGTTGTTTGTCAACACATTATCTTGGAAACACAAAAGGGTCAGAAAAGAAGAAAAAATATAACTAGCAAGTAATTATAAAGTATAAAAATATACAATAGCCCCAGACTATCAGCTCTAAATACTGTATATTTAACTACTCAGATTTAATGTAAGCTGATGTTATGAAATAACAATGTATTGGTTCTAGAAAATTTGTAAACAGCATTTAGAAGAAAGACAGAGAAACTATTATTGTACAGGTATTTAAAAATACCCAATAAAACAAGAGAAAAATGTGACTATTATCCACATAAAGATTCAGAATCTTTATAGATGGAAAAGCACTACTATCTCAACCCATCCCAAACTGGAGAACTATCTGAGTAGTTGTGTTAAGCTAAATTTAGGAAAAGAGTATAATTTTAATCTTGATATCTCTTTGCCACAACTAATTTTGGTATCTCTTTGCTACTTTTAATGGCTTTCTATATAGTGCAGAGGAAAAACAGATTAATTGTTCATGATAGTACCTTATCTGCTAAAAGTGAAAATTTTAACATAAGAGACTGAGATTTGCTACATTGGGTGACACCTTGAATTAAATAGGCAGGCATACTTCCATTACACTGATCAATAGAAAGAAAAAAAATCCATACCAGTTGAAAGGAATAGATACTATAGGGCATATATCATCTCTTATAAGGAATAGATATCTACCCTGTGCAATCATCTAGAGGGGACATACCAACAATGCTGGCTGTGGTGCAAAGTGAGGAAAACAGCAGCCAGAAGACGGACCTTCTCAGTGATTGCCCCTACATTATGAAACATACTCCCAGAGATACACCTAGCCGATCATCAACATTTTCTTTAACATTTATTTCTTTAAATAAGTATTTACCAACTAATACCTAAATGTTGGATCATCTAGATCAGTGATGGCGAAACTTTTTGGTGTATGCACGTGCGACACTCCCCCGCACTCCCCCTGCGCATGCGCCCTGCACTGCGCATGCGCACATGCAAACCCCTCACTGCGCATGTATGCGCCTCCGCCTCCACGCATGTGCCCCCCCCACTTCTTCCAAGAGGGCCGGTGAGCCTCTTACAGGAGGACAACCAGGTACCAGCCCGTTCCCTGGCGAGACAAAGCAACAGGCATTCCTTAGCCCCACCATCTCGAAAGCGCCATTCGCCAGCCAGGGAAGCTCCAAACGCGTGGCCTTGCCTTGGCTCCTCCCTGCTGGGAACCACTGTTCTCCGGCCGGTAGCAGCTCACTCTGTCCTCCCCCACCTCGGCAACGCCGGCTGGGGAAGCTCCGAACATGTGGCCTTGCCTGGGATCCTCCCTGCTGGGAACCACCATTCCCCGGCCGGCAGAAGCTCTCTCTGCCCCCCCCAATCTTGGCAGCCGGAGAAGCTCCAAATGTGCAGCCATGCCTACGATCCTCCCTGCTGGGATCCACCGTTCCCCGGCCGGCAGCAGCTCTCTCTGCCTCCCCCATCTTGGCAGCCGGAGAAGCTCCAAACGCACGGCCATGCCTAGGATCCTCCCTGCTGGGATCCACCGTTCCCCGGATGGCAGCAGCTCTCTCTCTGCCCCCCCACCTCGGCAGCCGGAGAAGCTCCAAACGTGCAGGATGGGCAGCAGCTCTCTCTGTCCCCGCCACCTCAGCAGTGCCATGTGACAGCCGGAGAAGCTCCGAACGTGCGGCCTTGCCTGGGATCCTCTCCGCTGGGAACCACCGTTCTCCACCTGGCGGCTGCCAAGGTGTGGGGGGGGCAGAGAGCTCTGCCGGCGGCTGGGGAATGGTGGATCCCAGCAGGGAGGATCCCAGGCAAGGCAGCGCATTCAGAGCTTCTCCGGCTGCCGAGGTCGGGGGCAGTAAGCGCTGCTGGCAGCTGGGGAACAGTGGTTCCCAGGGGGGAGGATCCCAGGCAAGGCCGCACGTTTGGAGCTTCTGCAGCTGCCGAGGTGGGGGGGCAGAGAGCTCTGCTGGCGACTGGGGAACGGTGGATCCCAGCAGAGAGGATCCCAGGCAAGGTCATGCGTTCGGAGCTTCTGCGGCTGCCGAGGTGGGGGGGGGGGCAGAAAGCTCTGCTGGTGGCTGGGGAACAGTGGATCCCAGCAGGGAGGATCCCAGGCAAGGCTGCGCGTTTGGAGCTTCTGCAGCTGCTGAGGTGGGGGGGCAGAGAGCTCTGCTGGCGGCTGGGGAACGGCGGCTCCCAGGGGTGGAGCCCAGGCCACGGGGTCATCTGCACAGGTAGCCCGCCACCACCATCCCGCCCTCACCGGCTGCTCGTTCACCTGTACTCCATACCGCCTGGGGCCACGCAAGAAGCCTGCACGGGCAGGGAGGGAGGGAGGCCCAGCTTACCTTGCTCTGCTCCCTTAGGAAGCGACCGCCGGGATCCCCTCTCTGCGTCTTTTGGCACACGCGCCTGTTGCTAGTCTTCATACTCGCTTAAGCGCCAGAAACCAGACCAGCTGGCCAGTGCGCATGTGCACTCTGGAAACAGGAAGGTCATTTTCCTGGAGCACGCATGCTCAATGGGCGGCTGTTCTTCCGGTTTCTGGTGCACCCGTGCGTATGAAAACCAGCTGGCCGGTGCACCGAAACCTGGAAGAGCAAGGGGTGACGGCTCCGCATGCCCAGAGAAATGGCTCTGCGTGCCACTTCTGGCACGGGTGCCATAGGTTCGCCATCACGGATCTAGATGTTAGTCTTATACTGTTATTAATTATATTTTAACTTATATTTTAATTTTTAATTGTAAGATATGTTTTAGACGCCTCTTTTATTATTACTGTATACTACCCAAAATTGTAGAATGAGCAGATATAAAAATAAACAAAACAAATACAAATGAACATTACTGGTTTAGTTTTACCTTAGCTCGAGGCCAGAAAATGAGTGTTCAGTTGGAAAAAATATTTGAGAATATTCCTCATTATTACATATTATGTTGTCAAGTTTGCAATCTGTACTGTTTAGATTTTGTTGTAGTGTCAAATAATTCGATTCCTCTTCCTCTTCACTCAATGAAACAGTAAGATCAGTGCTGCCACTTAAACTTTTATCTTCCTCCTGCAGTACATTTTTGTCCAAGTGCATGGTGCTCTCCAAAACTGTAACAAATTTTTTTTAATGATTAAATCAAAATATTTATTTATAAACAATTATAATAATGTCCTGAACCTGTCTAGATTATTATTATAGGGCAGAAAAACAGTTTTTAATGTTGTGTTTCCAAAATAAATAAATAAAATAAAACAAAACTAATCTGGCCAAAGAAAAGCACACTAGTTACCATATTTTTCGGAGTATAAGGCGCACCTTTCCCCCCCTAAAAGAAGCTGAAAATTTGGGTGCGTCTTATACTCTGAATGTAGCTTTCTCGAAGCTTTTTCCCCAGACCTAATGAGGTGCTAACGATCTTCTTGGCTCTCCCCAGCTTGTAGGCTTGTTTTCATTGCTACTCCCTCCGAAAAAGGCTTTTTCAGCCCTAACGAGGTGCTAAGTATCTTCCCGGATTGCAAGATTTTTTCATTGATACTCCCTCCAAAGAAGTTTTTTTCCAGCCCAAAGTCTTTGCAGGCTTGTTTTCATTGCTAATCCCTCTGAAAAAGGTTTTTTCAGCCCTAACCAGGGGATAAAATAATGTGCTGAAGCTGACCAGACTAAGAAAGCTAGCCAGATGAATACCTGGTAGGTAGATTTCCCCCCCTATTTTCCTCCCCCAAAACTAAGGTGCGTCTTATACTCCGGTGCGTCTTATACTCCAAAAAATACAGTAGTTTATAAAACAACCCACCATGATAAATTTAGGACAAACTATCTCACAATATGCCTATGGAGGAATATTTTAGAAAACAATACCATCTTTTAAAATTCTATTTAGAAATTCCAATACTTGGAAAGAATATCAAGAGAATAACATTGTAACAAAAACAGAATATTTTCTTGCAGCTTAATGAGATTAATTTCTACCCTCCATTTTAAATTATATCCATTATGAATTCTCCTCAAAAGAACCTAAAAATGAAATAGCAATTTTGCAATCAGCAGAACTATAGCTATTTCACTAAGATTCACTGACAAGAAATGCTTACTTTTAAAAATTTTTAACAAAAACCTGACTTTAAATCTTGTCATAAACAAGACTGATTTATATGCCAAACAAAATACACATCTAATATCAGAGGTATGGAACCATTAGATATTTAGAAAGGCCAAGTAACTATGTATTTCACCTGAGTAATACTGTATTTAAATACTGTATTTAAAAGGTCTTTGATTATGCTCTGTTACACCTTTATATACACCTTTATTATTTAAATAATAAAGAAAACAAAACACCTCTGTGGCTGAGTTCTCAGAAAACAATTCCAAATAAAGCAAGGCCACAAATAAACCAAACATAATGTAAACAGTATAGTAGTTCCTAACTGCATTCCTATTATCATTTGCTATTCAAAAAGTAGATCCTACAGTTATGGGACAAGATCATCACAAATACAGCTGAAGGATAGCTTTCTTCTTTTTCTTTATAAGCCCTGAAGGTATATCATCTTTATACCTGGGAATTTTTCTTCTGAGCACTCATTGACAGAAACAAGCACGCCGGGATCAATGATCAACGAGATTGGCTCTTTAGTTCCTTGTTCATATTGTAAAGAATGTTCATGGGTCAATGATTTGCAGGAACTGTAACTTTTCAAACTGGTGGATCTGTTCTCAGAACTTAATTTTCTGTGTAGCAGAGATTTAGATTCAGGGTGGACATTGTTTTCCACAAAATTATTGCTGTCATTATTTGCTATACTTTCCCCTGTTAAAGAAGTTATTTCATTCTCATACGATACACTGGATGTGACTGGCATTTCTTCACCTTTCAGCAGAGATGTCTTCCCATCTATTTTGTCAGACTTATTTGAGTACTGTAGATCACTATTAGTTTGAACTACACAGCTGTCTGTCATATAGCAGCTCTGTGATGGTTGTCTATAGGAATGTGGGTCAGAAATTGAAAAGCTCTTTGTGAGTTGAGACTTCTGCAGTGCACTGAAATCTTCAATGCTTGAGACAGCTGACATTTGGCGGCCCATAAAGATAGTTGCTGTATGATATAGTCCTCTTGACATGGCTGTCCTGGCATTAATTCCTGACTGCCTTGCTTCTGGAATCATCTGAAAAACAGTTGGAAATCAAGAAAGTATTTTCTATTTATTATTATTATTATTATAGTAGATAGGAATTATTTGAAAAATACACCTTTTTTTGAAAAAAAGATTAATATTAATGCATTAAACTTCTATGCCATCAGATTCTCAATGACTCTGGGTGGCTCACAATAAAACATAAAAAATAAAGAAAAAAGATGGCAAGGGCGATGAAGTAAGGGCTCTCCACTCCACTGAACACAAGCAGTATATAGCAATGCAACATGTATTGTCAGGTTAAGTTTCATATGTGCTCTGAAGGGGTTAGCAACATAGCTAGCAATAGGTCAGCACACATTTATTGTCTGACAAAGCACTACCTGGAAGAAATTTACACTACAGATGTGCAAATTATTCCAAGCAAAAAAAGTTTCAAGTTCAGTAGTTTTGACTCATACTTACAACAAAACCTGGTTATTTTGAAAATTATTATTTCAATTTGCAAGTTCTGAGATTGTTCTGTTATTTTGGGGTTTAGTTAACTTTCTTTCTCAAGCCCAAATAACAGCACTAGCTATAGTTAAATTAGAAGTGATAAGTAATGTACACATGTTAGAAGGCCAGTTTGGGATTTGGCTTTAATACTATAGAGGGAGGACCAGAAAATAGTAACCAACCAATTCACACTGACTAATCTGCTCTATTACTGAGATTCGCTGAATGCTTCAAGCACCTCCCCATAGCAATATTTTTGCAATGTTAACTTTGCTTAGTTTTAAGGCAGCATAAGGCTTCACTAGTTAGAGAAACAAAAAAGACTGCCCTTTCCCTCCTTGGGTTTTCAGTTCAACAAATGATAGAATTAAGTGTTAGAGATCCTTAGTCTGAAATCTTGTCTGATAATGGAATCCAGGACTCACCCTTTAAAGTTAAAACACCTTTTCCCCTTTCCTACAATATGAAAAAAAAGTTTGCTTTAATTAGGGAAAATTAATTCTTCCAATGAGATGTATGTACCAGGTTGATAGCACAACAATACTTGCTGGGCATGCACATACGTTATTAGACTGCTTTCATTTTAAATCAAGCTTCACTTTTATGGCTTAATCCTCTCTTCCTAGCCTCATAATCTAGAAAGGCAGAGGGACAACTGAGAGGGACAGAGAGAGAAGACAAGGGCTTATTGATCAAGAGGTGGAACCATCACTCAAGTGTCCTTAACATTGCTGCAGTGTGCAAACTCTCCAGCTGACTAGTAGTAGGGTACCTTAAGCAGAACAAGATCCTGCTTTAGTGGGTGAATCAACACTGGTATGCAAACACAATACTTCAACGGCATGCTATTGCACAGGTAATTACTTTACATAACCAGGAAAAGTAACATTGCTCAATTCTGGCACCTCTTATGGATACTTTCTTCTACTGCAAAATTGTTATATCTTCAGCAAGCAAGTTTGCATGGAAAACACTGGAATTACTATTAGCAACAGGATCCCAATAAGCATGCACTGCATTTCAGACACATGGCTTACTTGAAGATGGGTTCATGCCTTTTACCTCTTTTCACCTTGAACTGGTGCAGTAGCTATACACAAGAAGGTACTGGTTCAGAATGAAGAACTTTAGTTACTTACATGAGGAGAGTATAACCATGATGCGCTGCATTGAGAAGTTGCTATCAGGGTGGCTAAATTATATAGCTTCAAGATCACAAACAATGGAAACAATGTCCATATAGCAGTTATCATCCATTGTTTATCAGCATTAGCTGCATTGCCTCCAAACAGCAAATGAGTGGGATGGTCTTGGCAGAATGGAAACCAACATAAAAATTACCCCTTTGGCACCATGACCGTTGTCAGCTTTCATATGGCTATACAAATGCTACTCCAGCATCTCATCCCCCAGGAGGCCATCGTACACTGGAACTCTATCTAATGTTGGCACTGCTTGATCACATCCAACCAACCAGCTGTGTTAGACAAGTGTTGTGGAAAACCATACAGGTAATTTTTGACATACGACCTTAATGGAGCCTGCCTGTTACAGTCATAAGTCATGACAATCAGTCATGACCAACCAATTTCTTTTTGCCACAGTTGTTAAGCAAATACCATAATTGTTTACCAAACCCATTGTTCATTGTGGGGCTTTTTTTTTTTGCTGAAAAGTGGAACTAATCGCTGTTGTCAGCAAAAATGTCATAAATTGCAGTCACATGATCACAGGATGCTGTAAATTGCTGTAAAAACAGGCTGGTTGCCAAGTGCCTGAAATGCCTGTTGTTGCCAAGTGCCTGTGGTCACGTAACAATGGGGGGGAGGAGCCAGCAGAACTTTGAAACTGGATTGTAAGTACCTTGGGAGCAGGGCGGGGGGGGGGTCTATCGTAACTTCAACGGTTGCTGTGACTACTTTAAGTTGAGAGCTACCTGTATACAGCTAATAGACCTTTCTAATCCTTGGATAGTCTTATTAACTTCAACTTTAGTGTCTTGCTTATGTTGAGCTTCAGGTGGATTTAAAATGAAAACACATCAGCACTAGTTTGGTTGATTTGTTTAGTTCTGATATACATGTGTAGTTTTGTTCATAATCTTGCATTCTATTAACTTTGAGTTCTGATTGCATTTAAAAATAAAAAGCCACTTCAACAGACATGATAGGGCTATGCTGAATTTACTAAATGATCTTGCAGAGTCCTAATATGTAAACAGCTCTGCCTAGTGTCTAGAATGCAAGCTGCGGAGGAAAAATGATCAAATTCTATCCCCCTATGCTTACAGAAGTGTTTTTGTTTCTGTATGCTGTGGTTTGGATCCTAGCAGCATTTGTAAAAGCTATCACCCTCCTACAGAGGATTAATAAATTTAAAATGAACAGTGAAAGATCACAAACAATTCGCAGTATAATACTATAATAATCGTAAAGTACTCTATGGCTTTTGGATATCTAATGTAAAATATTTAAAATAAAAACCATTCAGATAAATATTTTAGGTGCCATTATATAAAAATGGACAGAGGGAAAATTAGTATTTTACAATTCTATCCCTATTGTTTCATAAATATATGAACAAAATGAATGTTTATATTATACAAGACTACTTATCTAGGTCAAGGTTGGTGAAGCTCTTTGCTCTGTATATAAAGAAGAATGGTCTAAATTCAAGGTTTCAACACCTTTTTAATCTACAGCCAGGAAAAAAGAAATCTATAACCTCAGATTAACAACTGCTAATGCAATGAAGAAAACCTTCCTGCCACTATTAAACACATCTTCCCCCTCACACACACATACACACACATGAAATAGTGTTGCCTCTGTTTCTTTCCTGATAAGAGTCTTAAATACCAAACAGTTAAATGCATAATAACATTTACTGGCAGCAAGACAGCCTGCTTAGCTGATACATAAAGCAGGTAAAAGGAGGAAAAGTTAATTTCTTGGCTGAATGATTCCATCGGTAGCTATAGGGCAAACTAGAAAGTCTTTCAGTAAAGTAGCAGTTGATTCTTCTATCAATCTGCAGCACACATACTCTTCCAAGGAATGCATTAAATATGAAAATCATATCCTGTTATCATCTGTTTCCAGCTTTCAGCCCAGTAAGCTTTCCTTAATGAATGTTGTAGCCTAAGGGACAAGCATGCTGTTGGCTTTTCTGAATAATGGAGTGATGCTACCCATTTTGGCTTATTACAATATCGACTAGCTGAGGGGGTTTCACATATAGTCACAAGTGACTACTCTTGCCAGCATGCTCCAAGTTATTACAAGATGTTTTTAGTCATTTCATCTAAAAGAGCTTTCCTGCTTTTAGGGAAGAAAAACAGTTCTGGTCTTGAACTGTATCATTTATATGGAGATAGGAGGGGGGATTAGAAGGCTGCATTACCACAGATATATAGCAGAATATATTTGAGTATTACTTGTCGGCTTTGTCCGTGGTTTAGGTATGCAATCTTTGCTTTTTAGAGGGAAAAGAAAGGTCAAAATGTATGAAATTATAAATTCAACATATTTCAATTAAAATTTACAAGACTTTGCCACACTATTTTGAGTCTAGAACTTAAGAATGCTAGATGAATAGTACTAGGAAGTGAGGGTTTCAATTCCTGTTTATTAATTTCACAATGATTTTGCTTCTTACCTAAAATCATATTGCTTAAATGGCATGTGAGAACAGCAACACAAGCTTTACAGCCATTTTTTAAAAAATAATGCAAAAACCTTCTCAATTAAGATAGTGTCTACAATCCAATCAGTACCTTCTATTCTACTGATTCAAAAATAAATATAAACATGTCTGAATTTTCCCATTAAAATAATTGGAAAATAAAGAACAAGAAAAAATAAGGAATACAAACTAAAAATAAAGAAAAAATAAAATAAGGAAAATAAGGAAAATTGTCTTACATGCCTTAAGAATTTTTACATACCTGATGTTCAGTAGCATCTCTCATTTCGTCTTTTAACGTATCTTTTCTCTCAACTAACAGCCTATTTTTAATTTCTTTTTCATACTCTGTCTATATATGGAGAGATTATAAATAATCATTAAGCATTCATGTTGTGATGTAGCCAAAGTTAAACAGATGTGTCACTGATTTCAGTGGAAACCAATTAAGCATATGTTTTACTTCTTCCTTTAAATTAAGTATTTTATATGATTGGATTGTTTTGATGTAGTAATATGTAGTATACAGTATAAAAAATTAACATGTTTAAAAGCATTCTAAATAACATTCTCATTTAAATATTCTACATACATTAATTTTAATCATGTTGAATACTGCATTTACCCTAAAATGTAAGATGTTATTAATATGAGATGATTAAACAGAAAAAAAGGAAGATTTTACAGGACAAAATTCACATGCCTCCATTACCATATTCTCACAAATTTAAGATAACTCTCCAATTTTAAAGTTAATTTATTTGGAAAATAACTAAGCTTACATTCAGATAAATACAGTATATAAAATGGTTCCAAAGCTAAAGTAATGTAAATGCTTCCATTTTATTTAAAATCAACTATACTAGTTTATTCAGGTTTTTCATTAGTTCTTCATATCTTCTAAATAAGTAGCCATAGCCAAGCTGTATGTATTTACACTCTTTTACATAAGAATTATCTAAAACTACACAAAAAGTTTTAGAACTTTGTTAATTGCTTCTTCAGTTTGAAACAAAATTCTTTGTTTTAGGTAGTATGTACACAATAGACTTTTCTTAGATTCAAAGTGCATAAGAATTATGAATTAAAATGTGTATATTTGGCAAAAGGCATCAAAGGTGATGAAATTCAATATAAGACCTTCTTCTAAAATATAATGGGCATTTGAGAATGATTTAATAGCTATTAAAAATCACATGCTGCACATGGAGTAGCACAGAATCACAAGAATTTGAAATAAAATGAAATGCCAAGAAGTATTTTCAGTATATTCTTTTAGGTCCTGTTTCACTGATGTCACAATCAAATTGCATATTTAACAATTAAATAATGGTACATAAATAATGTTGCAATAGATATTCAGGACCCTTAAGCTCTCCAGCACTACCTCATTTCCAAAGCTTTAAAAAGATGAAAATAGCAGCCTACTGCTATCCTTACCTATCAACTTATGTCACGTAAGATTTCCTGAATAGGCAAGTTAGGCTTCTTCAAAGTTATTGTTATTTATTACAGATAGAAACAACATACCTTTAGCTTTTGAAGGGACTCTGATCTTGAAGCAAACTTCCTAATGTGAGCTTCAATGCAATCAAATTCTTTTAATAAATCTTGGTTTCGGAGCAGAGATTTCTTCTGCCGTTCACATATTTCATTTAAATATTTTTTTAGATTTGTGTATTTCAATTTAGTTCTACAGAGAAACAAAAAATCAACCATAAACTGTACCAGCTTGTTTGTGTAAAGAGAAACATTTTTAAAATACACACAGGATTATCAAAAGAATATTTAAAGTTAATGGTAGACAGAACTATAAAAACGAATCGTAATCAATGTTGGGGGGTTATTCCTTTTTACTTTAAACGTACAAATTTACTTCTTCAATAGCACATTCAAGACAATAATTTAAAATTTCTCCAACAAAGTATAATCCAGTTATAATCTGAGTGTACATGCAGCCCAAGATCATCTCACTTGTCCCTCCCTTTTGTTTGCTTCAAGGAACAAAAACACCATTACAAACAGGGGTAGGTCTAAATGAATCATCTCTGTAGTAGTCAAATTATACATGCACTAGCCGGACTCCTAAAATAGTATTTGGAGATTATAAGAATTAAATACACCTTCTTCCTTTGATCCTTTCAACCCAAAATGTCTACAGAACATATTGGTTAGCAATAGCATCCATCTGCTATCGTCAAGAAGAGTAGTTATTAAATCCTTCACACAAGGTGTTTTGGATTACTTAAGAGCAATGCAAAACACTTTCAAACTATTAAACACCTGCATTTTTTTCCAGGCTCACAAAGCTGCTTCAGAAACTGCTTCTGTGATTCTGCATAGTGACATGTAAGCCTATGAAAAAGACATGGTAGCTTTAACAATTCAAAAAGAGATGTTTTGTATCCGTACCCCCCACATTTCAAGGAGCCTCTTTCAAAAAATTTGCATAGGCTCGCTCTGAACCATTCAGTATTCTGCAGCTATTTGGTTCTATATCTGGAGATGGGCATATCATATGCTATGCTTCCTTAGGGCAAGTTGCAATTCATCACAGCAAAGAAAATACTTATTAAATAGTCGTTAAAATATATGTATGCCACAAGAAAGGTATAACTTTAAGAAAGAATGGGGAGCCAAGGGAAACATTCAGTGTTAGTGGGTTAAGTTATGTTTGGGCAAGGAAAATTAAATTTCTATCCAGGATTACAGCCACTGGAATCCTGTAAGTATCTGATTCCCAAATTAAGATTCTGCCTACCTTCTAAAACAGTGGTGGCGAACCTTTTTAGGCTCGCGTGCCAAAAGGGGGGGGGCGCGCTTGCGCGCGCTCGCATACCCACACCCATTCCCTCCCCCCCACACATGCGCACAACACCGCCCCCATGCTGCCCCCTGCGCATGCGCACACACCCCCACCCCCGCGCAAAGGCTTACCGGAGCCTGGGACAAAGAAACCGGAAAACCGGAAGTGCGGAAAAATGCACTTCCGGTTTGCCGGTGAGCTGTTTTTTTGCACTCCGGAGGGTTCAGGGAAGCTCCCTGAAGCTCCGGAATGCAAAAAACTACAAAATGGACAAACTGGAAGTGTGGAAAAGTGCACTTCCGGTTTGTCCGTTTTGTAGTTTTTTGCATTCCGGAGCTTCAGGGAGCTTCTCTGAACCCTCCGGAGTGCAAAAAACAGCTCACCGGCAAACCGGAAGTGCGTTTTTCCACACTTCCGGTTTGCCGGTGGGAACCCTCGCGTGCCGGCCGCTATGGCTCCGCGTGCCACCTGTGGCACGCGTGCCATAGGTTCGCCACCACGGTTCTAAAAAGTTTCAACAATACTGCAGTCTTTCTTTTAAAGAAAGACTCTAGAAATACCAGGAAAGTAGGCTGCTAGTATTCTAGGCAAGTGGTCAGCCCAATATATTTGTTATGCTATTTCTGCTGGTCAATTTTATTTATTGTATTCCTTCATTCAATTTCTGTAGCTGCCCAACTCAACCAAATGACTCTGGGAGGCTTACAATTCTAAAATTCTAAAGTAATTAAAACAATTTAAAGCAATAAAAACAACAACAAAATAAATAAACAACAGCTATGATGATTAATCAACTAATAGTAAAGCCAAAAAACAGGACCCTTAACCCCTTCCAAGCCCTGGTTACATGGCCCAGGTACATAGCCAAGTTTTTAAATCTTTGCGCAATATCAACAGGGTTGGCGCCATTCTAATCTGAGGGGAGAATATTCCATAAGGCAGGAGCTACAGCTGTCTTCTAGTTCCTACAAGTCAACACTTTGGCTGACAGGATCTGCAGCATGCCCAATCTGGATCGGAAACTCTTGGAAAAAGACAGTCCTTCAGGTAAGCCAGTCCCAAGCCATATAGGGCTTTAAAGATGACAACCAGCATCTTGAATTGCACCCAGATTTAGAGGTCCAATATGATAACGTGAGACATGCTTTCTTCTGAATAGTTGAACTGCATGTTTTCACTTTTCCATGCAATTAATTTCAAACATAGTGGCTGACATGTATTTATATTACTATTTTTTACATCATCTGGTCTATTTTTATCAGTGGTGACCTAGATTTAGGTTTTGCTTTCCCTGGGTGCCTTCTCTCCACTCATGTTCCCCATTCCAATTTTCAATATATATGCATCCAAAAAAACCTAACTATATATGCCAATCAGCACTGTAATGAATCGTATTGTTAAATAAATTTTAAACATCAATATTTCCATACTATACATTACATAATAATAATACAAAGTAAAACTAATACAACTACATGTTGATTTAAAAAGCTTACATGGAAGTATCAGGTGTGCTGTATTCAAGCATTCGTCTTTCCAATTCCACCCTCTTTGATTCACTAAAACAAACATAGAATGAAGTTACTGAATCTTCTATATACCATAAATAATTTTATAGTACGCAAAGAGAAATTATATAGCATTGTAAGGCTTCCAGAGTTTTGGGAGTTGTGTGATATATAAATTTATATATATAAATTTTGTGAGCATAAATAAATGCTCACAATGACCTTAGACTCTTTCCTCCACCACGTCCCAAATATTGATATATTACAATTCTTATCTAGACAAGATTATACAGTTTTTAGAGGTCACAATATCATGACAGATAATGAGTGATTACAGATGAACATTTACTCTAGAATAATCTTTCAGAAATCGCAAAATGTAAGAAATATTTATAATATCTAATTACATAGCACTGGGATCATGCATTACTGAAAGATGTCAAATTAAATACACACATTAAGAAGTCCTCTGGGCCATATGTTATACACAATTGTCTTCCCACATATTAGTGCTATACATGACCTATATTTGCCCTAGTAACCAGAACATATTTTAACATATTATTAAAGGTACGGTATGTCTCGAAGGACAACTGTCTGCAATAACAAAAGTAAAGTTACCATGTTGTTTCCCAAATATAACAAAATAAAAATTATGTGTATCACTGAAAACATTGCATAAGTCTCGTTATTTTCTTCTTTTTCTTTCCTGTTTCTCTTTCCTGAACTATGGCCTCAATAAACAAAGAGGTAAATAGTGAAAACATGAAGGCAGAAAACATCCCTAAAGACCAATTCTTTGAAACTATTAGTAAAGTATGCTTTTAAAAAAACCATTTATAGTTTTATATACAATCTTGGCACAAACTTCAAAATCAGAACATTTTGTTCTAATTTGCTTTCAACAATTCATTTTGAATTTTGTTGGAATATTCATGACTGGGAGAGCCATGTGATTGAGTCAGCCAATCAGGCTGAAGTGTTAATTGAGCATGTCCAGAAACTTAGCAAGAAGAAGGGTGTGGTTTAGTCTGTCCACCATTATACTCCAGTATGAAAACATCTCAACATGTGATCTGAAACAAAGTGTGGTATTGTTAATGTTTTATTCTACTTATAAAGAAGTTATTTGAATCAGCAAAATGCAGTTATCTTCTGAAGCTTCTGATTTATTGCGTAACTCTGACAGGTTATGGGCCCAGAAATCGCTCAAGAAGTAAAATAAAAACTGCATTGTAATTTAAAGCTGATAAGAAGCTGTCTGTGTTGTTAAAGGAACAGGCAGACAAGAAAAATAAAGCAGGATGGCTGCTGCTATGGAATTTAAAGACAGTCCAATACCCAAATTGGAGAAGAAAAATTATTTAATTTGGGCTGCAAAAATGGAATGTTTTTTGAAAGCAAAAGAATTATGGGACATCGTAGCAGACCCCCCGCAAGTGCTTGGAGCAGCAGATCAAAAGGCTCATGACAAAGCTATGGCTTATCTTCTCTTAAGTCTGGGGGATGATCAATTCTTAAATGTAGCTGAATTAAAGTCTGCAAAAGAAATATGGAAAAAATTGAAAGCAGTACATGTCAATGTTTCTGCGTGTAATGTGGTCCAACTTTCAAGAAAGCTTTTCAGAATGAGTTTGCAGACAGGAGATTCTATGGAAGATCATTTAATGAAAATGCAGTCTAATTTTCTAGAATTGGAGCAACGTGGAGTAAAGTTCCCAGAGTCCCAGAAAGTTTTATTAGTGTTAAATAGTTTGGATCAGAGCTGGGAGACTGTGTCAGCTATTTTTGAAAGTAAGCCAGAAGCAGATTTGAATTTGGAGGCTTTGAAATCGTGTTTATTGAATGAATATGAGAAAAGGCTTTTCAGCCATGCTGATGGAAAATTCCATAGGCGGGGGCCCAACAAGGAGTACAGTGGAAACTTACAGCAAGTCTCCAGCAAAATTTTCCACAGGCTGCCTATCTCTAGCAACAGCCGAGGTGTCTGCAGACAAGAGGAAAGCAGAGGCAGGAGAGATCAAGTTACACAGCAACAATTCTTCAAGCAAGTTAAAAAAGCGTGTTTCATTTGTGGAGAGACAAATCATCTGCAGAAAAGCTGTGCACAGAGAAGAAATATGCAAGACAAGAGACATTATTTGCAAGGACAGATTGCAGTTGCAAAAGTTTGTTATAATAACAATAGAGACAAATGGTTGATTGACAGTGGGGCTAGTCAAACAATTGTTAATAATTCTGACTTATTTTCCAGATTTTTCCCAGGAAACCATGAAGAAGTGGCCTTAGCCAATGGTCAAAAGGCTAAAATCATTGGAAGAGGCGATGTGCAAATTCCATATTTGGACTCCAGGTTTACTGATGTGTTATGTGTACCTGAAATGGAGCATAATTTGTTAAGTGTGTCTAGTTTAGACAAGCAAGGTTATGAAACCATATTTGTTAATGGGAAGTGTATCATCCAAAGAAATGGGAATGTTTGTGCACAGGGCATAAAAGAGGATAATCTTTATGTATTGCAGGGACAAAGGGTCCATTGTTCCCAGATATTTAAAAATGTAGCAGAACATAATTCATGTGTTCATCTTCTGCACAGACAACTTGGTCATGCTAATTTTAAGGTTGTTCAACAAATGAAAGAATTTGCAGAAGGATTAGATTTGAAGGGATGTAAGGCATATTTGGATTGTGCAGTATGCAAAGCATCGAAATCCAAAGCATTCCCAGTTAGCAAGTTTAGCACAAGACAAACCACAAAAGCTCTAGAACTGGTGCATGCTGATTTAATTGGGCCTATGCAAGCCAGTTTGGGAGGAGCAAAGTATGCGCTGGTTATTGTGGATGACTACAGCAGGTTTGGGTTTTGCTACTTACTTAAGAGTAAAACAGAGGTGCTACAGCAATTTAAGCAATGGTTAAGTTTTGTAGAGAGAAGGTATAAACAACAGGTATGTCAGTTGCAAACTGACAGAGGTTCTGAATTTATGTCAACAAATTTTCAACAATGGTTGAGACAATTGGGAATAAGACACAGGCGCACAAATCCTTACACACCGGGGGAGAACGGAGTGGCTGAAAGGAGGAATGGTGTTTTGCAAACAATGAAAGACTCATTACTGGAGGATTCTGGTATGAGCAGGTCATATTGGGGTGAAGCCATACTGACTGCCAATTATTTAGTAAATAGGTTGTGGAGTTCATCCATCAATAATACTCCATATGCAATGTTATATGGGAGAAAGCCTTCTCTAGCACATTTAAAAATATTTGGTAGTACTGCATGGGTACATATTCCAAAGGCAATCAGAAGAAAGGGACAACAAAAGGCTAGAAAGCTCAGATTTGTGGGCTATGAGCCAGGCTCAAAAGGGTATCGCTTTAGCGATGGAAGTAAAAGGATAGTGATTTCAAGGTCTGCTAGTTTTGCAGAACAAAATTGGAACAGAATTGATGCAAATTCTGAAAATGTCTCACTTAGTGACGGTGATCCACTTAGCGACGGTGATCCACTTAGTGACAATAACTCATGTAATGATGGTGAATCATTTACTGAAGGTGTCAATGTTCAGGGAGGAGAGTCTGAACAAGATATGAAGCCAGAAAAGCTTGAAACACAAGTACAGGCAATGCCACGTAGGTCAGAGCGTAGTAACAGAGGGGTACCGCCAGACAGGTATTCTGCCAGTAAAGTTAAAGTGTGTAATGTGTGGTATGAGCCAAGAAACTATAAGGAAGTATTGGCATTACCAAAAGTTGAACAAGAAAAGTGGAAGGAAGCCATGGATAAAGAGATGAAATCCATGGGAGATCATGAAGTGTTCACATCTGTGACTTTGCCACAGGGTACGAAAGCTGTAGGATGTAAGTGGGTATATAAGAAAAAGGTATTACCCAATAATGAAGTACAGTATAAGGCAAGGTTGGTGGCACAAGGTTTTTCTCAATTAAAGAATGTGCACTATGATGAGGTGTTCGCGCCAACTGTAAAAGCTGAGAGCATAAGACTAGCACTGGCATTAGCATCAGCATACAGGCATAGAATTTGGCATTTTGATATAACCACTGCATTTCTCAATGCTGAATTAGAGGAAGAAATTTATATGGTTCAAGCGCCAGGGTATGAAAATAAAAAGCCTAACATGGTGTATAAATTGAACAAGGCTATTTATGGGCTGAAGCAGTCAGCCAGAAATTGGAATATCTGTTTAGATACTGCATTGAAAGGTCTTGGGTTCAAGAGTTGCAAAGCTGATGGTTGCATATACACTGGAAAGTTACAAGGTGGGAATTGTCTACTATTAGCATTTGTGGATGATCTTTGTTTCATTGCAAAGGATGCATCACAAGTTAAAGAATTTGCTAATAAGTTAGAAAAGAAATTTGAATTAAAGAATTTGGGAGAAATAAAGAATTATCTCGGTGTAGAGATACAAAAAACTGAAAAGGGTTATATTCTCAGTCAAAGGAGAAAAATTGAACAATTATTAGAGAAGTATAACATGAAAGATTGTAATATTGCTCCTACACCTATGAGCACAGATTTTTACAATAGTTTGGGTGAGGATGAAAGTGAAGCCTGTGATCAGGAGATATATCACTCTGCAATAGGGAGTCTGTTATATCTGTCACAGTGGTCCAGACCAGACATAGCTTGTGCAGTGAGCATTCTAAGTCGCTTTACTGCTACACCTACAAAGTTGCATTGGATGGGTGTGAAAAGAATTCTCAGGTATTTGAAGGGAACTGTGAATTTGGGTCTTCAAATAAAGGTCACTGAAGAATTAAAATTGAAATGTTATGTTGATAGTGATTATGCAAATGATGTAAAAACCAGAAAGTCTAATTCTGGAATTGTAATAATGTTTGGAGGGGCTTTAATTGGTTGGAAGTCCAGAAAACAAACAACGGTTGCTATTTCAACTGCTGAAGCAGAGTTTATTGCATTGTCTGAGTTATGTTCTGAAGTAGTTTGGTATGTACAGTTGTTACAAGATTTAAATGTAAATGTAAATGAAGCTGTAACTGTTTATGAAGATAATGCTGCTTGTATAAAAATGGCAACAGGTGACAGAGTGAAGAACAGAAGTAAACATGTGGACATTAAGTATTGTAATGTCAGGGAAGCTGTAAAAGAAAAATTGATACGTTTACATCATTGTTCTTCAGAGGATAATTTAGCAGACATGATGACCAAACCATTGGGTGGCGTCCATTATAGGAAATGTTTAAATCCAATAGGTCTGGTGTCTCTCCCAGTAATGAAGGGAGGAGTGTTGGAATATTCATGACTGGGAGAGCCATGTGATTGAGTCAGCCAATCAGGCTGAAGTGTTAATTGAGCATGTCCAGAAACTTAGCAAGAAGAAGGGTGTGGTTTAGTCTGTCCACCATTATACTCCAGTATGAAAACATCTCAACATGTGATCTGAAACAAAGTGTGGTATTGTTAATGTTTTATTCTACTTATAAAGAAGTTATTTGAATCAGCAAAATGCAGTTATCTTCTGAAGCTTCTGATTTATTGCGTAACTCTGACAAATTTTGATAGTTTTAGATATTGCTGTCTTCTTATGGACATAATATTAATTAGTTTATTTGATTCATCACTTAATTTTTTATAAGCTGCAAGTTATACCAAAGGCTATTTTGAATTTTTTGTTACAAAGAAGTCTTATAGCACTCTAAATTAAGCTACCATATTTGGGCAAAAATGTGATGAACAATAGATGGCAAAAAAGTAATATAGACAATTATTAATATTTGCTGCCATTCAACGCTCATCTCCGTTTCTGCATTACATACATAGTATCCCTACTTAAAGTCTAATTAACTTTTATCTATATAAATAAAAATGTGTTTGTTTGTTCAAAATCTTAAATCTCTGAAAGTTCTTCACCGATTGCTTTGAAATTTTGACACAACGTTGCATTCGAATACGCATGCATTTTTATATACCTATGATATAGATGCCACCTATGACAGGTAAACACATGCTTTTTTTTTGAAAAACAGCACCATCTGTTGGACTTAAAGGCAACACACGCTATACTAAATATTTTACGATTCCATTTCAATGTTTCTGATTTACGATCCATTTACGATTTTCAAATTTCCAATTTTACGATTCCATTTCAATATTTCCGATTGCATTGTTAAATTGAATTTTCAAAGATTTTAATTTTTTTCATTTTGATTTAATTGTTTCGTGTGACATTGTGTTGGAATTGAGCTGTGTCGTTTACCATAGCGTTCATTTCTTGAGTATAGTTTTTTTTCTCATTGTTTTTCATTTCATTTTAACTGTTTTTCTTATTTTTCAGTGCAATTGGCGGTGGAATTGACCTGTGTTGATTGATCTGCATTTTAATTGAAATATTTCGTTTACATCTTTATATACAGGCAGTCCACGTCATATGCATGAGTACGCTCAAGATGCAATTGCGTATGTTCGTCACTACGGGCGTCCAGACCTATTCATTACATTCACATGCAATCCATCTTGGGACGATATACAACAGCTCTTACTTCCTGGGCAATCGCCGGTGGATAGGCATGACATCACAGCACGTGTTTTCAGACAGAAGCTGAAATCGCTGATGGATTTCATGGTAAAACATGAAGTGTTTGGGTCTGTGCACTGCGGGATGTACTCAGTGGAATGGCAAAAGAGAGGATTGCCACACACACATATACTAATCTGGCTCTATTAGCTTTATCTATATAAAGTTACATACATTACATACATAGTATCCCTACTTAAAGTCTAATTAATTGTTTGGAGTATGATCCAGTATATATACTGTATATATAAATGCTATAAATACAATGAGCAGGTACATTGTATCAGCGAAAATAAAGAGATTTTTATTTCTTTTTTTAATAGAATTTATTATACAATTTTCTTCTTTTTATATTACAATTTCATCTTTGCAACAGCTCTGTACCGGTATATATCCACAGTTTTTTGCACATACATTTTTATTACATCTAACCATAATATACTAATATATATAATAAATAATCTTCCTCTATCCTTATACCTATTTGTCATTTCTAATTCTTTCATTCTTAATTTTCTAATCTCTGCTTCTACTATTTAACCATTTGTACCATACATCCCAAATTACATAGTATTGTTTCCTCTTTGTCTTTAATTTCCATTGTCAGCCTGTCCATTTCAGCACAATCTAGTATTTTCTTTATTATCATTTCCTCAGAGGGTATATTTCCATTTTTCCAACTTTGAGCATATACAATTCTGGCTGCCGTTATTTACATGCAGCATTTAATATTGAGTTGTTTTATTATACTTCCCTGTTAATATACCTAGTAGGAATAGGTCCGGCTTTAACTCTATTTGCTGTTTCAGCATTTCCTCTAGCCATTGTTTTATCCTTGTCCAATATTTTTGTGCCAATGGGCATGTCCACCACATGTGATAGTATGTTCCCTGTGTTTGTTTACACTTCCAGCATTCCGATGATCTATGTGGGAACATTTTTGTTAATCTTGCTGGTGGTAGGTACCATCTGTAGAACATTTTATATAAATTTTCTCTTTACGCTGCCAACATTGTCAATTTATATTTTTTCCCCATAGTTTTTCCCAATTATCCAATTTTATGGTATAGCCGAAATTTTTTGCCCATGTTATCATTGTTTCTTTTACTGTTTCTTCCTCCATTTTAAACCTCAATGTAATTGTACAGTTTTTTCCATCAACTTTTCATCTGTCCCCTGTAGTATTCTATCCAATTCTGGTGGTTCCTTATAAAACCCATAATTTTCCGCATCTTTCTTATGTATCATCTGAATCTGCATGTAGGGCCCCCAATCCAATTCAATTCCTTGATTTTTTTAATTTTTGTTTTGTTTTTAGCTTTTCTTGTTCATCTAATATGTCTTTGTATCTTTGTATCTTAAAATTTTATCTAGATCTAGTACATTTGGATATATTAATGCTTTTATTTTTATTTTTATTTGTGCTGATGATACAGGCAACGTTAGTTGTATTTGGTTATAATTGGAAGTCTCACTGGAGATATAGATTTCAAATATGATGAGAGAGAAATACAGATACTGTATAATACAGTATCTATTACCAAGGAGTAATGCATATAAAACTGATACATCCGCTTATAAAATATACCTCAACTTTTTTGTCTTTTAAATAAATGTAACTGTTTTAGATAAAAATAGATAATTATTGATGTAGGACTACTTTATAGAAGTGTAAAAGATTCTTCTCTGAAGTAGATGCTTCCTTGAAGCAAGTTATTCTGCTACAGATGTATTTCTCATATAATAGTATTGTCGGCACATATGTTTATTTCTATTTGTGCTGATGATAAGATAGAAAAATGTGGGTTAGACAGCATCACCATCAGATGGATTTGTAACTGGCTGACCAACTGCATTCAATGTGTAGTCCTTAATGGAACTGTATCTACATGGAGGGAAGAATGCAGTGGGATACCCCCAGGATAGGTCTAGTACACTTCAATATCTTCATCAATGATTTAGATGAGGGGAACTCATCAAATTTGCAAATGACACCAAGTTGGCAGGAGTAGCCAATACTCCAGAAGATAGGCTTAGGATACAGAATGATCTTGATAGACTTGATCATTGGTCCCTATCTAACAAAATGAAATCAAGATCACATGAAGTGTTAATACCACTTTATAATGCCTTGCTGAGACCACACATGTAATACTGCATCCACTTTTGATCACCACAATGTAAAAAAAAATGTTGAAATTCTAGAAAGAGTGCAGAGAAGAGCAACGAAGACAATTAGGGGACTGGAGGCTAAAACATATGAAGAATGGTTGCTGGAATTGGGTATTTCTAGTTTAATGAAAAGAAGAACTAGAGGTGATATAATAGCAGTGTTCCAATATCTAAGGGGCTGCCACAAGGAAGGGGGGGTCAACCTATTTTCCAAAGTACCTGAAGGCAGGACAAGAAGCAATGGATGAAAACTAATGAAGGAGAGAAGTGACTTAGAACTAAGGAGAAATTTCCTGACACTTAGAACCAGTGGAACAACTTGCCGCCAGAAGTTGTGAATGCTCCAACACTGGAAGTTTTTAAGAAGAGATTGGACAACCATTTGTCTGAAATGATATAGGGCAGTGATGGCGAACCTATGGCACGCGTGCCACAGGTGGCACGCGGAGCCATATCTGCCGGCACGTGAGCCGTTGCCTAGCTCAGCTCCAGCGCGCATGTGTGTGCCAGCCAGCTGATTTTTGGCTCGCACGGAGGCTCTGGGAGGGTGTTTTTGGCTTCCAGAGAGCCTCCGGGGGACAGGGGAGGGCGTTTTTGCCTTCCCCTGGCTCCAGGGAAGCCTCTGGAGCCTGGGGAGGGCGAAAAATGGGCCTATCGGGCCCACCAGAAGTTGGGAAATGGGCCATTTCCGTCCTCCAGAGGGCCTCCGTGGGGGAGTGGGAGGCCGTTTTCGCCCTCCCTGGGCATTGAATTATGGGTATGGGCACTCGCGCCTGTGCAATAGCACACGCACATGCACTTTTGGCACCCGAGGAAAAAAAGGTTCGCCATCACTGATATAGGGTTTCCTGCCTGAGCAGGGGGTTGGACTAGAAGACCTCCACGATCCCTTCTAATGCTGTTATTCTGTTCTGTCCTTGCTTAACCACAGTAACTGGGATTGGAATTTCGTTTGCTAAGTGATGCAGTTGTAAAGTGCAACATTACATGAATGTGCTGCTTAGTGATGGCAGTTCCAGGACTCCCCAATCATTAAGTGATGTCTGTACAGGTCATTAAGTGAGAACCTCATGTGACTGGAACTTCCTTGTAGGAAGGTGGCAGGGAAAGTTGCACATTGTGATCAAAGTGACCATAGAATACTGCAATAGTTAGAAATCCAGGCTGGAAATCTAGGCTGGTTGCCCAACTTTGTGTTCAAGTGAGCACAAAGTTGCTATGGTGGCCAGAACATCAAGAACCAATCATAAGTACCACTTGTTGCAAGTTTAAACGATCACAGGTTTGCATGCCATTACAAGTTTGAACTGTTGCTAAAGAAGTGGTCATTAACCAAGGACTGTATGTAACAAAATATTTTTGGCTAAGGCTAAACCTCTTTATTAGGATTAAATTTCTCACAAGTCCCCAAAATTCCTCCATGTTCATCCATCTCTTACAAAGGCAAAAGAAACAATCTACCGTATTTTTCCATCTATAAGATGCCCACATGTAGAGGATGCCCCCTTTTATTACCCAAAATTCAGAAATCAATATTTTAAACATTAAATAGGAGACATTTATTTTGCAGAGTAACACATTTGCTTACCAGTACCGATATTTATTCTTTTGTTTTCTGACATTTTTATGGGCTCAGAACCTCCGACATTACCGCTCCCCATCGCATCTGGGCACTGGCTACATCAACTGACGTCAGTTACCTAAGGCTCATGATTGGAGGAAACCTGTTAGCTTATCTCTGCAATCGGAAGTTTCGCTCGTGAGGCTAGTTTGCAGAGATAAGGTATTGGCAGTTTCGCAACCGCGGTTCTCCTCTCAGTCCCCTGTGTATAAGACACCCCTCCATTTTTTAGGTAAATATTTTAAAGAAAAAGAATGCACAGAAAATACGGTATATACAGCATATAAAAGGAAAGAAAGACAGTGCAACAAAATAAACTGTCATGCTGTAAATAAGCCTGGAATTTTGTTGGTATGCCTGGTATACTCTAGATGGAGACAGCTTATATCTTACATTAATTGTTCATACAATATTATTAAAGTTTTGATAGTGCATAATCAATTGATCTTCTCTGTAAATGAGGCAGAATACCTCTGTCCACATTCACAAGATACTACTCTCAAGACAATAACTAATAAAAGGTAATAACTCTTGTATAAGAACTCTGCATTTATCATTTTTGGATGGTGACAATGAAATTTTAAACAATATTTTTCCCAAAACTAAACTTAGAAAAATTACTGTATGTTACTTCAGATATACAGTTCTGATATACACTTCTGACCAAATAAAGTTTTGTCACCCAAGCCTCCAGTCCAGTCAAAATAAAACAACTTGCTGTCAAGTTGACTTCTGGGATATATAGACTTATAAAATTTAGAATTACAAAGAAATATCTGTTCTACAAGGGAATATTTATTTGGAGGTGATTAATTGAAACCAGCACACTTTAATAAAGCAAATAAATTAGTGGATCAAGGAAATGCTCTGGATATATTTAGATTTCAATAAGGCATTTGATAAAGTAGACCACAGCTGACTTCTTGGTAAAATAAAACAATTCATGATAGACACTGCCACTAGCAGATTTGCAGTTGGCGGATCAACCACACTCAGCGTAACAATGTAAAGTTATAGATGTTACCATTTTTTTAGCCTCAAACATCACAGTACGATACTACTCAATGTAAGGAAAATTTGAGTGATCTACCTTTATCTTCCCAATCATGATTTTGTGAAGTTCAGGTTTGATATACATTTCATGCATTCCATCTGAATAAAGCAATTTAAATGTCAACTCTTCCGTTGACTATTTTCTATGTGCCTTACTAATTAATTATTCAAATTATTAATTTTTATCCCACCCTTATTATATATGCATAACCAGGGGTGAGTTGCTCACTTACCGAGACCGGTGTGCTGCTCGGCGTTTCTTCATGCTTCGTGTGCAAAAGCAAAATCGCCCAAAAATTCATAAAAAAAGATGGCGACGCACGCGACTGCCCGGTGGAGACGGTACTGGAGCAGTCGCGCGCAAATTGGGTTATTGGCAGGTCCCTAGCGGAGCTACGCACTGGACCGCACCGGTAGGAACCCACCCCTGTGCATAACTCAAAGCAGAAAACATACCTAACACTCCTAGTTCCTACTTTTTTCACAACAATCAAAGGAGTTGAGTTGAGTTGAGTTGAGTTGAAAGAAAGTGATTGGTCCAAAGTCATCCAGCCAGCTTTCTCATGGGGATAATAATTTCAAAACATTGTTCATGGAGTTATTATTTAAAGAATGGTTTTACTTAACACTTAATCAAAAAAAAGTCCCCCAGACAACTTACAAAGGTTATTAATAAAATATCATCGCAGTTTAACTTAGTGATTACTTAATAACTAAATGGTGGGCTCCAATTGCTAAACATTCGACCTATAAGCTGAAATTCATTTTTCATTTTGTGCCCTCAGTATTTATACAGCCCTAAGCTCCTGAAGGAAAAAGAGAATATAAATATAACAAGTAAATATTGTTGTTCTTCATGTCAGAAATAACATATGTGTGAGAGAGAACAATTACAGTGAATTAAGTAATAATACCATAGCAATGGATCTTAAGCCTCCATGGCCACTGTGATAGCATTACTGGGCCTCAAGCACACATAATAATTTCAAATTAAGATAGTCAAAGAGCACAAATCTTGTCATCTTTGTTATCAAATTATTGATAACTATAGTGTTTTACTATTTTTGTAAATCATCTTTATACAGCATGTTTGTAAAAGAACAGGTAATTATTGACTTACAACTACAACTAGGAACTGAAACTCAGTCATTGAGCTAAGTGGTTGTTAAGCAGATGTCACATGACTGCCCATGTGAGGATTCACTAAAATGACTGTAATACTGGCACACCTAGTTATCATCAGGCAATCAAATTAGGAATCCTAGGAGGCTGTTCCTGAGCTGAAAATCCTCCATACCAAAATCCAAGCAGGATTTTCAGCCCCTGAATGAAGAGACATTAATGCATGGCCTGTACCAGGTCTCCCAGGTCATATTCTACCAGATTGAAGCACCCCAACCTCTCACTTTACTATACTGACTCTCTGCTCTCCAATTATATTTCAGCTCCCTCTTGCCTCTGGGGGCTGGTTGAAAGAGCTGCCTACCGAAGGAGTTCAGCTTCCTCAATTCACAGAACTCCTTCAGCAGGGTGCAGGAAGCAAGCCAAAATCTTCAGGATTTCAGTTGTTGTTTCTGCACCCTGCCAAAAGTATTCAACTCCCCTCAGGAGGCAGACCTTTCAGCCAGCCTCCAGAGCAAGAGTCCTCTCAGGAGCCATGAACAGCTTGCAACCTTCCCCAGGAAGATGGCAGAGAAGATTGCAAATGGCAACCACATGATTGTGAAGCTCTTGGTAACTGGTCATAAGTATGAACAGGTTGTCAACCACCCAGATTACAGTCACATGACTGCAAGAGTGATAGTGCAATGTTTTGTAATAGTCAGAAGTGCCTTATTGGCTGTAAGGCACCCTTTCCCAGGCCATCATAATTCCGAATTGTTAAACAAAGGGTCATAACTCAAGGACTACATGTAAAGCTAAATAAATTAGGCCCTTGCAGATGTTGTTGTGCCATTATTCCCATCTTCTTTGGTCATTGTCCATATTGGCTATAGTTGATGGAACTGGAATCCAGTATTAGGAGCAGGGCCTGAGCACTCTTAATGAAAAAGAGGCAACATAAATTTAATGTAAAGTTGCCAAAATGATTCCTTCTAAAAGATCCTTAACATTTTCAGACAGAAATCAATAGTGTTTCTACTCTATAAAATTGCAGTATATGGCTTTAAGCTAGTATCAGCACAGTGGGGGGAAAAACCCTTTGAAAAGTCATTAAAGTATAGACGGCTAGAACTTGATACTGCAGCCAAACTATCATAGCCTTTTCAAAACTCTTCCTGCTATTAAGAAGCATTGCAGCCAGACTGAATGGCAATCTAGATGCACCTTAATGCACAGACTGAACAGAAACCCCAGACAATGGCTCCACAGGTAATGAATGAGTTCAGAAAACCAAGTCTCTCAAAAGCACTCCAGCAACTAACCCAAAGACAGAGTATACTGACTTCTAATCCCAGGGAAACACTAGAACTAGAAAAGGCCACAGGTTCAAGCAAATGAGAGAAACTCTGGCTAAAGTAATCAAGCTTGAGTAACACTACACTTGTTAATGACCTAATTAGAGCAGAAGCAGTTGCTGCTCAAAAACTTGTTTGCTAAAAGAGTGGTAGAGTTGGAACCAACATGCCAAAATCAGATGTAACAAAGACCAAATTAAAGGCAGCTGAAGTAAAAAAAAGCTCATGTGAAATTAAAGGTGGCTAAAATATAAACAAACTAGTTATACTAAAAGAGAAGGGGCTGCTGTTCAAGTCACAGTAGGAACTGAAGCACTCAGATACACTATAAAACCTGAACACGGTCCTCTTCTCCCTGAGGAGCTGGCTGAAGCAAACCTTCCTCATAGGGATGTCTTATTACACGGATTCTATAACCATTGATCTCCTTGATGGAAATCCCACCCAGCAACTCTCAAACATTATGCAAAGGTTTATAACTGCAAGCTAGATCTCCTACATACTATGATGGATCAAAGAAATATGTTGGAATAAGCATGCCCACCTAATGTCTTCCAAACCACAACTCACAGATCTTGACAAAGGTCTCAGATCAAACAGAGAATTTACAAGCACACCTGATCTTGCCAGTTAACTTCTTCATTCTTTTAGCAAGTATCTGGACCAGGTTGACCTTGGGAGACTTACATTGCTATGAGTGTCACTGGACATAGGACACTTCTTATAATGGTTTTCCCTGTTTTCTAGGTATTTTGTTTCAAATGAGATATAGCTTGTCAATTTGCTTCACCAATATTTTCTTTGGGCCACTTTCCCTACAGTTGAGTGTTTTAAAAAAGGCAGTCTTCTGCCATTCCACATATCTGTCCTATCTTTAGTCAGCCCTTTTTAGTTCATCCTGTTATGGAGGTTGTTTACAACATCTTAGTCTAATGATATCATTTTTGAGACTGTCTTTGGGAAGATTCCAGTATATTCCAGTATACATGAGGAAAACATTAGCTTATTTAGATATGTTTTAGCTAGGTGAGAACTTATGACTTTGGGACTTATGAAATTCATTGATTCTCCACAGAACCTGGAGGTGCAGCTTCTATTAATCCCACCTCCTGGCATCCAACTTAACCTTTTAATAAAATGGCTGGGACACAAATCCATCAGAAACGATCAAGGCAACCTTTTGAACTTTCCACTCCCAACCACACAACATTCACAATGTAGTAAAATGTATCTCTGTGATCAGGGCTATCCCCAAAACAAAGAAAACCTCTATCTTGGGCACCACGATGTCCATCAATCAGAATCAGCTGACCACATCTTTCAACCCATTCCTGCAGCCTAATACAAGTTGACATAGAACTCCTGAAAAAAAAACCAGATACAATCCCATCTGAGCAACGAAGATACAATCCCCAAGATTCAAATCAAAATGCCAAGCTCACCCAGATGCCATCTATTCAAACATGTAATGAAACTATCTGATCAGAAGTACATTTCAGGTAAATTGTTAACTCCCTCTCACAAGAGATGGCATGAATCATCCATTACACACAATCTCCTCCCCATAACTGAACAAACTCTCCAAAGAATTTTGCTTATGACAATGATGCTCCAAAGCTACACTAGAAGACTAACGAGGAAGTGATCTTGTGCAGGGTATAGAAAGAAGCTATGCTCAATAGCCATGGAGAGGAACAATATTACTGAAACTAGTTCTGATGAATCTGAGTCCCTACCTCAACAAAAATAGTCTTTTTAGAACCAAGCCTAATTGGCCAAACAGCATTAACAAACACAGCCTAATGCCAATGTTTGGAAATTGGAACTATAAAACAAGGTAACACGAAGACTGGTGATATTACAGTACATTTAGACAACAAATATGCCTAACCTTGACCTATGTTTTACTGCCTTTCCTTACCAAGTATTACACTGCCATGAATTGTGAAACATGTGGTAACCTGACGTGTGTAGCTAAATTTTCATGTTAGCTGTAAGCAAAATGTTACCTACATGTTATAACCACCATACCATGCAGCTGGCTAATGTAAATACTAGATGAAATTCAAATTGCAGATGGAGACTGTTCTGCCTCCAAACTGCTAATGTGTCTATTTCCTAGGTCCTCATAATCTATTCGGTTCAGCCTAGATTGCCCTTTTTATTTTAATGGCTGTAACTGCAGCTAGTTCTTGACTTATGACCTCCTCAGAGCTCCTTACAAACCTCCTTTTAAATTATAATGGACCTCCTCAAAACTACTTACAACCTGGCTTTAAAGTTCTGACAACCGCCTCCCTTATAGCCACGTGATCACATTTTGGGCATTTGGCAACTGGCCCACATTTAGGGGTGTTTTCACCATTTTATAATCACATTTACCATTATTTCCATTTTTTTTTGCCAGAAACTGGTATTTAATTCTGCTTTCCAGCAAAAAAACAAACAAATCAGTCATTGGCTGAAATGGATTCATTTAACAATGGCAGTGTTCACTTAAGAATTGCAGCATTGCTTATTGACTGCTGAAAATAGATCATGAAATCAGGCATAATCATGTGGTGACCTGCTTAATGACTGCCATGACTTATAACTGTAATTCTGGGCTCAATTGCAATAATAAATCAAGGACTATCTGTACCATAGGTGTCAAACTCGTGGCGTCGCATTGCCATCATGTGACATTTCGTGACGTTTTCCCCCTTCATGGAGCTGGGTTGGGCATGGCCTGAGCATGATGCATCTGGCCGGCGGGTCGCCAGTTTGACACCCCATCTGTACTTTCTTCACAGGTGTTTAAATCATATAATCCTCTGGTAGTTAGTGAAGCCTGGATGTAACCTGATCCAAAGAGATCCCAAAATGTTGTATTTGATGTCTCGGGACCCTGCTTTATTAAAATATGATTGTTAGATACTAGCATTTATTCACACTAGGAAAGCTACAACTTCTAACCTTATCATTCCTTAAAATCTAATTTATCAATTAATCTTTATATCTGAACTAACCAGAAACTGTTCTCATGAAATCAGACTATACAGATATATAAACACTATTTATGTAACAAATTCTCAATTTAAACACATAAGAATCCAGGATTAAGTAGTTTCCCTCCTATAGAGGAGGATAGTTATTCTTTCCTGGATTTTTCCTTTAATCAAAAAGCAACTAAACATGGGTACGCAACAGTCTGATACAAGAGTAAGAGCAATCCCAAAATAAAAAGTCAAAACCAAAACTATGCAATGTAATATATATTAATTTATAATTTAATACAATTTAGTAATTAAAGAATTAAGCAGAAAGGAGTACAAGATACTTCCTTTTTAAAGCCAACAAAACAATTTATGTAGCTATCAAAATGGAATCATCCTAGTTGAAAATATTTTCATGGGAATGTCCTAGAACTTTAAAAAATGATTAGCCCCTGTCAACCATTTGGAGACAAAGCAAATCTTCATCAAACAGGAGATTCTAAATATAGTTTCCAAGAAGATTCAAGCTTCCCAGTCAATACCTGAGATTCTATCTAGACAACTTCTAGGACCGATTTAAGAAAGAGTTGAGTCATCAAGCAAGTCAGTATGTTCTCTAAAATTGCTCCCAGTAAAGTCTACCTTCTTTCAGGTGCAAGCAACAGTAAAGAGCAAATAAAAGTACTGTTACACCTATGTTCTGGTTTGAATTCTTCCTCTTGGATATCTGTCTCTTTATTTGACTGGCAGAAGCTCCCTTGTCTTGTCAGCATTCACAAAAGTCATATCAGGAGGATTTGTCCCACAGTGGTTCACTTCTTTCTTCAGTAGGTATTCAGACCAATCCTGAACATCACCATTTCAAAAATTTTGCCCAAGCTCTCTTGGAAAACAAACCTTCAACTGCCAAAATTGTTTAGACCAATCTTTACCAGTCATTATATGAGCTATATAAAAATAAAATATATAAAATATTTTTATAAAATATTTTATATAAAAATATAAAAATTCCATTCTGCCCAGAATTTAAGTTTCCATCTTAAAAGTTTCCACCCAGTGCAGTTTCTAGGAACTTCGAAACATAACATCCAAATGTAATGTTTAGTATTAGACTGGAAAACAATCAAATGCATGCATTTTGAATAGCCAGGTTTATTTATGTTTAAGGTTAATTAAATGTGACTGTGAAAGAGTCACATTTATTTTTTGTCTTGGACCCACATATTAATATTTGGAGTATAATCCCATATATTGACAAAATAGACCAAAGCCTACTTCTTGGTAAGATAGAACAATATGAATAGACAGCATCACCACCAGAAGGATTCGTAACAGGTTGACTAACTGCCCTCAACATGTAGTCTTCAGTGGAACTACATGTACATGGAGAGAAGCATGCAGTGGGGTACCACAAGGTTCTTAGGCCCAGTTCTCTTCAACATCTTCATAAATGATTTAGATGAGGGGATAGAAGGGGAATTCTTCAAATTTGCAGACAACACTAAACTGGGAGGAATAGCCAAGATTTTAGAAGATAGGTTCAAGATCCAGAAGGAACTTGACAGACTTGAATACTGGGCCGAATCCAACAAAATGAAATTCAGTGGTGAGAAAAATAAAGCTTTACACTTAGGCAAGAAAAACCAAATGCACAGGTATAGAATAGCAAGTACCTGGCTCTATAGCAATAACTGTAAGAGGGATCTAGGAGTCCTAGGGGAGAACCACTTTAATGGGAGGCAACAGTGTGCTGCAGCTGCCAAAAAAATCAATGCAGTCCTAGGCTGTATCAAGATCACATGAAGTGTTAGTATCGCTTTATACTGCACTGATAAGACCGCACTTGAAATACTGTGTCCAATTTTTGTCACCATGATACAAAAAAGTGGTTGAGACTCTAGAAAGAGTACAGAGAAGAGTACAGAGGTAAGCAACAAAGATGATTGGGGACTACAGTCTAAACCATACAATGAACATTTGCAGGAACTGGGAATGTCTAGTCTAATGAAGAGAAAGACTAGGTGTGACATAACAGTCTTCCAATATTTATTTTATTTTGTCAACACGTGTACAAGATAACAGGTATGATATAAACATAAACAAAAGCAAAGTATGTATAGGTAAATTTAGACAATAGAACAGAAGGACAGGGACGGTAGGCACGATGGTGCGCTTATGCACACCCCTTACAGATCTCTTAGGAATGGGGTGAGGTCGACTGTAGACAGTCTAAGGTTAAAGTTTTTGGGGTTTGGGGAAGAAACCAGAGTCAGGTAGTGCATTCCAGGCATTGATTACTCTGTTGCTGAAGTCGTATTTTCTGCAGTCGAGTTTCGAGCGGTTTACATTGAGTTTGAATCTATTGTCTGCTCGTGTATTGTTGCGGTTGAAGCTGAAGTATTCATTGACAGGTAGGACATTGTGGCAGATGATTTTATGAACTACATTTAGATCTGATCGAAGGCCACGTAGTTCTAAGTTGTCTAAGCCCAAAATTTCAAGTCTGGTGGAATAAGGAATTCTGTTGCGAGCAGAGGAGTGGAGGACTCTTCTTGGGAAGTATTTCTGGACTCTCTCAATTGTATTAATGTCCGATATGTAGTGTGGGTTCCAGGCAGGTGAGCTGTATTCGAGGATTGGTCTGGCAAATGTTTTGTATGCTCTGGTTAGCAGAGTAATATTGCCAGAGAAGAAGGTACGCAAGATTAGGTTGACAACTCTTAGTGCCTTTTTGGCAATGTTGTTACAATGGGCTCTGGCACTTAGGTCATTAGATATGAGTACTCCAAGGTCTTTAACAGAATGAGGGTCGTCTACAAGGTCATGACCTCCAAGTTTATATTTTGTGTTTTATATTTTATATTATATTTAAGGGGCTGTCACAAAGAGAGGTGGGTCAACCTATATTTTCCAAAGCAAAGCACCTGAGAGCAAGACAAGAAGAAATGGAATTAAAGCTTAACAAAGAGAGATCCAATCTAGAATTAAGGAGAAATTTCCTGTCAGTGAGAACAATTAATCAATGGCTTGCTTTCAGAAGTTGTGGGTGCTCCATCACTCCATCACTAAGAAGAATGGAGAGCCATCTGTCTAGAATGGTACAGGTTGTCCTGCTTGAGCAGGGGGTTGGATTAGAAAACATACAAAGTCCCTTCTAATTCTTATTCAGTATTCTGTATTCCACTCAACGGTCAAAGGTGGCTCTCAGAAAAACATATTTTTCTTAATGTAAAGTGTGAATTTATCCATTATAATGTAGTGTTATGTGTGGCCCAATTATTCATAACCCGATTCTTTAAATATGACTAAGCATGATGTATATTCCACCAAATCTGCAACACCAAATGTGGTTCAAAATATCTTGAATTTAAAAAGTTACATACTGTACAATAGTGCATTCTTATAGCAAGGATTTGCAAACCCAGTTCATACTCTGTATACTGTACACAATGAATTCAAATTAGAGTAAATATAATAAAATATGGAAAGGCAGTATTGGCATATTTGTTTTAAAATATTTATATTTGAAATATAATTCAAAGTTTAAAAGGCTAGCAGTTATTGTATAGATAGAACAATGCATTCCTATACAATGCAAAATCAATACCTGTATTTGATAACATTTCAGATCAGTCAGATTAACTATGTTATCCTATGAACAACAAAAATATTGTTCTGGTAAATTTTAAAAAATTAAGCGAACTTCAGCTTTTAGAACATGTTGAAACTCATCTGTACAATTATTTTAGAATGGGGGCAAAGGTATGCTACAATCACCCCAAAATGTGTTAGGTAGTATTTTCTAATATGTTAATATAGTATTAAAACATCCATTGAGGATCAAAAGACCTTAATAAATTTCAGTAGTGCCATAAGAATAACGCAGCATATTTTAACCTAGATGTAGGATTATTTTAATAATTTTTCAAGAATCCAATAATTTAAGTTTAAAAGTATACATTACTTCAATCAACTGATACAGACTCTCTTGAACAGTCATAGTGTGAAGGTCTTTCTCTTATATTCATACTGTAATATCTGAATCAAAAGCTCAGAAATGTGGTTCAATCCAACAAAAATATAAAACGAGCAAGCAAGATTTCTCTCAATTATGGACAGACAGGCCCAATCTACATGAATTTAACCGCACCTTTATAATAATTATACATATTGGACAGAATTGGTGCGTGGAAGTATTTCAAATATCAGGGGAAAGTATTTCGATTTAACGGTTTAATTCTCTTTACCCCGGCCCCGTTTAAATTTGGACAACTTTCAAAACAGAAGCGTCTTGCTGGAAACTCGGACAAACTATGCCGTTTCATTTTTAAAAAAAAATTGGCCAAACGCGGTATTTATTCTTCCCTAGAAAGCACATATTATTTTTTAGCAGCTGGAAAATCCCCCGGCACCCAGTTCCATGTTCCAACTCCGCAGAGAGGCGTTCTACCTGCTCCGTTGCTCAGCGGTATGGAAAGGAAGCCCCGCCTTCAGAGCTACCGGGCAATTCTCGACTATACCAAGTGAGTCCCGGGAAAGAGGAAGAAACGGTTTGGTCGGAAGTTAACCATGTTTTCCTCCAGGATAGATTAAAAAAAACAAAACCGCGCAGTGACCTCACCTGTGCCGGAGATGTGCCTGAATACGTCGGATTTGTTCATCATAATCGCCTTTATCGCAGTCGGCAACAGTAGGATTTCGGGCACCGCACACATTTCCAGTCATCATAATAAACGCCGCAAATAGGCCTAAGCTCTCTTGTTTATTTTCCGTGGTCTCTAAGCTACAAAATTTGTTCCCGACATGCAGCACGGCCAGTTCACGACTCTAATTCGCAAGCCAATCATCGACGAGGTGAAAGCCACGCCCTCTCTCCGTACTCTCAAGCACTCAAGACACCGTAAAAGAAAGTGGCAATCGGCTTGTATTCCAATATAATTAATGAAAGAAACCTGGGCTCATTTCAAAGGTGTTAAATAAAGGTAAGTCTGATTTCAGTAGCAGCTTACTCCATAGGCAGTTACTCAGAAGTCAGCAGTAGCAAATTTAGTCTGTAGTAAGTATGTTATTGGATAAAATCAATTACATTTAAAAGCAACTACATTTAATTGGATTAGCAATTTAGCATGGTTGTTTAACGCACATGGATTGGTGTGATACTTTTTTTTATCTGTAAATAAGTCTGATGAGTTCAAGGGATTTAGCTTCAAATTAGCTTCAATGGTTGTTACTTAATTTGTATGCATTATTATTAGGCACGTAGCAGAATCATCTAGGTCTTGACTAAGTCACGTATTAGTCAAAAAGATGTCAAAAAAGCGTTAAAAACTTTTAGCTAAATCTGAACTTGTCAGCTAGGTCTGTAGACAGCTTGAAATAACTGAACTTCGACTTGTTTTTATCTTAGAAAACCTGCACACCATATCACATTCCCTTTGTCAGTGTATAGGATTCAGATTATTGTTAATTTTATGGATTTAGATGAACGCTATAATAAAAGAATTCAGATTCCAAATCATTTTGTTCTCCTTGTGACTGAACATGTCCTTTTCACCATCCATCTCATAATCCTACCTTTGAATTGCATTCTTCTGTGAACTCATATTCTATTTGCTAATGGATTCAACTGCTTGACTCAGAACAGCGTAATAGCAGAACATTCAGTCCTTGTGCAGATTGCAAGTTTACACATTATTATAAAACAACAGTGGCTGAGTCCATAATTGCAATAAGCCATGGTTGGTTTGAAAGTGGTTTATTGTGTGTACCACTGTGGATGGGTTTTCACCATGGTTTAAAACCACAGTAGCTGGATTCACATAGCATGCTAAACCACAGCAGGCAAGATGTTATGTTGAGTACAATGTGTAAATTGGACATCCTTTACATTTATTTTGCAATGATTTTAACAAGTAATGAAAATATAAGGAGGTAGACTTCATTCCTGAACTTTGTAGAATAATGCTCCAAACTGGAGTATAATTTATTTATTTATTTATTTATTTTGTGAGATTTATATACCACCTCACAGTGCAAGCACTCTCTAAGCGGTTTACACCAGTAAGCAATGTATTTTTATATAGCCCCCAACAATCTGGGTCCTCATTTTACCTACCTCGGAAGGATGGAAGGCTGAGTCAACCTTGAGCCGGTGAGATTTGAACCGCTGGCCTGCGGATCACAGTCAGCTAAAGTGACCTGCAGTATTGCCTCTAACCGCTGCGCCACCTCGGCTCCTTAATTGAGGAACATGGATCTTTATTACTTTTCCTGTTGACAAAAGTTAAAAGAAATTTGAGAAGTGTGAGAAAGTAAGATGAACTGATGTAAAAATAATCAGTTGCAAAAATGTCATTTTTTAAAAAAAAGAATGATAGATAAGAGCATTGAGAAAGCTTTTATTGTTTTCAGTTTATTATCTTTTTTCCTAATTCCTCCAAAACAGGGGTGTCAAACTCACGGCCCATGGGCCAGATGCATCATTAATTTAATTAATTTAATTTTAAAAAAGTTCTTATAGGCCGCCCAATCCCGTAGGACTCAGGGACTCATGTCAGGGACTCATGACTCAGGACTCATGTACTGGCCACACCCACCCCCGGTTTAGCAAAGGGGGAAAAGTTGTGATATATCACGTAACGACAACATGTCGTCGCAGGTTTGACACCCCTGCTCCAAAACATAACAGTTACATTCAAAATCTTTTGGAGTCAAGGAACTAGTAAGTTTATTACTATGTTTACTCGTGAGAATCCAGAATCAAAGCAAAAGAAATCTAGTCCTGTCAAGATGGAAAACCAATCACCATCTCCTGAATTTTAACTAAATTTCCATGGTCCATCCCATTTCTCTTTCCTCTAGGAAAAGCACTTCTGATCAAACTAAAAAAGGTCTGCATCTTGAACATTAAAAAAAAACCACTGAAGAAATTTTACTTTATTCATTCATCCATTGATTTGTCTATTTTATACTGTTTTTCCTCTAAAAGAGAAGATAAAAGCATTTAATATTGTTACACAAAAATAAGTACACTAATTTCACGTCAATAAGCCTGAAATATCTTAAATATTTCACAATTAACAGAGAATAAAAATGATACCAAACCTATTTAGTCTATAATACCGGTAGTTACAACATTCATAAGATTTAATAACAAGAAATAATAAAATTCCAAGTAAACAACGAAGCTCAGAGAGCACCAAGGACTCCTCAATAATAAAATTCATCAACATTTTAGTCAGACGTCAAACATACTGTATGTATGTACAGTATGTATGTATGTATATGTATGTGTATAATCTCTATGCACATGTATCTCCATTTTAGCAGTCATTGTACTACTAGACTATGCATATAAATGGGTAAATCAACAGTAAACCAAAAGGAAAACAAAAAAACCTAGACACAATTGAGTAATTCATTAATAGTACAATATTCACAATTTCCATTTCCTAAGCCCTCCTGATCTGTCCCCTTACAATGGCTTCATACTGAAACTGAGAAAAGAAGGTAATATGTCAAAATAGTCTGGAGATATAGTTCACTAGAAACAATTATCCTTCCAATGATTACTATAGCTCTGAAATGATCTCATAATAATCTCCAACCATTGTTAACGTTTCAGCTAGATCTTATAGATTTAACCATTTTACTATAGCATAGTAGTTGTAAATCATAATTCTTCCACAACATTCATGGAGTACAGTATGTCCGCGGAGAAAAGTGTTATATATCTATCCTTCAACAGCTGCGAAAGATAAGTACATATAGTATATAATGTGGGTTTACAGATCATACTAAGGCATCGTGTTTTTTTCTTTTGTTTTGGTCTAATGTATTTTGTCAACCACTATGATTTATAAACTTTAAGGGGATTGGAGGCTATATTTCACATACAGAGTGTATTTCCAAAATAATAAATGGAGCCATGAGGAAAATAGAGTCTAATTGGGTGTTTTGTTTCTAATTATAACCATTCTTCATCACCTTGCTTACCATAATCACTATTGCTATTATTACCACCAAAATTATTATAATCATTGGAAAGGAGCCCCAATGGCCATGGAATCTGTGATCCTTTCAGTGTAGTGATACAGTGAGTGAGAGGTCACCAAAAATTATTTTCCTGTTGCAGTGCTTTTAGAAGTGTATATAAACATACCTAAAATTATTGAATGAGCAATAAACATGTTATCTCATTGTTTGGCCCAGATGTGCTTGCAGTCTGTCCAACTCTAGAAGTATTAAATAGTGAAGGCTGTCAATCAGACTACATTAGCAGTTTGTAACTATCATATATTTTTTAACTACAGAACTGAATTTAAATAATATATAATAAATTTGGAATATAACATTGGAATACCAACCTTGCTCAGTCAATGGTTTCGGGTTGTAAGGAATGTTAGATATACAGCTATATTTGAAATCATATAAAGTACATGTATAGGTATATATAGGTCTATTGGATTTTCAAAGAATGTTTTTAAAAGATTGATTGTTATTCTTTCTAAGCTGGTATGTTACAGTTCAAAAATACCTTATTGCAGAAGCTGTGGACATGTCTAGTACTGATTCCTAATTGGTTAGATGTTATTAAAATGGTTAATCAGGTTCTTGGATGGAAGTTAAGGGTCAAAGTGCTTATAGTCCTCAACATTTAGAATGTTTCAGTTTATATAGAACTTTGGCTACATATTGTCTTTGAATTTTTCTGAAAAGGGCAAGTACATATTCCCGGATATTTATGTAACAGACATTATTAGTTGGCTTATTAAAAATTGTCATTTCTCAGCCTTTGAACTGGCTTTATACTGAATAAGAGGCAAAAGTAGATAATATTCCTTATAGTCAAGGTTCAATTCACTATTTTAAAACTGAATGGTAACAATTTGTGTTGGTATAAAATTAAAAACCTGACATATAATATCTGAAAATGTGATTTTGAAATTTGACAGTTTTGTTAGTGATGTTTTCTATTTCCAATTATGTCTATTTAATTTTTTTCCTGGTTTTTAGAATTTGTTCCTTTTTTGTTCTTAGTGTTTTGTTTTGTTTTTTTCTTTTTCATCATGTAGTAAATTTTATAACAGCTTTTGATCTATATAGTTTTAAATCTTTCTTTTTCTGTTTATTGTTTGTTTTGGAAGGTAGGAACAGTCTTTGCTCTCCTTGGATTGTCTGACACATTAACTTTTTTCAGGATTTCTCAGTGATACTCAGTGTGGCATAATCAAACCATCACTAAATTCCTTCTGTATCCTAGATACATTCACAGTTCGTTTGGTTCTGGAAATTTGAACTCATTTAAATTAAATACACCATGACTATGTCTCAGTTAACCTCAAACTACAGTTACCTCAAAGCTACCTAATGAAACAACTGTCTAATGAAACAGATACTGTAGGAAAAGGCCAAGACTTTCTTTCTTAGTATGCTGCCATTTTCACTGAGCAGTTGGTACTACAAAAGGCCCTAAAGTCATGGATTTCACCCCAGGCCTTTGGCAAGGATGATTGATGCCCCTTTTCTTCATTTTCATCTTTCTACCTGGGTATATTTTCTCTGCCATCTTTGTTCCTTTTATTTTGTGTTGTTTTGGGGGGTTTTGCATTCTTATTTTTAGATATTTTTAACAACTGATGAACTGCACAGGGTTGCTGGTAGTCAGTGGCATATATATTTAATAGATTTCTCATAGTGAGATTCAGATTTCCAAAGTGACCGTTCAAAGTTACAACAGTACTGAAAAAAGTGAATTATGACCATTTTTCACACTTACAACTGTTGCAGCATCTCCATACTCATGTGATCAAAATTTGGACACTTGGCATCTGGCATATTTCTGATAATTGCAGTGTCCTGGTATCATATGATAACATTTTGCAAATGGGGAAGCCAGATTCATTTAACAACTGTGTTTGTTACAACTGCAGTGTTTCACTTCACAACTATGATAAGAAAGGTCATAAAATGGGGCAAAACTCACTTAACAATTGTCTTGCTCAGCAGTGGAAATTTTGGGCTCAATTGTGGTCGTAGGTCAAGGATTACCTGTATGCAAACATTTTATTATTACTTTTTTAATATTGCAATTTTGGGGGTTCATATCACTAGGATCCTTATAAAACATCTGAAAATTAAGATTAAGGCTAACAGGCCTTGCTCAACTAGTTTCAATTCCTGTTTTTATCAAAAGTGAATTTCTAAGTTGTGCAAAAGTCCCATTTTTAACCATATATTTGATGTTTGTACATCAGAAGAAAGTATTTGAAATTATTAATATCAAAAAACCAAACTGTGAAAGAATGTGTTTCCTTGTATTGAAATGTATTTATTTTATTTATTTTATTTATTTATTTATTTGTCAAACATGTATAGGATAGTAGTAGTTTGTATAAACATAAGTAAAAAGTAACGATAAAAGAGGACAATAGGACAGTAGGACAGGGACAGTAGGCACAGTGGTGCGCTTATTCACGCCCCTTACAGACCTCTTAGAAACGGGGAGAGGTCGACTGTAGACAGTCTAAGGTTAAAGTTTTTGGGGTTTGGGGAAGAAACCACAGTATTAAACTTTAGATGTTAAATCCAACATGCTAATTAAGATAGCATTCCATGAACTGACACTGACAAAAAGAAGTTTGGCCTTCATTTCCCAAGAGAAAGGGAAGAGGAATTTTCTAACTGTATATCAGGGTTTAATTTAATTTAATTTAATTTAAAGTTCTTATAGGCCGCCCAATCCCGTAGGACTCAGGGCGGCGTACAACAGAGTAAGAACAGTAAAAATATAATAAAACAATTTTAAAAAGTACACAATTTAAAAAAGGAAAACCAATCATCCATGGGGGAATAAAATCTCTTTTTCACCCCTTCAGGAAGAGCCATGTCTTCACGGCTTTGCGGAAGGCCAGTAGGGTGGGGATAATCCGGATCTCTGGTGGGAGTTGGTTCCAGAGAGACGGAGCTCCCACAGAGAAGGCCCTCCCCCGCGGTCCCGCCAACCGACATTGCTTAGTTGATGGGACCTGGAGGAGACCAACTCTGTAGGGAAACTTGTCAAACTTGATTTCATTGCGGGCCGCATCAGGGTTGTATTTGACCTCGAGGGGCTGGTAGGCATGGCTAGAGTGGGTGTGGGTGGAGTGGGTGTGGCCAGCTCGACATCACTCATGTCAGGGGCACCTGTGGTGGCCTGGGCAGAGCTGGGGGGATCCATTGTCTCCAGCGGAGGAAGGCAGATCAGGGAGAGCAGCTGTGATGGTCTCCTGCAGCCCTCTGCCAGCAAAAACGGAGCTTGGGAAGGGCGCGCACAGGCCTCCCGAGCTCCATTTTTGCTGGAAGAGGCACCGTGAGTCCTTTGCTGTTTCCAGGGCAACCCCACGGGCCAGATCTAAGCACCCTATGGGCCGGATCCGGCGCATAGGCCTTGAGTTTGACACCCCTGCTGTAGATGTTTTGCAGGAGGTTCCTTAGACATGAAGGAAAATGGAGCCTCTGAGACATCATCTCTACTTTCATTACCAGTTCCATGAGTACTAGAGATGGAGGAGTTGGAAGAGTTTTTTGGGGAGGGAAGTGATGTGATGGAAAATAGTCTGGATTCCCATGTGGGAGAAGCTGTATTCCAGGGGGCAAAGAGGCAGCAAAGCATAGAAAGTTTAATTAGGAGGAAGATGATTAAATAAAGATCCTTCCTAACTATTCCGAGAATATAATTGTAGTGATGCAAACACAGTTAGTCCTTGACTTGCGACCATAATTGAGCCCAACATTTTTTAAGTGAGGCAGTTGTTAAATGAATTTTGCTGCATTTTACAACCTTTTTTCCACAGTTGTTAAGAGAATCACTGCAGTTGTTCAGTGAATCATGCAGTCATTGAGCGAATCTGACTTCCCCCATTGACTTTGCTTGTCGGAAGCCAGCTGGGAAGATTACAAATGGTGATCACATGACCCTGGGACAGTTCAACTGATGGGGTCCAGGACAAAATCTTTTTCTGCCACTATGCCCACCCTCTTGAACAACAAACCATTTGAGGTAAAATCTTGTAGAGACAGGGCTGGCAGAGCTAGCAGGAGGAGTAAAAAAAGGCATCAGCCTAGAATCATTACATAGTCATAAATGAACTAAATCTAACCCATCTTAATTGTCAGTGAACATTATCTAACAGGTGCTGACCTTTAGTTGAGAAGCTACCTGTGCATAGGCTTTTAGCAATAAATCAGTTAAATTGTACCTTCAGGTGCGGATCTTGTTTTCATGCCTGACAGATCTACCCCCACCCTTTTTTACCTTCTATAAAGGTCTTCAAACCTAGCTCTGTCGATTGGCCTACGGCCCAGACAGGAGCATGTATCTGCTATCTTAGCTATTTCTTTATTAATTTTAATGTATTTCTTATCTTACTGTTTTAATCTTTTATAATATAGTTTTATCAGATTGCAAGCCCAGATTCTTGTGACAGCAAGAGGGGCAGTGAATAAATGTAATAAATAACAATAAAATATCACATGAAACATTTTACTTGTCTAGGAAAAGCAGGTAGAAAGGAATTTGGATAAAGTACATGGATTTTTGCATGGTGGTATTTTAATGTTATAAGCCACCTGGAACCACTGTTTATGAGTTGAGTAGCCATATATCAATCAATCAATCAATCAATAACATATAGGAATAATTGCTTATGGCAGAAATCTCTTTCTCACATAATACAAACAGAAAAAGCAATATGAGCAACAAGTGATCTGTATAATAACCATAATTATTATTTCAGAATCAGCTCATCTTGATTCTGTGAGCAAATTTATCATACATCTTTGGAGAAGGTGATAAATGGAATTAGTTTGTACAGTTGGTAAGAAAAATATTTACAGTATAGTAAATACTGTTTGAGAAAGACTGAAACAAAACTAGGGTAGATTTTGTGCAATTGTGGATATTGAGAGGATGTAAACCCTGCTGTGTCTAATAAAGCTCATTCCTATTTAAAGTTTTAATTCTATAAACATTTACCTGAATTCAGTAATTTATTTCTAAATGAACATTCCTTTCTCACCACTATGGTAATATTGCACTCTGTGCCTCCCCTACCTGAGGCTTTGGAGTTGGCTACTCTTAGCACTGCACTCTTCTGGAAAGAAAGCTCTGGTTTCGTTCCTGAGTTCTGCTGGAGCCACTTTCCCAGCTTAGGTGTCTCAGCCCCGAGTCATGTGCCTCAGTGCTGTATTTTAGTCCACTGAAGGAATGTGTGCGTTTTCAGTGAAGGGTTTTCACTGTAACTCAGTAGACTTGCCTCATCTTTCTGGAATAATTCTTTTTGAGCATAATGGGAGTTATTTTTAGTTGATATGCACAGATTGTATTTCAGAGTTCAGCAACACTTGAATTGGAAATTTGTGACTTAAGTTTTTTTTAAAGTAATTATATTTTAGCCTGACAAATAATTGTTTTAACACGCTATCACTATGACATTGGATTCCTTGGAGATTTCTCAATATTTATAGAATGATTGAAAGCAGCTGTTAACTACTATAAAGCAATGACATGAGGTTTCATGCATCTGTGGTGATGATATAATTAAAGCTAAGAAAATAACCCTTGAAAAAATGCTTAATTTTCTTAATGCCAAATGTCTCAATGGTTCACTAAATTATCTGAAGAATGGCACAATCAGAACAAAGAAACAAGGAGTAATTTTAAATATATTGAGATGCAAGCATGACCATTTTAATTTTTTGTCAACAGTTCAGACAACATAGTTAAGACAACAACATTGGCTGCATATAAAACACAAATATGAAACAATAGTCAGGGGACATAGAGACAAGGACACAGTTGTTATTGCTGGGTGCCTCCCAAAATTCACAACCTTGGTATTCTTTGGAGCCTGATGCCTTGGAGCTCCATATTGTTGCATTTGCCTGTTTACTTACCCTCTCCAGGCAAACAAACAATGAGAAGAATAGAGCACCTTTCCTTCATCTTTCCAACTTTCTGTCTTTGAGAAAATGTGTGGATTATGTTTAAGCAGAGAAAGTGGATAAACAATTATCTTTTGAACAGAGGTGGGCCCAGTAAAGGGATCACTCTCCGAAGACTCACAAGTGAGTAGCAGTTTTGAAGTGAGTGAATGAGCCAAATGCAGATGATAGATCTTGACTTATGGCCATTCGTGTAATGACAGTTCGAAGTTACATCAGTAGTGAAAGAGGGGGCTTGCAACCCATTCTTGAAATTACAACCATCTCATCACCCCCATAGTCACATGATCTCAATTCAGCCACTTGGTTACCAACTCACATTTATGATGGTCGCAGCATCCTGAAGTCATGTAATCATGTGACTTCTAGCCAGCTTCCAAGAAGCAAAGTAAATGGTGAAACAAGCAGGGAAAGTGGCAAATCATAATCATGTCATGGCTCATTTAATGACTATAGTCATTTGCTTAATGGCCATGGCAAAAAAAGGACAAAATCTGATGCAGTAACACGATGCCCCACTTAACAATTGCACCACTTCATGATAAATTTTCTAATCCCAATTGTGATAAGTCTAGGACTGTCTGAATTTTCCTATTGTTTTCCTCTTGAATAAAGGTGTAGAAGTATAGGGACAAATTGTCCCTATAAAGAATGGATGGTGGCAGTGACCAAACAAACTCCCCCCCCCCACAACTGGGTGAGATGCAGCAGTAGGGATTATAGAGGAAAGTCTACAAAGATATTAATTGGGGAACTTCCATTTAGAGGAGCCAGAGGGGACAACCCACTGCATGTCTGGAAGTGTATGTGCGACCCTCCCTCTCCAAGTAGGATAAGTGCGACCCTACTTGGAGAAGGAGGCACTTCTCACAGTCACTCACGCCCTTATCACCTCCCGGCTGGATTACTGCAACGCGCTCTACATAGGGCTACCTTTGAAGAGTGTCCGGCGACTGCAATTGGTGCAAAATGCAGCTGCGCGAGCTGTGATGGGTGTACCTAGATACACCCACGTAACACCTATCCTCCGCCAGCTGCATTGGCTGCCCATTAGTCTCCGGATCCAATTTAAGGTGTTGGTTTTGACCTTTAAAGCCCTACATGGCTCAGGGCCAGGGTACCTCCGGGACCGCATCCTGCCGCATACCTCCCTACGACCGGTTAGGGCCCACAGAGTTGGTCTCCTCCAGGTCCCATCGACCAAGCAATGCCGGTTGGCGGGGCCGAGGGGGAGAGCCTTCTCTGTAGGAGCTCCCTCCCTTTGGAACCAGCTTTCTCCAGAGATCAGGACCATCCCCACCCTGCTGGCCTTCCGTAAAGCAATAAAAACTTGGCTCTTCCGGCAGACGGGGTGAAAGTGAGACCAACTAGACTAGATATGGGTCTCCCCCCCTTGGTTATGAATGTTAGATGTTCTTTTTAATTTTTGTAACTTTTAAATTGTTGTGTCTTTTTATATTGGAAAATGGATTGACATGTTGTGAGCCGCCCAGAGCCCCCTGGGAGTTGGGCGGTATATAAATCCATTTAAATAAATAAATAAATAAATATGTGTGCAAGTAAAGTGTGCAATTGCCCATTAACGGAGATATGTTAGGATTCCACCCCAAAATCAAACCATTTAAATAACAGGTAATTAATTTGGTTTGCAAAAAACCCACCCTTTTGTGAGGCTATTTTATGAAGTGTGATGAGAAAAGATTGCTTGTGAAAACACATTTGGGTGTACACTTCCATGACTATGATAATATTGCAGTAAACATGCATTTTAAAACCTGAAGAGCTGAACTGATAGTTGAATGGTAAGAATCCTACATACCAAATTCCTTCCAATTGCTCGATGTTGATATAAAAAAACTCATGAGGAAGGGGAGAGTGAAGGAAGGTAAACTGCAAGCATATATAAACATGAGAACACGACATTGCAAGATGGATGGCTATAGAAATAGATATAAACATATAAGAACATATAAATCTTTATTGAGAATAGCTTTTGGATGGCAGTAAATTTTGAATCCGCACATAGCTGGGGGGAAACTAGGAATTGGAGGTGAGGGTGTGGTTGAGAAATTCCTTCCATGTGAAAACATTACAAAAATATTGTCTACATGGGAAAATGCTGGTGATCTCAGAAAGGTAATGGGGATTATGAGATTCTATGGAAAAAAATAGAATTTTTCAGGGAAAATGAAGAAAGAATTCATAGATATCAGATTATCTTCCCCTTAGCACCATCTAAGCAGCCAATAGGTACAGTAGCCATTCCGATTGCAGTTAAATATAGCCAATTGGAAATAGCCAGATTGGATGAAAGTAAATGGAAAAACTGATGATTTCCCCCACCCTATCTCAGTTAAAGTGCCACTTCTATATCGGCTCTTCTATTTCTTTTCTGGAACCCAGAAAATAAATAGCTCTCCTACCTGTATTTTTAGAGACCACTTGGAATTTTTAACTTTACTTAAAGCTGTTGCCAAGATTTACAAAGAGATAGGCAGATAGCAAATAGACAAAGAATGAAGTGTGAATGATTAGAACAATAGCTGGAATGATGATGAATCTGTAGCAAAGCAAGTTTGCATTTTAACATGCTATATCCTTATTTCAGAATGCAGTGATTTAGAGCAATTGAGATATGCACTAAATGAATTGCATAATTTTATGGATTTGTAATGTCTTCAAGGTCAAGCCACAGTCCCCACTAAAAACAGCACACCTCTGATTTTATATTGTTTTTGCTGGCACTGTTACAGATCAGCAATGCCCTTGTCTTTATCTAACATTGTAAACATGATTCTTAGATATAGTAAATGCCCAAATCTCTATTTATTCCTTTCCAACATGAGGCCTTGGAAGTTCTCCCGAGAATTGTCTGGGCAGTTTCTCTGACCATACTGGAATCACTGTACCCAATAGTTACTCTGAGGTTGAGAGGATTTATGGTAGAACCAAGTCTTATAAGGCCTGGCAATAATGCCATTAACAGGCCTCAGTTCATTTGCCAATTCAGTAAGATACATCTCATTTCTACCTGAGTCTCTGCAACCTTTGGCTCCCTTCAAGCACCAGTCTACAGTGGAGGAATAAGGTTGTCTTACATTTCAAACAAGGGAGACAGCAGCTCAGCAAAAAATTAACTAAAAGCTTACCTTTTAATTCAAATAATATTTATGCATTGCAGTAGCCACTCACATAATTCTTAAAATGCTGATTCCTGCCTGATTGAACCACCCCTCTTTGAAGCCATAGGTGACTATTATAATCTAATGCTCTGGTTTATGTACTAACTTGTATAGAGTAAGAAAGATGAGCTTTATAGAGATAGGCCAGATCTATTACCAAACTGACAAATATAAAAATATGCCTAAAATCCAAAACTTCAGTTCTTGATCTTCATAGTGGGGCTGACATTGGCAGACAAATAGGCTTTTCAGAAAATCAGTGTAATAATCTTTAACCTTTCATCCCTAGCAGCAACACCATACTTGGGAGGTAGGAGATCTTTTGTGTAGGCTCTTGTATTTTTTATGTACATACAGGTATGTGTATGCATGTCAACATATGCACATTGTACCCAATATTGCATGTAACCTTTGGAGCTGAAGTATTACCTAGCCCTATTATATGTGCTATTTACAGCTTCGTATCTTTCACAAATCTCATAATTATCCTAGTATGTTGCTATCTCTACATATATACTGGAAGATATGAAGGCTAGTTGAAGAAGATGCCATTTGTTCATCAACCCAGAAGACCTAATTCAGCTTTCAGACAATCCCCACAAAGATACAATATTTAAGGTAATAGGTGAGATTCACCTCATCTTTGTATAAAATGTCCATTTCAGCCTTTTACTGAAATATTGAAGAAATTAGCATAAAATTTAGCACCCAATGTGGAAAATCTGAATCACATAGGAAAAGTCACAGATGTGTCTGCCAGCGATTCAGAGATCTCTGGAATTAATCAGCATTATATGAAAAACTTATTTAATATAACATGTCCTTAGCAATGTCTAAGGCACATCAGTCGACTGGACCACATTTGCTTTCAAACTATATGTAGTACACTGAGCAATGTTGTGCAACATTATATCTGCTGGGATAGCATCCTTCACTAAAGAAGAGCTTTAAAGAACAAAATTATCACTTTCGAATCAGTATAGTTAATATTCATAACAGCCGGTCACAATGAATCTAGTAAAACATACATACTCTTATTAAAGCCTAGACGTGAAGCCTTTTGTGTTCTGTGTGGAACCTAACATATATAGACTAAAGATATAAGTAGTCCTGGTGACACAGTGGTTAGAATGCAGTATTGCAGGCAAATTTTGCCACAGCGTGGAGTTCAGTCCTGATGGGGCTCAAGGTTGACCGTCCATCCTTTCAAGATCGGTAAAATGAGGACCCAGATTGTTGGGAGCAATTGTTAGGGTGGTATATACATCCAAGTACTATTCCTATTGCTATAAATTAAATGAAACTACAGTTCAGTGGAAAAGAAGTAGAACTCTGTATACAAGTAACATCCTATTTGCTTGTTGTCTATAGATTCCTAGAGTGATTGGCACAAATTTTCTTATTTGGATAACTTCCTTATTTAAACTCAGGAGTTTCCTCCATCAAACATGATCATTATTTTTTCATAAGTATCTGCTGCTGTTGCCTCATAATTCTATAGAGAATATCACTGTCTGCCTCCCACTCTAAAACAAGTTTAGTGCCTGATATTTACTCTTTGAAATTTCCATTAAGCGAGAATTAACCATGGGACTTAGTTCTTACAGGATATTTAGTTACCTTGTAATTAATGGATTACAGCACCTATGCAAAAATATTCTATTACCCTGCTGTTATGGTGGTTGAATGACCAGAATAGTTCCATAATAAAAGCCTTGTGGGGTCATAGAGACATAATGGAAGTAATCAGAGCTTGTGCTAGCTTTATCAGCTGTAACCAACATTACACAAGAATACTGTTAACAATTATGCTTGTAAAGCTACATGACTGACAAGCACAGCTTTTCCTGTCATTGTGTCTCCATTCTGAGATACCTATATCCATTCCATATCTAACTGCCCTGCATTTTTGAAAGACATACAGGCTTTGAGAGGGAAAAGACAACAATCTTAGATAGGAATAAGTACTTTCCTATTGGCCAGTGCTGATGATGGTTTTCCTATATGAATATTCTTCCTTCTGGAATCTATGGATTGGATTGATGGAGGAGAGACAAGGATATAATCCTACATAGTGCTCAGCTGCTGAAAGAATTTTCCAAGTGATGAATAGTTGGCTGGCTGAATTCACTGTGAAAAGTGTATCAACATCTTCCAGAGGATTCTTTACCAAATTAAAAACTTAAAATTGAGCTCAACTCGATGATTACATTCATGTGTCTATGTAATTTTCTTAAGAATAATTCAAAACTGGCTTGTCATTCCTATTTCTTTGGATATTGTTTCAACCATCTAATTTAATCTAACCTGCAGTTTTAAATTTTCTTGGTGACCTCCCATCCAATTTTTAATCAGGTATGAACATACTTAGCTTCTCAGTCTTAGCAAAGAACAGCCAAGTGCTACCACCTGAGTTGGATGTCTAAGTAATACTTGTTTAAACTTTATATAGAAACTTTATACCAGTGAACAACTCATCGAAGATAAACACTTCAAAATATCAGTGTCTTAAGTAATGCACTTATAGCATTTTTTGTGACAGAATGACACAGAGATTTAAATTTTCATAGACTCTTGTTTTGGGTAAAATATAGGTACTTGCTACCTTTTTAGAATGTTACTAAATCTATTGCAATGCCTATGTCAAAATTCAGTATATGCTTAATTTAGCCAATAAAATCAGTGGATTTGAAAAATTCTTAAATTTAGCTTCTTTCTCTTCTATTAAAAAAGTATTAATTTTGAATCAAGCTTTTGAAGAATTCAGATTGAGTAATGACAGGCAGAAGGAAACACAGCAGGAGATAGGTTGAGCTTCTCTCAGACAAGGAGAGTAGATCTTTTAAGTCTAAAAGCCAGTATTATCCCCTATACTGATTAATATATTAGTACAACATTAGTTCTCACCTCTTGCAAAACAGCCCCTCCCAAAAATTTTAAACTACTACGGTAAATCGATTTCCAAATTGTTGACCTGTCCTCTATCTGATATATTAGTAATGAAGTAGTTAACCACTCTAATGGCAGAAAGTGAAGAGGAACTAAAGAGCCTCTTGATGCGGGTGAAGAAGGAGAGTGCAAAAGTTTGCTTGGAACTCAATATTAAGAAAACTAAGATCATGGCATCCAGCCCTCTCAATTCCTGGCAAATAGATGGGGAAGAAATGGAGGTAGTGACAGATTTTATCTTCCTGGGTTCCAAGATCACCGCAGATGGGGACTGCAGCCAAGAAATTAAAAGATGCTTGCTCCTGGGGAGGAAAGCTATGGCAAATCTAGACAGCATACTAAAAAGTAGAGACATCATCCTGTCAACAAAAGTGTGTATAATCAAGGCTATGGTTTTCCTAGTTGCAATGTATGGCTGTGAAAGTTGGACCATAAGAAAGGCTGAGCGCCAAAGAATTGAGGCCTTTGAACTATGGTGCTGGAGAAGACTCCTGCGAGTCCCTTGGACTGCAAGGCGATCAAACCAGTCAGTCCTAGAGGAGATCGACCCTGACTGCTCTTTAGAAGGCCATATCCTGAAGATGAAACTCAAATACTTTGGCCACCTAATGAGAAAGAAGGACTCACTGGAGAAGAGCCTAATGCTGGGAAAGACTGAGAGCAAAAGAAGAAGGGGATGACAGAGAACGAGGTGGCTGGATGGAGTCACTGAAGCAGTCGGCCTGAGCTTAAATGGATTCCAGAAGATGGTAGAGGACAGGAAGGCTTGGAGGAACGTTGTCCATGGGGTCGCAATGGGTCAGACACAACTTCGCAACTAACAACAACAAAGTTAACAGGAAAAACAGTAATAGTAAAATAAAACAATTAAATTTTCAAAACTCTGTTAACAAACTTATTGTAATCCATTTGTAGAAAGTTTACCATGGCATCTTATCTATCCCATGTCATCCCAAAAGTTATAAATAATTTGGGTCAAATATCTATGTTTGTTTCTTAATACCATCTCTTATCAATTGTTGTTTAATTAAATATAATAAATTCAGTCTCCAGAATAAGTCTCTCTTAAAGTGCAAACAGAAGTACTGTAGTTGCCAGTTAACTGTAATAAATCCATCCAGTCTCCCTCAGTCTTGGTAGAAGAAAGGAATTTGTCACTTCCCCTTTCAGTCAGAGTCCTGATATTGAAGGAATATGCAGACTTAAACTTTGGAACAACAGATGAAATCGACTTTATTAGTTCTCCAGCTGTGAGAATATATCTTTGATCTGGAACTGGATCGAAGTCCTTTTGTGTACCTTTATCCAAAGTTTCATGCCATAACATTTTTTGCACAATCATTATCATTTCATCAAGCTTTTTGAGAGAAATCCAGTTGGAAGCTGCATATTCCCCTACCCTCCTATCTTAGGTTTCAGAGTCTGTTCATCCATTTTAATCTGTAAAACTTAGTCAGAGAACAAAGAAAGTATGTTTTCCTTTATATTTCAATTCAAGATTGTAAAAAAACAAAACAAAAAGCAAGATGGAATGGAGTTTGGATGCCAGTATTATTCACTCTTTGACTTTGGATGGGGTTCCATCGCTCCATGGAGAACTGGCTTGTAACCTGTGCATCTTGGACTTATAGCTGCTGCTTGAAGAGAAATGGCAGCCATGGATAGGGTCTTCTTGCATCTAAAGTGCTAATTATGACTTTCTTGAATTGGGAAGACTCAATGTCACTCATGTTGAGCTATTTTCCTCTTATCTGGATATTGTAATATTTGCATGGAGCTGACCTTAAAAACTACCCAAAAGCTCCACTGTAATGATGAAAATATCTTAAGTTTTTTCATGTACCAGTTTTACTATAAGAGTTGCAGTTATTACCAATTTCCTTTGTGGTGTAATTTAAGATGCAAGTTATCACATTTAAAGCCCTACATAGCTTAGGATCTGGAAAGCTAAAGGACTGCCTTCTTCTAGTGCAGTGATGGTGAACCTTTTTTTGCTCAGGTGCCAAAAGGGCGGGCGAACGTGCGATAGCGCACGCGCACGTGCCCACACCCATAATGCATGCACAACCCCCTGCTCCCCCCCATGCATGCGCGCAGGCCTCACTGAAGCCTCCAGACTTCCGGTAGGGCCATTGGGCCGTTTTTCTCCCTCCTCAGGCATCAGGAGGCTTTCCTGAAGCCTGGGGAGGGCAAAAAATGGCCCAACAGGCTTACCGGAAGTTCATTTCTGAACTTCCGGTACATGCCTTTGGGTCCGTTTTTTGCCATCCACAGGCTCCGGATGCTCTCCTGAAGCCTGGGGAGGTTGAAAATGGCCTCCCCCCACCCTCCGGAAGGCCAAAAATCAGCTGGCCAGCGCACACATGCACGCTGGAGCTGACATAGGGCAATGCCTTGCGTGCCCTCAGATATGGCTCCACGTGCCACAGGTTCGCCATCACGGTTCTAGTGGCTTCTGCCTACACTGGAATATTGAGACAGGTGTGCTGTCTCTAGGTCCTTTTTTAAAGGAATGTCATCTACATGCACCATGGGGACAAACCTTCTTGGTCATGGCCCCCTTCCCTGGAAAAAATATTCCTCTCAAAGTCAGAATGACTTCCACCTTATTGGGTTGTTGGAAAGGCATTAAACTCTGGAAATTTCAAATGGCCTTGGTCTTGGAAATAGATGTGTGGTGAAGGGGACACTATGTTTGGAAGCTGGTGAGCTGTTCTTAGGCTGAAATTTGTTTTTAACAACTGTTTTACTTCAATTATTCAAATATTTTATAAGCCCTCTTAGAAACTTGTTTGAATTAAAATGACATAAACTATGGTAAATTTGTTGACTTTCATTGTCAAAATTATTGAAAACTAAGGAAATAATAGTTTCCAATAGTAAAGATCAGTTAGGTCAGTGTTTCCCAACCTTGGCAACTTGAAGATATCTGGACTTCAACTCCCAGAATTCCCCAGCCAGCGAATGCTGGCTGGGGAATTCTGGGAATTGAAGTCCAGATATCTTCAAGTTGCCAAGGTTGGGACACACTGAGTTAGGTTCATCATGAATTAACATCATTCATTTTTAAATTAAGTATAAGCATTCATAATTTTGTAGTTAATACTGTTTCAAAGAGAGTGGGAAAGAGGAAAAAGGAAGATTAAAATATTTAGAATTTACAAGTACATTTCAAAATTCACATTAATTATACAATTTTGAAAAATTAGATTGGATAGAACAAGTGAGATTTAGTAAATGTTTGGCAAAAGAAATTGAGCAAATTTTGTGCCCGTGGGGGAGATATATCCAACAATGAGTTAGCTACTCTACCATTTTGGATAAATACCATTTAAACTTAGAGTGCAATAATCAAAATGCAAGACACATGTTTGTATTGTTGGTGAAAACAGGTTTTTAATAATGTTGCTGCTATTAGGGATGGTTGTTTTTCCCACAGCCTGTTCTATAACCTTCTGCTCTCCTTGATCACACATGATATCACACATGATATATGATATCAATAATATATTGTTATTCATTGGAATAACAATATTCTAATATTATAGAAGTTCTGGTAGTTAAAAAAATTACAAAGAAGCTAGTAACTAACTCATCCTGAAACTTTCCACCTGCACCATTCACTTTACATATTCATTCATGATATAGGACAGTGATGGCGAACCTTTTTTTCCTCAGGTGCCAAAAGTGCGTGCGTGCATGCTATCGCACATGCGCGAGTGCCCATACCCATAATTCAATGCCTGGGGAGGGTGAAAACGGCCTCCCCCACACCCCCAGAGGCTCTCTGAAGGCTGGAAATGGCCCGTTTCTCAACTTCTGGTGGGCCCGGTAAGCCCATTTTTCGCCCTCCCCAGGCTCCAGAGGCTTCCCTGGAGCCTGGGGAGGGCAAAAATGCCCTCCCCCATCCCCCCGGAGGCCCTCCAGAAACCGAAAATGCCCTCCCAGAGCCTCTGTGCAAGCCAAAAATCAGCTGGCCGGCACGCACATGTGCGCTGGAGCTGAACTAGGCAATGGCTCGCGTGCCGGCAGATATGGCTCCGCATGCCACCTGTGGCACGCGTGCCATAGGTTCGCCATCACTGATATAGGATAATAGTTATTGATGTTTCTTTAAAGATTACTAGAACAATGCAAGTGAAATACACAAAAACACTGTAGAAATACTAAATATTATTGTTAATAAAGTTATAATTAAAACATACAAATCTACAATATATTGGGAACAGGTATAGGGATTCTCCCCTGCTGGCAAAAAAGTTAGAATTAACAAAACTGAAAATAATCAATGGTAAAAAAAAATTATTTTTCTTGCAAAGAGGAGAAGCTGTCTTTTATAAGAATACTTTATATAACATTCTCAAACTTTCATTGTTACAACAGTTATAGCTTATGGCAAACTGCATTTTTTGTAGTCACATTTAATAGACATATGATTGATTGAAGGTCTGATACCATAATACCAAGTGTGACTTAATAAGCAGATGGGATTGTGGGAAATAAAATCATGCCTTTTGGTTTGAAAATTCTGAAATATTTATGGAGTGAGGTTGGGGGAAGGGAAAGAACATTATATGGATGCTCACCCAAGATGATACACTGGGTGACTTGGATTTTCTGGATGGTAAAAATGCTTTGATCAAAATTTCATGTCAATACATGCAACAAAAGATAATAAATCTGAGGAAATCTGAGACTGGTTTTGGCCAGGTATTACAGAAGGTTAAAAAAAAGGAGAAAGCTACCAAGCCATCAGACCCCATTTTTATAGGTGAATTGGGGATCTCCATGTTTTATGTATGGGTTTTTTCTGATGCCTCTAGGAAAGCAGCATGTACCAGCCTTACAAGCACTGGAATAGTTTAGAAGTGAATCAGTATGTCAGTGGAGGGAAAAGAAGGAATCCAAAATGTCATGCAGGATTGGGGATGATCACCACTTTAACTATATTGCTTTGTTTTCAGTCCACTGACATACCTGATGCTTTGTAGTGTATAGTATACCATAGGATCCTGTCCCCATACAGAATGGAAACAGAAGGAAGGATGGGAAGGCAGAGTTAACACAAGGTGATTAGGCACAAATGCAAGTACACGTCCTTTGGCATTGTTTGGACAATGAAGTTAAGCTGTCAAAATGTCACTAGAGGGAATTATCCAAGGTGAGCGGGGCATGACCTTTGTCCTCCCCTCCTTAGTTGTCACTCCTTCCGGTTACCCTTCAGGGTCTTTGGTCCTATTTCCAAGGAGGTCACCACTGAGGTATTGATGGCAGGTCAACCTTTTGCTGACGTTTTGCCAGAGAGCTTTGATGAGGTTTTCCAGCCCTGATCTTCCCACCTCCTCATTAGCCATTGAAGGCAGCCTTCAGAGTAATGATTACTTTTTCTGGTGTTTTAAAAGGAATGTTCAGATCTTTGAAAGCAGAGAAATAGATCCCAGAGGATAAGATTATTAAATGGGGAAAGTGTCACATCCACCTCACACCCAGAGACCCTGGTTCTCTGCAAATGCAAGCTTCTGTAACCCTTCCTGTTGAAATGTTGATTACTTAGGGGAAGGCGGGAGGTTGATTGTGGAACATGATCACTTAATCATTTGAAAATATTCTGTTGAATGATCAAGTTAATGTTCAGGATAGCAGATATTTTTTCTTATCCCCCTCCCCCAAATTAGTCTTTGTACCGATGTTCATTTACTCATGCAGGTATGAATGGATTCAGGTAAGTTTCCTTTGCATTTTACAGCTTTTATGTATTGATGGCTTTACTTCATTCTTGGTTGTCTTCCTTTTTTCTTTTTTAAAACATGGCAATGCCACCCACTCTCAAATTTTATAAGAAAGGCCATGCACATTGTTGGATCACTATAAAGAACAATGAATCGGGCAACCCAATTGAAACAGAGCATTTCAGGGGCACTTGGTGCAATTTAATCCCAAATTCTTCAATGTGAGTTAAATCCATGTAAATCTGGGCTGCGAATTTTGATTTGGGAGTGGGGATGGAAATAACAGTCATAGTTTCATTTTGTACAAAACACTTCCATTTAAAATGAAATGTAGATCTGACTTTAAAAGAGATGCACTTAAGAAATGTCACTCACCTTTTTGAGGGTTTCTACATAATAGATCTCCTCTATCTTTCCCTTCCCTTCTCTTTTCCTTTCTTCTTTCTTGTTTTAACATGCCAGTACTACTGGAAAATAAGTCTGATAGATATCAGTGAGATTCTAATTAAAGGTCCTGCATTTAGGATTAGATGTAGAAAAACAAAAAACCCAAAAATAATGCAGTAAAATAGAATGTTTAGTTCATATTTCCTTGTGTTTGTGCCCCAGTTTTGCATGTGTTTACTTATATATAAAGTCCATTTCAATTAATTAAGATTACCATTATTACCATTGAGTATAGGGAGAGAGGTAGGAGATTGAAGGAAAAAAATGCATAGCAATTTATCAGGAAACATAAAGCTCCCCAGAACGTATTATGTATAAAAACATGAAGAAACATCTTGAATCTTGGCTAATGGTGGTATCCAAGGAGAGAAAGATAGTATAGAGGGCTACACAAAGCCCACTGAAATGAAATGAGAGCATTTCAGGAGTAGGTTCCATTTACTTTAATGGGGCTGCAGTAAGAAGATTGTGCACATCAACTCATTACACTGATTAATGAAGATTTGAAAATTTATTCTGAGGATATACATATCTATTTAGTGTTGTCTTAAGGATGTTAACTATAAATTAGATCAAAACGATACTATATTTTAATAAGTGTGAAATCATATAAGGACATAGAAATGCAGAGAATGTCAACATTGCAATATGGTTATCAACAGGCTTTTTTGGTCTTTTTTGTACAGTATGGGCAAAAAAATGAAAAATGCATAAGAAGACGGTTCACTTAAATTATCAATGGTCATCAGTGTTAGGTATGAAAAAGAGTTCTGTATACAAAATTTCAGGCATTTACAAATAAGTGGGTAGTAACAATGCTGCATAGATTCTATTGACATACATTCGTGTGCATATAAGCAGAGCAGGCAACTATCCCCACACGTAGGCACTGTATTAAACCAGTATAAGCTAAACCAGCTTGTATTCCACAGTTTAAAAGAAAGATGTGTATCTGTTTCTCACTATAGAGTGGTGGGGAATTCTTAACTTTTACAAAGCAAAAAAATTATTCTGCCATTTTCCTAATAAAGAGGCTTATGTTTCTCAGAGAAAGCCCTTTGCAAGAGCCATTTATTCGCTACAGAATAAATGGAGATTCCTGAAAAGGTGGACAGCTCCTCGCTAATCACCTCGATTTACAAGGGCTCGGTTCGCTGTTTCCTATGCTTAATGCCGCCTGGAGGAGAACACCATTGTACGTTTCACAGTACAATTTGACTGAAATACTGCATGCAAATTTGATTGTTTATAAATAATTGTAAAATACGGTTTTTTAAAAAACAAATGAATAGGTAGTAGAAATAATTGTAAATATGTGTTACTCTATCTGTACAGTTCCTGTTCAAATGATTTTTAATGTATTTATTTTTTAGCAAATACTTCGTCTCCAGGTATTTCAGCCAGAAAAGGCTGCGGGAATCGAGAAACAACCCTTTTTTAGAGATTGTTTGAAACTCCAGTTAAAATACAAGAAACCGCACTGAGGGGAAAAGTCTTTTTTCAATTCTCCAGCCCTAAGCTTTAAAACACTTTTAACAGTTTAACTTATTTTAATCAAGCTGAAGGGAAAACTCTTGAGATCAACTTCATACTACCGTTCACATATCTTCGGCTTTGTTTTAATGTCAGCCTTTTATTGTTGCTAATTTTTATAACTGTTTTTATCGTTTTTATAACAACTCCCAAATGTAAACTAGATGAACAGGTGTTCAACGAAGGACGGGGGAAGGATCTTCGTTTTAAATGAAATAATCCTAGAGTAATGGACACTTCAATTTCTTCAACGAGAAAAATCACCGAGACTGTGAAGGGAAGTCCGTGAATCCATTGAACCTGCTAAAATGCCTGTCACTGGGGTCTCTTTTTCTATCTTTATTATTTCGATCAACACACATGCACACACAGCGACTTTATTCTTTCTGTCTCTCCCTTTTTTAGTCCTCTGCTGACTGGCGTTTAAGGCCAAGATTGGGGATAATGGAAATAGCTTCAGGAGACAATTACCCCTTTCAGAGTATTCACTTCCCCTCACAGACACTGTTATTTCAGAAATAGGATCATTTGATTTCATATGGCACTAAATAACACCCAGCCGACTTAAATTGCCAGCTTCTGAAAAGCCACCCCTCGGAATAAAATTGCGGGAGTCTCCCGCTATAGTTTTAGGCAGGGTTTCAGAGCAAGAAGAAAGCAGGAACGCGCGCGCGCGGCTTCTGCGCAACCGGGGGGGGGGGGGGAGAGGAGACGCCGGCGCCGGGGTCCCGCGGGAGCTTCGCTTCGAAGGCACATGCGCAGGGACCCCTTTTATCCAGGTGGGAAACGTGCTCCCGGGTATCGGCGGTCAACGTGGTTCAACTCGAAAGCTCGGCCTGAAGACGGGGGGGGGGGGAGGAGGAGGCGCGCGGCACCGGCCTGCCGGCTGCGCCTGACCCGCAGCAGCCCAGCCTCGCCCCGCTCTTTCTCGACTGGGCTCACGCTGGCCGGGAGTCGGAAGAGAAGGTGCCGCGGGCGACGAAGCTGAATGCTTTGGTGGCGCGTGCGAGCCTATCAGGCTTTAAAAAAAAAACCGGGGCTCCCTTTCGCGTCCTACAGAATGTGGGAAGGGCGCTGTCGGTTTTCCTCAGTGGGTCCGCCGCGGCGAAGGCGGGCTTCTTCCTTTCCTCCATTCCGGCGCGGTCTACCGTTCCCTAGCCAAGAAACCAGCCCGTCTTTCCTCACACCGCCCGGGTGACGCCGCTGGGTCGATCGGCGCCGCTCGGCAACGTGCCAAGGTCCCTCTTCAAATGGCGTCTTGGCTTCCCAAACTCTCGCCCCGGACTTTTCCTTACGGCTCCGCCTTCTTGACTCGGGATTCGGCCTGGCGTCGTTCCCTCAGCTCTCTCGGAGTCCAGGCGGGGGAGCTTCCTCCTCGGAGGTGCTCCTGACGATCTCTCGTGCTAGCATTCTTTGTCTTAACTTAGCCCCCCCCCCCTTACTAATTAGATGGGGAGAGAAAGCAGGCGGGGGAGGAGGCTCTGGGATTGCCTGCGCGCTCGTCTTGGCGCATGGAGAAATGGTTCCTGGGACGCGAGATGCCCAGGTGGCCAGAGACACCGACGAACGCAGGCGACGCCCAAGAGGTTTCGAGTACCAGCTTAAGCATTTGCCTTAGAAGTTAGCTATATCGAAGCCAAATTGTATTTCCCTCCTCCTCCTCCCCTCTCAAACCCCCCCCCTCCGGTGGATGTGCTTGTGAAGGAAGCTCTAATATCAGCGTAAATTTCATTTAAATTGGTGGGACAGATGGATTGATGAGTGCAGCTCGATCTAAATTAGGCTGCAATCGGATGCATCTCAACTTCAGTCTGACGTTGTTTGGTACAGACATGCATGGGGTTATGGATGCACGAATCCCGTTCTTGCTGGTCTTTCTTTAAACAAAAACTTTATCTGGGTTTCCTGTCCTTATTTTGAGCCAGAGTAAGTTATTCAAGGTGTATTTTCTTAACTCTTCCCCTGAAATAATTGAGACAAAAGAGTTTGGGTAAGAACTACTCACTGAAATTAAAGAATTTTACTTAATTCGCTTGCTTAGAATTGCAGACTGGATCATATTCCTTTCTTAGAAGTAAGCATCTCAAACCAAAATCAAGGATTGCAAAATGACTGGCACTTATTTCTAGCTACTGCTATGCACACACTTTCTTGGGCTCCACTGAATTTAGAATTCAATTCATTTATATATGTAGGATGGCTGCTAAATCAATGTTTAGAATCAGATTGTAAGAATAGCTCTTCCCTGCATTCAACTAAAAATGAATAAATATTAAATATTGGATCCAATTAAGTTAACCATCTTTTTCATTGGAAGACATTTTAACTCAGCCAGGATAAGAAATGAACACATTTCCCATTTGGGGTTTTTCGAGCATTTTCCTTTCTAAGCCACAAACCAGAGAAGCAGCTTCCAAGCAGAGGGATTGCAATCACTATGGAGTTTATAGAATTCAAGAAGGCCCCTCCAGGTTTGCTCCAAGCCTGAAATAGTTTTGCAAATGGAAGTATTAACAGTCATTCTAGTGATAGATTTCATTTGTTACAAAACTGAATTTTACTTAAAAAATAAAATTCCTGGAATTCCCAGTACAACAACCTAAGCAAAATAGATAATGGAAGATCTGTGTGGCAGTAGCTTGGCTTGCAGTATTAAACCGCAAAGGCATTGAAATGGTCATCTTTATTGCTCTTCTCATTCAAGAATAAACCTGGTCTTTTGTTCTTTGATATTCCCATCCTCAATTTATCCTCAAGGTAGAATATAAACTTATAACTCTTCCTTTCATAGTTGTCCAGGATCTGTCTTAAAGATGACATTGAATTTATTTCAAATTTGTAAAGTATTATATTTTGTGATAATTTATATAGTTTCCGTGCATGATCTTTTTGCACTAGATGAAGCTTTTATTTTCCATCCAGTAAGTGTGTTAAAGTTGCTACAGAAACCATTGGGATCAAAATGCACAGGCGCAGGCAGTTTCATTTAAAAGATGCATTACTATGCAGGCTTCACATTTTTGGCCTCTTACAGCTTAGTATCAAAGAAATGTTTAAATATGTGGGCCTAATCCATTGCAGGGCTGTCCCACAGAGCCTCATTACAATTAGTGGAAGTCATTGGGCTCTGATGCTGCTCCCACTCAAATCAATTAGGCCCCTGCTGGAGAACTTTCCTAAAAAGCAGCAGGACCAACACAAACTGCAATTTTCTGTCTCCACACAACAACTTGAATTCATTTTGCCAAAACCATCCACAATTAGAATAAATACAGTTAAACAGCTGTATCATAGCACTGTTGATCTCATCTAACTGTAGGCATGTGCTTAGAAATATTTTTCTGAAGACTGTACACAATTCATATTAGTAGCCATCATCATGACATCATCACCACTATTACCACCATTTGACTGGTATGTAGGTCTAAATAAATGTTTTAAATGTATTTTTGGACAAAAAAGAAATGTGAGATATTTAAAATGTAAAATGTTATTTTAAGCACATTTTTTTCTTTGCACAGAAAAATGAGAGCATCAAAAACAAACATGAATACACTGTTCAAGGGTGTGACTTTCTGCATAATCTAAAAAGTTGCACAATGACAAACTGCGTTTTTTTCTGCATTTAGGATTGCACTGTGCAATTTTTAATTAAAGTAAAGATGTTTGCTGAGAACATTGGTTAAAAAGCAAATTTCTTGGAACACTGTACCCTCCTACTTACTCAGATGGTAGGAGTGAAAGTTAAAGCTTTGGAGGAAATGCTTCAGTTCTATATGGGAACTAAGGTGTGAAAACATAGAAACATTTGTTCTAAGTATCAGTACAGATGTTATATATGCTCAGATACTTTCCATGATATTTATATTATGATAAACCATTAACAAACTGACAACAACCCGAATGACTGGATAGGCCTCCACCCACCCTGGATTTGAATCTAAACAACCAAACCATTCACAAGCCTGCTATTTAGAAGAAAACATGCTTGTTTCTAACAGTAGAAGTTCAACAGTTTTATCACAAATCATTGATGAGATCTCAGTACTTTGATTTAGCTTTTTTCAGACTCAGAATGCATTTTTTCCTATTCTTCGAATGAACTCAGAACAGCAAGGAAAGGTTTGGTCTTAATACTTTGGTCTTAATACTTTTGCCCCCTTTGATCTTTGATATGTTTCACAAATCTCATTCTTGTGGTTTGGTTAATCATGATTTGTTGAATAAACTACAGTTGGCTTGGCTTTTACAACTCCTAGGTCAAATCCACATAAATCACATTATGATTTAGTACAACTCTTCACCCATATAACATCAGGAGTGAGGATTTGAACAGAGGCCTCAGTTCCATTGCATGTGCATGCATGCACACATATGCACACACCATTCTTTATTCACACTTACGTTAAGAATCTAAGAAACTGTTTAAATAAGACCAGAAATTCCAACATAATCAGAGATCATATAAAGAGGTCCTCCAGAAACTGCTGGAGGTTCTGGGGATTCTCCCCTATAGCATACAGGCTTTCTATTGGACTTACCTTCACATTGTGGTTCTGGGGGAGAATGGAAAGGAAACCTGGTTCCCCCACATGTGCTATGCTCTCAAAAACTTGTGATTAGAATCCAGATGTAAATGTATGATCAATAAACTTATAACAATCTATCCTATTTGTGAGCAAGCAGGGAAAATTAATATTTGAAGAGTCATCCAGACTCCTTAAATGGGCCAGTCATTCAAGAGAGCTTACTCTTAATTAAATCTATTTAGGGTTGATTATAAAGGCTTTGAGTCTCCTAAATCCCACACCTCCTCACATTTTCACCTCCATTCCAACTCAAAATTGGTTCAGTATACTATTGTCCTGAAAATCATATAAGTAAGAGAAATCCATATTATAATCTTTATTGTGGGGTGAACCTAAAAGAAAGGGGAATTTCTTAATTTCCTTATGTGAGTTATTGGGAGGTGGGATCCTAAGCAGCACCTTCCAGATCTCTTTTGCCACCCTGAGATATCAGTATCTATAGAACTAAGAAGCAAATAATTCTAAGTTCTGGAGAAACAGATTCCCCAGATGAATGACAATTCTCTCTCCTTTTTCCCCCACCTCGAACCAAGGAGGCTACTGTTATTTTCATTTCAGTTTGACTAACGTAGTGTTTGTTCCACCAACATTTTACCAAAGATTCGGCTGTTTAACTGAAACGCAGCATTGAAGGTAGGCAAGAGTTTTAAAGACACAGACACACAGAAAAACACGAGAGAGAGAGAGAGAGAGAAAGAAAGAAAGAGGAAGAGAGATATTTGTGTAAGCGACTGCGGGTGCATTTAAAAATACCCGGAGAGCGATTCAACTCCTTGTGACGCTACTATTGAGGCTGGGCGTTGCCTCATTATTTCCAGCCACGATTTTGTTACCGAGCTGTGTCCGAAAGAGAAGCCGACAGCTTCTGCCAAGCTGCAGTATAAACTGGCTTGCTTTACTTACAGCAGATCTGTAGGGAACCAAAATCAACCTGTGCGATGCCACACTTGCAAATAAGGAATGAAGGGCTGGATTCATCCATGTGCTATATAAACAAGAGCATCTGCGCACCGTGTCCTCCAACGAAATATGCAAATTGGCTTAAATTGACCTGTAAGAGTTTATTATACATTCCTCACTTACTATTGCAACAACTCAGCACCGATCATTCAGGCCCACTGCTTTTCTTACATTTGCTTTCAATAATGTTTATTTGGGATTTCATTTCAGCCACCTATCGTAGTCTGTCGCTCCATCTGTTTCCCCAGAAATGTCCCATTCCAACTATATGTAATAAAACAGTCAAGGAAAGGACTACAGGTTTCTAGCAATTAATAAGACTACAGACTATTTATTTAGCTGATTTATATCCCACCATTCCCATACATAGCATTCACTACTTCCCCTTACGGCATCCCTGTGAATAGGTTGGCTGAGAAAGTGAATGATTGACTCATTTGAGTGACCAAGCAAGGTACAACCCTGACCACTGTCTGAAGCCTTTTGCCAAAGTTTTATACCCATAGAATTAGACTTTGAAACAAGTTTTGATCGTCAGGTTTTAAAGTAAACTCTCTTCTGCATATTTGTGCATATTAGTACAATTTATCTTTTGTAAACCAGAATGGGTTGGTTATAAGTGACAATTTCCTTTCCTTTCATATGAATGCATCTTACTGCAGAGCATAATAGAAAAAAAAGTTGCACATATTGGTAAGATAGTGTGGTGTAAATAAATTAACATCTACATATACACTGACCATTATGTCACTAGTAATTCATTGTGCCTTATAGTGTCATTCAACCATCACTGTGCCAAAATAATAACAATGAACAGATTTTATATCACCATAGCAATGGTTGGGTGATGCTATATGATTATAATTCACTAATGACATGACCTATGAAAGAAAAAAAAATCAAGGCAGGAAGAATCCAGTAAACTTAAGGCATGTAGGATCATCATTATTATCAAAATTAATGAAGAGTTTTGTGGCACTAATACTCTTAGTTTCTCTGAGAAATAATGATCAACAATAGTCTCAGTAGGTGATGCTCTTATTGGGCTATACATTCATTTTGTTGGTCTCTGTTCAATAGAACTGCAATATTAATCAGTCTATCTTTCCAATCTGATCTTATGTGTTCACTTCTTAATAGTGCATTTGGAGTGCATCCATATTTGAAGAAATGCAGTCTGATCATAGGGAACTTCAATGGTCTGAGATTCATGCCTTAACACTCCTATATACCTGTTTCACAACTGCATAAGTATAGTATCTGGCACAAGCTATATGCCTATACAAGAAGCTTAAAGATGAACATTCCCCACCCAATTCCGGGGGGGGGGGGGATGGAATAAAATCAGGGAGGGTGGTTGTGATTTTTTAACCCCCCATTTAACCTGAGCCATAACATCATATGTGTATTTGCTTTTGCCTCATTGAACAGTAAGATCAACACCATCTAGCAGCAAAACGGTGTTCCTGTTCATTCCATGTTGATTTATTAAGCATTGGATTTCCAGGGCAAAGCAGTTACAGTAACCTCAGATCACTTTGGCATTATCATGTCCTAGCTCAGAACCAAAAGACAATCTGGGTTTATTTTTCCACCCCAAGCCCCAAAACCATAGCAACAATATGTAGTGAAAAAAATAATAGCACTTCACTATCTCCTTTTTCCTGACCCATAGTGGGCGTGACCAGAGTTGCATCTTGGTGCAGAGAAGATGTAATAAAGCCCTCTTCCCTTGGATCATTACATATACCAATCCTTGACTGACCAAATATGGGGTTGAAAAGAATGGCACCAAACCCAGGAATTCAAGGCACTTGCTTTGAAAGGTCCTGTGAATGCAAGATGGAGGCCACAATCTGGACAACTCAATTTATGCCTGCTGGCTCCTTTTACAAAACAGGGAAGGTTGAGCAGCACATTAAACCAGCAGCGAGGAAAGGCATTATGTTTATTCAGAAGGAAAGTTCCTTTATGCCCCATGGGGCTTTCTCCCAAGTAAGTATGAATAGGACTAAAATCTTAATCACTGCCGTCCTGTTAAAGGGAAAGGAGTGGGGAGAGAGCGACAGGAGGATTTAAAATGCTCCTGTTGAAATAAAGTAAAATAAAAGGATCATGTCCGATATTTTTAATCTACTGTGCACATTTATTTAGGAGGAAATAACACCGAGTGTACCGTAGCAGAAACTGCAACGCTGTGCAGTTGCTTAAGTCAAAATAAAGCCTACAGAAAATCAAGAGGAAACCGGTTGAGGCTAGACAGGCACGGGCGCTAAATTGTTAGCCAGGTGTATGTCTTCCTCCTGCCGCAAAGCTTAAATTTCCGTTAGTAGCCTCGTAAATATTACTAAGTAGTAAAAGTATTAATGGATTTTAAATTGTTATCAACCTGGATCTTTCCCTATACTACCAACAAAAGAAAAATATTTAAACGCTGCCCCGAGAAGCTCGCAGGGCTTTGCGTCCGATTCTTGTTCGCTGGCCTGGTTTCGATCCACCAGTCCAAATCGTTCCCGCTCTACGGCTACGGTGCTCTTTTCAGCCTGATTCTTTTCCAACAGACGCTAATCAAGTAATTTCCCCATCCCAGCCCCATCAAATTGCTCTTTAGCTGTTGAACTGTGGAGTTTTGCTCCGCTTTTCTCATGCTAATCACCCCTATTCAGCAGCTCTCTTTGAGGCTATTTGTAGTGGAATAAATCTCCTTGTTTGCCTGCCGCATGATTAATTGATATTGTGCTGTAGCGGTCGTGGAGGGGGGGGGGGGTGCGGCGACTATGCCGAGCTGAAAAGGCAAAGCGACATCGGAGCCCAAGCAAAGGCGCTGGAGAGACAGCACCGCGCCGCCGAGGTGTCGCAAAGGTCGTCGGAGAGGGAGGAGGGAATAGACGGATCGCGTTTATTTGGTCCTATTTATTTACCCCTTAATAAAAGATGCGATGAAAGGGGGGGAAAGGCAGAAGTCTTTAGCTCAACGCCCTCTAAATACAGCCCTGGGGATAGACATAGTGTCCTAACAATCCCCCCCCCCCAATAATCTGTCTCTTCCACACACCAACCCCCCTTTTTCCTCAGTGGAAACAAAATCTAATCTCTTGTCCTCCCAGGTTGCTTGCGTCCTGTCTGGAATGACGTCATAATCGACCACGTTTCAGAGGCCAAATACAAATCACCGCATCCTTTGCGAGCGCGGCTGGGTTCTCACATGGCGCTAAGTCGTAATTGGTTTAAGCATGGTTAGTCAAGTAAGCCGCAGCCTCACGCCCAAAACAAACAGAACGGTTTGGCTCTACTATGCGTGGAACCTGCCACCGCGGTTGTGCAAACACTAACACTTTCGTTGATCTGCCCCTCAGTTGTAAACATCCGTTCCCGCGGTTGCGTGGCATGGAAAGGAGAGAGGGGGAGATGAGAGGCTTTTCCGCAGATGCCCCTTCGCCGTCCTTTAAAAGCGAAGTAAAATTCGTTAACAATTAACAAGGAAAATCCCACGTAATCAAACGGAGCCCGTTCCGCGAGAAGCCGCCTTGCCGAGGCCCGGCGGCGGGGTCGGCGGCGCGCAGGAACTAGCGAGCCTTTCCTTCGGCGCGCGCCCGGAAGTCGCTCAGGAGGAAGGCCGTTCCCCGGCTCCGGCCTAACCTTGCGATGCGTGCCATTGAGGCAGCTCTGGGGCGTGAGGTGGAGGCTGCAGGCTTTCCCCCCCCCGCCCCCCCCAAGAGAAGTCAACCCGTCTTTGAGACACCCATAATGCTCCCTCCGTAGTCCCTGGAAAAGAAGAAGCGAGGGGAGGGACTGCTTTGCAGGGCTCGGCCGCCGTCCTCTCCTCGTCCTTCGCCTCTTGGGCCGCGGCCGGCCAAACTCCTGCTTTAAACCGCCGAACTGCAGCGCGGCGCTTCAATTAAAACAAGCCTGCTCTTTGCTTCTGGCTTGACGGCAAATATTTTCCTTTTCTAAAAAGAAGGCGAAGAAACTGTTCCCGTCTTTCTTCTTCCTCTCTATGCGGGGGTAATTGATAGGCTCTAGGAGAGGTCAGGATTAGCATAAGAATTAAGAGCAGTAAATTAATTTAATATTCCGCGCACGTCTTCAATTGTTTCTCCAGACCTTTGTCTCCGCGGATGGCAGCGAGAAGGTTCAGCTGCTCTTCAGCCAAACAACATCTGTGCAGTTAATAATTTGATAAATAGCTCACGCAAATAGTTTCTGAATTATCTGCCAAGCCGAGACTCTTCAGGGCTTGACTCGCTTTGCCAGGGCCGCCCGCGCAAAGGTTTGCCTGCGGTCGCTGGTATACCTCGGTCGGTCGGCTTGCCCGGCGGACGTCTCTTGTCTCTCGTTTCCCTTCAGCCGCGCCTTTCCTCGGAAGCTCAGAGAGGCCGACTGAAAGGCATAAAGTAACCAGCCGCCCCCGCCAGCCACTGATAGTAAACCTGGCCCGTCAGGATGGGCCCTCGATTCAGGTTCCTTCCCCGCCGGGAGAGGACCGGACTGGAGGAAACAGCGCGGCGCTAAAGCGGGTTTTGAAGGAAACGTCGCTGGATGTAGGAACCAGAGCGAGGTGACTCCCGGTTGTCCCCAGGCAGACCCTGTCTTTGGAAAACGACCTTGCAGACAATGTGGCATCCAGCGACGGGCGGGAATGGGCGACTAAGTTGGCGAATGTTAGTTAGTGGGACTAACTAAAATGCCACAAAGAACTATCAGGCGGAGTTAGTAAAAAGCCATCTTTGCTTTGAAGGCTCAGGGAACATCCCGAAAGAAATACCCATCACTTCCAATATCAGTTTCAAAAGAGGACTGAATGTATGCGTTCTGCCACCCAATCATAAAGAAAATGCAACTCTCGGACTGTGCCATAGGTGAAGCTTTTGCCGTTTGCAAAATTTAGAGCTATCCACCTAAATTGGACTGTATATGGAGTGCCAAAAATCAGACAGATGCTAGATGGCAGCAAAGAGTGTGATTTGTCTATATCAGCTGCCATCTAGGGGTCATCAGGATTTTTATAGCCCAACTAGTATATCCATACCTTGGTTCCATTTCCTCACTTTTCCCAGACTTTCCTTAGTTAAAATGAGAGAAATTTCTGTTGGGTTTCTGATACGGACTTATTATTTGATGAATACAATATCCTGTGGTAACATTAAAATTATAGATTGGACTTTGATGTAAATTAGTGTTACTCTCAAACAGTGCTTCACACATTAATCTAGGAATAATCCAAAGGTGTAATTAGATGGTGTATCTTACTGATAATTTACCACATAATTTAAAATAGCAACCTTTAAAAAATGAACAGAATTGGGATTTTTGTGGACTAGCACCCACTTTCCACAGATCCTGAGGTGATGTTGCATCCAACATTTTAACTTTAAAATGTCAACCACAGTAAATTATTAATCTCATACAGTGCTTCAAAACAATTTGCCTTTTTGGTGAAACGACCATTCTACTCCTCTAGATTTCCCCCAACAATAAGGATTCTGTTTATATGAACTATGTATTTAGAGCAAATTGAAAACAGTCCAGTTATATTATTCATTTATCTGAAGTGAAGGATGTGTTTAACTCTTCTAATGAAATTACAAAGCTGAAAGTGTTTAGTTGGATCAATTGTTTAGTTTGTCTTTAATATTTTGTTTAATTTGTAGTTAACTCAGAGGTACAAATTCTTCTCCCTCTTAAATATGTTATTGACCAGAAGGACTCTTGAAAATGCTGAAAACTAAAGAGTGGTCTTGAATGAGAAGTAAATAACTGAATGTCCTTGCACTTAATGAGGAGCAGACTCGTGTTGATCCTTAAATACTGGCAAACATTCTTCAATGGCTTTATAACAAACCACTTCTCAAATCTCTTTTTAAAAATAATATTTTCAGGCATGTGGCTGAATGAGGGAAACCTAGCTTATTAGAGCTTGGTTAGTATCACAAGAAAGAGAATGAAAGAAAGAAAAAGACAGAAGTGTTTACTTGAATTCTGGAAGAGTCCCCCATCTCTCTTCTCTATTTGTTTACTATGGCCATTTGAGAACCATGAGACTTCTGTGAACACCAAAGTTAGTGCTCTTAGCCTTAAATAAGACATTTCAGCTAGAAAGCAGATAATATTCTGTGGCAAATGAGATCCAACACAAGCCCAGGGAAAAATACTTCATAAATTCAGTACAATTCAGTACCTTTGTTTGAGTGTAAGATGTGATTCCTTAGTTAATGTATCATGTCTGCAATGAGATTGCAATCCTTAAGTATTTTGTTAGTCTGCAATACAGAGCTTGTCCTTTCTTTCTTTCTTTCTTTCTTTCTTTCTTTCTTTCTTTCTTTCTTTCTTTCTTTCTCTTTCTTTCTTTCTTTCTTTCTTTCTTTCTCTCTTTCTTTCTCTCTTTCTCTCTCTTTCTCTCTTTCTTTTTCTCTTTCATTCTTTCTCTTTCTTTCTTTTTTCTTCTCATCCTGGGATTTTATGGTTAAGCCTACCATCCTAAGAATGAGATTTCCAGAAAAGCAATTATTATATTCCTTTATAAACAAAAACTATTTTGAAAACCCAAAATATTATTTTGCCACATTTTCCCCAGTGACTAGAGTTGCAAAGTACTTGGAGTAACATAAGTATAATGAAACATTTAATATGATTAAATCAGAGCACTTAATCTGAATAAGAAAAATTCTTTTGCCATCCCATCAAGATATTAAATTAAAAATTTAAAAGGACTATTTCCTATTTTCCTATTAGCGTTCTGGAGTCTGTAGCCATTCTATCAACCAGGGTTTTATTCTGGATGCAAACACTATTTGCCCAATGCTGATCTACAGTATATCAGGTGATCATAAAAGATTCATTTAAGTATCTGAGACCAATGTTTTATTACAATTATTTTCATCTTACATCACTTCTATAGATTTTTTTTGAAACCCTGAAAAATATGCAGTTTCTATGCCTTTCAGGTTACTTCACAAATGATTTTAATGATGCTTGTTTTTCTTGACATATTTTGTTGACATGTTGACATATGCCATAATCCAAGATTTCACTAAATGAAGATACTGACAATTTGAAATTCTACACTCTTCTACAATCTCAATAAAATTATCCAATTATCTAATAATCCCATGGGTGAAATTCTATACAGTCCTGTATGATACTGGTTTCAAAACTTAATGTATTAGTTGAGGATTTGGTGTAGCCACACTGACATATATTTGATCTATTTAATTTAAATAAAATAAAATATGTAAGTGTTGATGTTTATCCCACTAAAACTGATGGAATTTAAAAGTGCTGAATTATGCCTGTTATATTAATTGCCTACCGTTATCTGAAGACTACAAACTAATAACATTTTACTCCTGTTCTAGGTGAAATATCAGGAAGGAGAAACACTTTTGTTTTATTTTAATAGGTTTTTAAAAGTCTTTTTCCAAATCCAGAATTTACATTTGTCCCTTTAGGCTAGCCTGGATATGGTCGACTCTTTCTATCTAGTTCCAGATCTTCCACTTTTATCTCTAAATTCAGAAACAAGTCTTGATATCTTCTTGTGACAACCCTCTCTATACTGTACTGCTTGCTGATCTCTCAAACTCCTTACTTGCCAGCTTACTGGTCCCACAAAGAAAGGAGGTACTCCTGATTAAATCTTCTCTATACTCTGTTCTATGCACCAAGGGTTTCCCTTAGCAGTAGCTTGTTTGGAGAAAATATGCACCTTTTCCTATAATTTGCCTTTGACAGCTTCCAGGATTATCTTCTGTACTGCCTGAATATTTGTATTATTTATTCAGACCTCAAGGTTTCCAAAGATATTCTGGAGGTTAATGTCATCTGAGCTAGGCTCAAAAGGCATATATTAGCACTGTTCTGTTATTCAGTTGGTAATTACTGTTTCTGGAAAACTGAATTTTTCTCAAGGCCACCAAGCTTTGGAAAATAAATTGGGTAGATGTGGCAGGCATACAGTAGTACCATCAATGTGCGTAAGAAGAGGGGAATGGTTTTGGAAAATCTATGCAATCTGAAACTTGGTATTTTTTTAGAAATAGGAAGATTTACTTCTATCAGGATTGGATTGTAAGGCCTGTATTCATGTTATAAATATAAACTAGGTGGATAATTATTCATCTATGTGAGTAATGGGGAACTATAGTACACAATTTAGAGATTTCTAGTTCTTCTCACAGAACTGCAATTCCCAGTGTTTTCCTGGGGAAGAAAATCCCTGGCAAACCATTTTAGTCTACAGTATGAATATATAATAATTACATAACATAACAAAATATACCCAGCAGAAGTAACCAGGCTCCAACAACTTAGAAGCAAGAGACTGACATGTGTATTGGTAGAAAATACATTTTCTAACTATTAATCCTTAGGTAATCTAAAAGGCACCATAAATATAAAACAGGCCTCATACAAGTCAAAATTGGCAAAATTTAGACAAAATAGTTATTCCATGACAAAGTAGAAGTTAGCTAACAATTATATTTATATTCAATATCAATTATAGTTGATATGAATGGGAACATTCCATATTGATACGTTTCTTCGCAGCTTTTATTTTTTCTCCTTCTCAGCATTATATTGTATAGCATTTTAAATCTATGTACATTATTTTCCTGAGACCTTACAATGTATCTGAACTTCCTTAAGAACAGATAATTGTTTAAATTACTGCAGTCCATTTTTCCTTCACTGTATTTTACTTGGAATTACCCTCCTCCCTTTATTTTTAATTCAAGGACATTTTGGATTGGGGTATGTATTTAAGATTTCTCCTTATACTAAAGACAGGCAAAACAAACAGATATTTGTTTTGATCTCTAGCATTCTCTTTTTCTTTTCTATGGAGAGAACAAATTGGAGATCTTTATGGATTTTCAGCATTGAGATTCATAGAGTATAGGTTTCCCTTTTCAGTTTTTCTTACCAGTGTCCGGATATATGCACTAGAATTGGTATTCTGCCATGTTCTTTTTTCTTATCCAACCACACTGAATTTTGTAATATCACTTTTGTTGGGTTTTTAAAAATATTTTGTTAGATGCAAACAATGAATGCTAAGTACAAGAATACTGGCTTCTGGAAATTACTATCACACTATATTTTCATGTTGCAATGCTTAGAAATTTTATGATTTCCTTTGTAGACAGCAGGCATCCCTTTATCCAAATTTATTATTCTGTCATCTAACAACCTTAACAATAAATACTTTTTATTATTTATGGTAATCTTTTTTTCTGATTCACTTGTTATTTTAAGCACACATATGCATTCACATTGGTTTTGGGTTATCCACTGAATACTTTATATGCTAGACAACCCACTTTGGGCCCCTTTTAATATTTGGATTTGTTAAAAGAATTATATAAGATGAACAAACATGTTTTTAAAACTAATACACAATCATGAAACAGATGTCAAGCTTGTTAGCTGTACCATTTCAGACTATAGTAGTTAAATTACATATTTGAATGTTATAGGGGACAAGGAAAACATTCTGAGCTTCAAATAGCCTGAGCTGCAAATGGCCATTTTTAATGTTACTCTTTCAGAAGAAAGTATCACATTCTGGCTGATGCAAAACCTCAAAACAATCCTTGAAGCAATGCTCTAAGACAGGGGTGTCAAACTTGCGGCCTGCGGGCCAGATGCGTCAAGTGCTGGCCATGCCCACCCCCCCCCCCCGGTTTAGTGAAGGGTGAAAAAAGTTACAATATGTCACATGACGACAACGTGTCATCAAGAGTTTGACACCCCTGCTCTAAGACTGCAACATGATGGAACAACAGGGAGAAGTCCTATTCATGGCCAGCATTGGCTGGAGCAGAGTGGACGGGCTGGGTGTGATGGAAAATTAGTTAAAATGCATGTTAACATATAATAATTGTGGATAGAAGAAAGCAATTGCTACCTCTCAGGTAAGTTTCAAATAAGTTTGAGAAATTTGCTGTGTTCTATACAATATTAGTATATTGTTATTGTCCTCTTATATCTTGTGATCTCTTTTTCAGGCAGGTTGAGTGAGGCAAAAAGATGTAGTTGCATTATATGGAACACTGCTATCATGTTTAGCATTGTAGAAATTACTTTGCTTTTTTGTTAAGCTTGGCACAGATTGTTAAATACAAAAGTGGGCCCTGTGCAGGTGCATTACAAGTATGGTTGATACGCCATGGAGATTCTAGGTTTCTATTTTCAAATGAAAATCAATCTTGTTTTGTTTGTTGAGTTCTGCAAGCAGCCAATGGCAAAAAAATGTCCACAATGCAAGATTGTGCATAAAACCACCTTCACCCAATAGCCTAAAAAGCTTATTGTTGTTCTTGATGCACATTGGGATCATAAATTGTGTTGTTGAAGTGTATTCGTTTCAGTGGATCTTTTGCCTTGCTCATCACTATAGCTGACATTTAAACAGGTGTGGATACAGGTGGCATAGTTTGAATTAGTGGTTAAGACACCAAGCTAAAAACCAGGAAACTGAATTCTAATCCCATCTTAAGCATGAAATCTGACTAGGTGACCTTGGGTGACCCAGAGAGTCACACTCACTCACTCTCTCTCTCTCAGCCTAACTACCTCACAGGGTAGATGTGGAGAAAATAGGAGGAAGGAGGAGTATTAGGTATGTTTGCTGTCTTGAGTTATTTATAAAAAATAATAAAGGTAGGATAAATAGTGGGTCTAATTGTTGCTCTCATTCAGAAAAAAGTAAAGGCAGTTCAACATGCATTTATTTATTTACTTATTTACTTACCAACTCAACCATCTCTTGGTAGCTTGCAATAAAAACAGCTATATCTACTTGGAGAATAATACCATTAGTAGTAACCAACATTTTTGAAGGCTGCTCCCAACACACCACTCAAGAACTTTTCAATCAACTTAGTAAAGAAGTAAATATTTTTTTACTTTTCATTAATAATAAAAATTTGAAAGCAACTTTCAGAAAGGTTCTGATGGTTGAACCCATGGAAGCCACGTGTATTCCTTTTTAAGTTTTGGGAAATCCTAATGCCATCTCTCATGTCATGTCTGCTGGGTCTGGGACATTTTCTTTGACCACATGCATTCTCTGATATCTGGTTTCCTCCAGCCTTTTCCTGCTTTTCATATATGTCAGCTGCCTCTTATAAGCAAAAGATCACAGACTTCAGCAGGCTTTTTCTAAGGAATAGAAATATTTTGGGCTACTGTGCTCTCTCTTCATATGATTAATTTATATAAGGCCTCTGAACTGTCCTAAAGATCTTGAACTTGGAATCCATAAGATACATAAGAATAATATAATAAAAATGATCATTTACTCTGATAAGACCTGTGGCTCCTCCAATCTGTAATGAATTCTATTCCTAGCATCTGGAACCTTAGGCAAAATGCATATGTATCCATTCCATTTTCAGACTTTTTTCACATTTTCTTCTTGTTATTTAACTCTAGCCTATTTTTCTGCTAAAATTTACTTCTGGAATCATTATTGTCTAAGGGCAACAGCTTTAAATATAATAATTTGGAAGAAATGACCAGGCTTCCTTCTTTAACTCTACAATCCTATTCTGAATCTTGCACTGCACTTGTCTTTCATTGTTTAGTAAAATGTAATATGACATTCAGGAAACAGTACATCAGTGCTTAGTTTGGCCTTCAGAAGAGGAGGAACTGGCTGACAATATTCTTTTTAGTAGGCTAAAACAGCTTAAGCCAACTCTTCAGAAAGGTTTCTTTGAATGACTGAATTTTGCAGGCTGAAAACACTGGTTTATCATTATACCCCACCCCACTCCCAGGCTCCAGCTCTGATAACATAACTATAGATAACATAATTATAGCTCCTTTAGCATCTGATTCAATTTTGAGATTCCCCTGAAGAAATACAATCATTAACTAAAGCTACACAGTTCATAAAAGAACTCTATTCTTATAACACCATGTTGTGTATCTGATTTTATTCCATAATTAGATTTTCTGTCATGACTTGGGAGCACAAGGTTCCTGGTACAGATAATTAATATTCAATTGGGCCTGTTGACACTCCCCTCCCAAAATCTTTTGGATCATCAAATGCTATAAAAGCCAAAAATATTAGATCCAGAGAGCCTCAAAGGAATTAACAAATCTGCAGTTCTTCAAATCAATCATCATTTTCAATGCCATGCAAACTGATCTTCTCAGCATTTATTCAGCTGGGGCATGGAATCTGATTAAACGAAGTGATAAACTGTTTCAACTTCCCCCTGGCAAGATTATACATAGAAAAATGTCCCCCCCCCCCCCCTGAGATCAAGGCTGGAGCATTCTTTTTCATTGGGCTTGCTTCACAACAGAAAAATTAACCTGGAAATGGCTAACTAGTTATATCGAGGCACATTTTATCAAATCTGTTTCTTTTATCAAAAGATCTTCTATGGTGGTTTTGGAAGACTATTCAAAACACCTAGTTGTGTGGCTAATCTAAGAAGTGGGATATTCAGCTGCCTTTTTTTCTATATGGTTTGCTACATAAGCCCTCTTTAACATAACTATGTGCATTCAATTATTCATAGAAGAAAAAGTGTCAATACAGTATGAATGTCTGTCATTTACAGCAGCTCACAACCAAGAAAACAAGATTCTTACAGATCTACAATGGGTACCAAATATACTCACATATATGCCCAACGAGGGGGAGCCAACTCACAAGTTTTTAACAAAACTGTGATGAAAAATGTCCCTCTTGCAAATAAACTGACTCACATTTTTCATGATGCTTTGATTATCAATTTGAGGGCCTGCTTATCCAGGTGTGGGCATATCTGGTAATATACTATATGAGAAATATAGGCACTTTAAAAATATTACTATATATACCTGCAGCTAAACCCATCCACAGATCAGCCAAACCTAATTTTAGGGGCATTTTGGCAGGTAAAATCCTCAGCTTATACAGTAAGTTTCATTTTACAAGTGCCTCTCCCACCTTTTGACTGGCAATTTCACAGAGTCAGGAATGTCTCCCACCACATTTTTCCTTCTTTTCTAGAATAATGCCTGATATAGTTGCTATAATATTATTTCTCCCTTATTAGCCTAACAGTGATAATACTTCTCTTGTATCCAGAATGCCCTTGATTTGAAGCTGTTAGAAAAATTTTAATTAGTGTCCCCCCCCTCCCCTTTGGGGTTTTGTTTTGTTTTTAAAGTCCACCACTCAGCATTTTTGTGATAAATTTACATACACATGAGAGATTTTGACCCGTAAGACAACCCACAGGAAGAACCATGATAGGCAGTTTCTTGGAAAGGCAGGAGGCAAATGGAAGAGAGAACTGTCCCATGGGGTTTTGAGATAGCCTGAAGTTTGCATGAACAGCCAGCCAGTTTCTGCTCAAACAGCTCTGTCAGGAGAGGGTGCAGTGTGGGTGTGCCTTCAGGGAATGCCATAGTTGAGAATGGCCTTGAACCTGGATCTTCCTTAGACCAACACCTTCAACATTATACCCTGCTGTGTTTCATTATGTACAATGATACAGCTTCATTCAAATATTCTTACACTGCTGCACTCATAGCATCTCAGTATTCCTTAGAACATCAGTGAAAGATGAGCTGGAACCATGATTTGCTTACTTCAGACTGAGAAGAATGGACTGACAAATTCATAGCTGAGAATTTCCCTTCTCAAAACATAGCATGCCACCCCAATTTTTTTGATACATTTCCAAATGCATGTGTTTGAATCAAAGGAAAATCTATAAAGGCTACCTAATCCTGTTATCATACCTCCTAATAGAAACAAGCCCTGCCTACTTGTAACTCTGACTTGGATGTTGTGTTTTCCCTACATGCATACCATAAATTCAGCCATGTGATTAAATATTTCCCCTTTTGCTCTTCTCCTTAGGCTTTAGATTTACACATGTCTTCTATCTCAAATGTAACAGGACATATTCTTCCTATGTGGTGTCTTTGAGATGTTTGAAGCATACATGATTTGCAAGCTCCATACCTGGAAACGATGAGCTGTTTTTGCACATTATTCCAGGGAAAGGACTGAAGAAACCTTTAGAAGAACATCTATTCAGGTTTCCTCTAAGCATGTGAAGCTGGAGGACAAAATCGGGGAATGGTTGCGCAATAGCACACCTCCTTTAATTCAGGAGTGACAATAAGAGTGGGAATGGGAGCAGACTGCACCCAATGTTACCATGCCATAATGGCTATGAATCAGAGGGAGTGCACCTGTCTATAAGTAGTTGCTGGGCAACCTAAAGCACAAAGTGCTATTGTGCTTTGGCCCCATTTGGAGACACGCACCCCCCACCCCCCCGCCTATGCTTGCAGTTGGGACAGTATGCTGGTCCAGAGGGGGCGTTTGGTTTGGTCTGCCTGGCACAACTTCTCTGATGTACTTAAAATCAGACACATATTTATTTGATAATAATGCAAGCCACAAGAGAAAAAAACCCACAGACACAGAAGGGTAAAAGCCATTTCCTGTGTGGTAAGTTATTGGACTTTAAAGCCAGGCAATCAGCAGCTTGTGGAGGTGGGGGTGGTGGATTGTTTCTCTGCTTTCTCTCTTGCTAATAAATCAGTGGTCTTGCATGGCTTTTCGGGAGCCGTGCCTGAATAAAATAAAATATGACAGGTCTCTCTCATCGGGCCTATGTGTGGCTCTGTAACAAGTCCCATTACTCTCTTGCAATGCAGCCTGACTACAAATTGTGTAGGTTATCATGAGACACAATAAAAACATTCCTTCCCCCAACTGATTATGAACCTCATGCATAGCAAATGACAGCACAATAACGCTCCCGATTTCCTGTAGCGAAGGTAAGAAAACAAATTTACACACTGACAGGCTAATGGATACTTTCCCAAAGAGCGGTTAGAAAGAAGTAGTAAATGGGACTGCACTGATGCAGGGCAGCAGCCCCGGTCAAGGATCAAGACACCCAGCAACATATCGGATAACACATAATTGGCAGGTCACATCCAAATGAGTGCAGTCGTGCATCCTGTGGATGGCTTTTGCCAGCAATAAAGACACTTGTAAACAATTCAGTCACTGAACATAGCAATAATATGTTGATCCAGCATGTAATGAGGTGTTCCTGGAATCAATAAACTAGTCATGAAGAGCAGGGAGCAAGGTCAGTGTCTGCCTGTTTGATGACCTTTCCTTGCCAGTAAGGACATCATATACTCTGAAGAGGCCTTTTTCTCATATTGCAGAAAAGCGCCTGAGTGTCAGAACTTTCATTCGCAGCAAGCAAATGAACAAGCAGCCTCTGCATGCTAATGAAGTCCAGGCTATTTCCCACCTTTTCATCTGCACATTATGCTCTTGACTTTGGAGAAGGTGGGAATTAGGTTGGACCCTGATGTCATGCTGCCTGATGGCTGGGCTCCGGGAAAACTGGTAATTGAAGCTGATGACTGATGCAGAGGAGGCCTGAATTTGGAAATAAACAGTTTCAAGCACTGCATGTCATTGCTAGAGAGACTGCTGAGTGAATGGAAATGAGCTATGTCCCTTGAATCTAATGCAGTCTCTCAGCAGGAAAATCGCCATCTTTTAGGCAACAGTGCCGTCATTAAGATTTAAATGTTTGGCTGATAATGTAAGGAATAGCTGTTGCTTTGACAAACAGCACTTATGTAAATTCTCTTCAATTCCAAGACCTGCATTTAATCCACACCCAAGAAGAGAGCACTGTTTTGCCAGAGAAATCTCTACATAGCCTTTCTTGGAAGTCAAAGAGAAACAGTGACATAATTATTAGTCCTCTTGTCAACAGAGAACGAACACTTTGTGCCTCAGAAAGCAGCCCAAGAATCATGGGCAGAGGGAGAGATAACTTTGGTTCTACTGGGGTAGAACTGTGGGCTAAAATTCCTAGTGCTGCTTTTTAAATCTATACTACACACACTGACTTATATGAAGGTACTACATATATGTGGCCACAACTACTTGGAATTGCATGAGTGGAGATTCAGACCATTGAAACGAAAGGCTGTGGCAGAACACTAATCTCTGAAGACTGTTCCTTGATCCTTAAAACCTAGTGCCTTCTGACTAGGGAATGGATTATATTATCTGTCAGCTGTCTCAAAATACACACTGGAAATGTCATAAACTGTTTTTAAATCTTATCTGATCATGTGAAACTAAATCTAATGACTTGCTCCTTTATGCAGAAAAAGAGTATAATCCTAGCCCAATTTATATTAGAGATTTAGAAATTTTTCTTCCAAAGTAACTACTATTCACGAGTGGATTTATTTCTTCTTCTCTAGGAACTCACTAGTATGAAAGCATTTATCTACTTGAATAATTGCCAATTAGCTGACAGGGTTTCCCCCCCCTGTTTTTGGCAGCGGCTATAGTAGTGTGAGTCCTCCCTTGACAGAGGAAATTTTATGATTGTACCCTGTTAATAGCCAGCTCCAGATAATATAACCGAAGCTTGAATCCAGTGGCTTCATTGTGTAATTCCTGTTTTACAATAGGCTGACTTCATGGATCTCTATAGAATCTAACTGGCATAAAATTAGAGTGATTACATGGTAAATTAGGCCTATAGCTGCTTGCCCAAAAGGCAACATTTAACAGACTGTACATCTAGCTTGACTCCTAGCAGAGTCAGTAAAATATTATTTGTAACTGCATTGGAAGTTGAATCAAGTCTATATCTGTATATATTGTTCAGATATACTGAGGACTTAATAATGTAGAAATTCTTTTTAATTATTTGGGAAATATAGGGCATAGCATTGTCCATACACACACACACACACACACACACACACACACACACACACACACACACACACACACACACATATATATATATATATATATATAGAGAGAGAGAGAGAGAGAGAGAGAGAGAGAGAGAGAGAGAGAGAGAATTATAAATATATTGGCAGTGATCCAATGTAGAGTTATGAGCATATTGTTAACAATAGATTTTTAAATGTGTTTAAGTCAATGTGGCATTTGTAATTCCCCTCTCTCAGATCAGAAAAGGGTCTATACATGGGTTTCATTCTTTAAAGGATAATTCTTTGAAGGGACAGTCATACTGAAAGGGATGTAGAAATGTTTATAACGTATAATTATTGCATTCAAGAGGGTTTACCATATGAAATGATCCTAACAGATGTAGTTTAGATCCAAGTAAATTAGTCAGGCTATGTTCCCATTGAAATCATCAGGATTTATATAATAACCAATTGTCTCGTTTATTTTTAGGAACACATCAACTATTGTGAGCTGCAATTTTACATCCATTTATCTAGGAGAAAAATCCACTGCAGACTTACCTTTGAGCAAGCATATATAAGAATGAATTGTGAGTCTGAATTCATCTCATATCTTTATTACCCAGCAAGTAAATTTGATCCATTTAACCACCTTCACAAATTTTCTCAACCATGTTCCCATTCAAAATCTAATTGTATTTGTGACCTACATGCTGGTAGATTTACTTCCCTCATTATGCAGGATAAAAGCATTACATTTTGAAGAATTATATAGATGTTGCTATTTTCTTTGGAGAATCTGCTAAATCACCCTACAGTAAACATTTGAGATTTGTTCCAAACATATTACTTGCCACAGCTGAAAGTTTACTGAATGCATACTTATTTATTTATACATTTGTTCTCATATGTCTGTTTTGAAACTTTATGAGATATCAAGGCATTCTAGGTATATTGCCTGGGTGCTTAGTATCCTACATCTGACTTAGGATATTTATTCCACTGATGCTCATAGCAGTAGCAATATCACTTAGACTTATATACCGCTTCACAGAGCTTTACAGCTCTCTCTAAGCGGTTTACAGTCAGCATATTGCCCCCAGCAATTTGGGTCCTCATTTTACGACCTCAGAAGGATGGAAGGCTGTGTCAGCCTTGAACTGGTCAGGATTGAACTCCTGGCAGTGGGCAGACTTAGCCTGCAATACAGCATCCCAACTACAGGACTGTTGGGTCTTATAGATGTATCCCATTTCCCAAAACAGTTTTAATGTACATGCAGACTTACTTTCTTTTAAAATGTGTTGGTATACTTAAAATCAGGAAACTAGATTTCACATATTTCCTGGGGGGCAGATTCTTTTGAAAGCATTAATACGTATCTAATCATGTTCAGGGAAAGAGAGTATTAGCCATCCAGATGGAAGAAAACAATGGCAAACCATTTACACTTTGATACCAAGAAATTACTTGAATTTCTCAAGGGTGTCTTTGCTTTTTTAGTGGCTAATAAAAAATGGATGATAGGAAGTCACACCATTACTCTGGAAATCTGAATGGCTCCTTATTTTTAGATGTTTTAATGCTGTTCCCTTTAGCACTGGAGTTTTTTTTAATGTAATTGACTGAGACGGATGATGATGAAGATGACAAAATGCTGATGTTGTGCATCTTCATAAGTAAATGCTTTTTGACTTTTTAACCTATGGCTGAGAGAAGGAGCTTCTGTGCCTAGGAGAGAACCAGAATTTTGGTCTTCCTTAACCATTACACCAACTAACTTCCAGTGTGCATGCATTATCTGGTTATTATTACTGTAACCTTGTTCTGTTTTTAAACCTGATTTATGGATGTCAGGTATGTACATCTATATACACAGATATAGCTTATCTGCCATTCAGAATCATCAGCAATTAGAGCAGCATATAAGCCTAATATATAAAAATGTCAGAATTGCCAGATTTTAGCTAGAGAGTTCCAAGTTTAAATTCCCATTCAGTTTATCAAGGCCTCTCACCTTTTTTTGTCTAGCCTAAAATTAAGAAGAATGCATGCATGTATTCTGTTTTAAGCTACTTGGAATATTAGGGTGAATATTTTGGATCACTGTAGGATATTAACTGACATTTTAAACAGCATGGTGAAATTAATGAGACTTATTTTTGCATAAAACATAATAAGAATCAAAGGCTGTTTAACCAATTAAACAAAATGCATTTAGGGCAGTTCATTCTGGTAGATCTACAGTTGTTTGAATCCAGCTTAACTCTTCTATAAATCAATGAATACCTGCTGTAAATAAATATAAGAATGTGTGAAGGCCACCTTATTGCTGTTAAACTATTGTTATGCTGGGTGAATGTTTGTTCCAAGTTATTTGCTAAATGCTACTTAAATATGATCTGTCTGATTATCTTTGCTCTCAAAACATTCCATGCTTTGTTACATCGTGGTAAATATGTATCAGATAATATTGTTGTTTATACCTTATCCTTATGAATGCCACACATTCTCTATCAGTGAGTCTCAAACTGTGGTTCATCAGGTGATCTCCTCAATCCATTCATTGCCAGTCAGCTGGCCATAATATGCTTGTCATCAAAGTCCCTGCTTCTCCACATTTACTATCAGTCAGCTAGTTCGTAAAAATAGATTCATCAGTGAAAACTGGTTCACTGAAGTGTACAAGTGATAATAAAGTAGCAACTTGAATACTATGGTTCAGAAATCTGACAACAATGGACAGACCTTAAGTGCAATTACTGACTCTATATCCACATATTTGTGCTAAATAGAATAGTGATCTTATACAAGCAACCTTGGAAGAATAGTACAAATACAATGACAAGGATAGACAGATAGACAGACAGATTTCATTGGACTGGAGATCCATTTACTCTTATCTTTTTATTATTCAGATATTTTTTACTGAAGAATATTCAGTAAAATATTCATGATTAGCTAATTTGTTATTTTGTACGGGCTATATAAATTAATTCAGATGATTAAATAATATTCTATTACTTTTTCTAGTGCAAATTTTAATTTAAACTATCTTTTAAAAATGGAGAGGTTTAGAAGATTTGCACAAATGCAACTATGGTTATTATAAAAAAACATGAATGTAGATGTTCTTAAAGATAAAAACATGGAATTGTTTATTTAGTTGGTAGTCCATGTATTTTTCATTTGTTTAAAAAAAATTAGACCTATAGTTCGTGTGTGTGTGTGTGTGTGACATCTATCTATCTATCTGTCTGTCTGTCTGTCTGTCTGTCTGTCTGTCTGTCTGTCTGTCTGTCTATACATATACATACACATACACATACACATACACATACACACTGTACTGTATATATACTGTATATACTGTATATATATGTGTGTGTGTAACATTTTTTGCTGATAAATGAAAATGAAGGGAGACACGGTATATATATTTGATAGAAATAACTGGTTTTTTTTTTAAAGAATGCAAACCTGATTACAATAATAAGAACAAATCCATTATAACTGACTCTGGATACTCAAAGGATGCTGTCCTGTAATTTTTATACTTTTGCTAAAACAAAGTTCTTTTTTTAAAATGTACAGAAGCTCTAGTTTCTAAAAACTGTTACCATTAATCAGTGTGTTGTTTATCTCAGTATCAAAGAAAGAAAAAAGAACACACTGATCTCACCTGTAATTAGGATTTCTGCTTATTTCTGTTTATTTATTTAAGTAGCATTGTTTTCATTGTTTACCATAAATCTAAATGTTCCAAATAGGACTAGGGTTTTCCTTTTAATAAAAAGCACTGATGTAAAACAGATTGTTGTTCCCTGTTGAATCACAACTGTTTATTTCCAAGGATACAATCTTTAAAACACAATTATTACAGGAAATAATAAACAAATATAGCTGATCTAAACCATGCAGTTCCTTGGGGTATGCCACTATTTTCTGAAAGTTTTTAAGTCATTGACAGTATGAGCAGAAAAGACTGGCAGCACAATATTATAATTAAGTATTATATTTGTTTTGGCTATATTGCTGCAAAAAATGAACAAGGTTTAAGTATAAAATGGTATGGGAATTGCTTAAAATTAGATCCCACACCGCAATACTATATTCAGATTACTTTAATAATAGTAACTCTTTTATATACTCTTTTCTTTATGTTATATTATATTATATTTTTATTTGTCAAATTTAAATGTAGAATTTCTCCCAAAATCTAGTACTCTTTTTGTAAAGTATAAATATTATGGCAATGTTAAGCTGCATCCTTTACTTATCTCAACAATGTTTGAGGATATTTTAACTTCCACATCAGGAAATAACAAGGATTACTCACATGAATATGAGTTTGCTATCTCTGGCTTACGTCTGCTTCTCAAGTCCTGTGTGTGAAATAATGCATATTATTCAGATACCCAATTTCATCTGGTGTTTTATGTTATTGAATGTAACACAGTTGCAGGAGAGATATTCATTCTACACATAAAGGGCACATTTTTCTCTTGGCTCTTTTGGAGTGAGCTTATTGTCTTAGGAGATTGGCTTTTCATCCTCTGTGATCATTCTGGGTGAATGGAGCAAGGGCACCATCCAATATTACAGTGTAGGGAAATGTGCTTATTCAAAAGCAGCATCTTGCATTAAAATGATAACGCACTTCTCACATTAAGGTGCACTCACATGCTACATAGTAAACACCATAGAACTGGATGGGGTTTCATACTACACCAGTTTAGGACTACACAAAAATGTGTGTTATATTTGTTATTAAGAATGAATGTTTAAATAAAAGTGAATATTTTCTTTATAACAATTTCACATTACTTGTAATCGCTATTGAGGATGATGCTGGCTTTCTCCCCCCCTAAATCAAATTTTTGCAGTTGAGTTTTGTATCATGTTTACTTCTTGATATTTATAGACTGTTTAGACAGTTGGATTTCTCTTTTCTTTTTGCCACATGCATACTGAAAAATGTCAGTGGAGGCCAAATGTATTCACTGTCTGAATGGGGGGGGGGGAGGTCCGTAAATTGGTGGGGCTTTGAGGTTTATAATGAACAACATGTATATCAAGGAAAAATTTGTCTGAGACTGAAGCGAGCCCTTTTGCTTTTGTCCTGACATAAAAACCTCTTCGTGGTCCCCAAACTTCATTAATAATGTCCTTCTCTAGGCTACTATAACCAGAGAATTATGCAGGCTGTTTATATTTCTTTACAGGCAGAATAGGCTGATGACACGAATCAGCCATTAGCGATGCACATGGAGGAGTCAGCACTAATTGTGCAGAATGTAATTAGTGATTATGTAATATCTAAGCTCTTGCAACTGTCATTAATGTCCACTATTCACTGGAGATAGTTCTTACTGAATTAGAGAATGATTACTGCATGCTAAATCTACTTAATCATAAATATGCTAATTAACACTGGGTGCACTTTAGCCAGTGGTTAAAAGCGCTACTCACCTCAAGAAAAAAAATGGTAGCAATGATTTTTTCTTTAAAAGGTAAATGTAGATAATTAAATGGTTTAGTAAATGCTAAGGCAGAACTATTGACTACAGCAACCTAAAGCAGCCTCTTCTGTAATCGATATTGTTAGGTGCTTGTTAAGCTTTGAAGCAGAGGTTGCTCTCCATTCTGGTTGGGTTCAGAGGGGCAGCTTCTCAGCTTCTGGAGCCACAGGGCAGACATTTACCAAGCTCCCCCTCAAATAACAGGGGGATGAGTCAGACTACTAGTTTAGTCTCAGGTAGCAAAACACAAAGCTAACCAATACAGGTGGAATAGCCTTTCTCATGTCATCGAAAATGAATGTATTTGGAGCCAGACTTTAAATACTGTATGGCACAAACATCACCCAGTTTCTGAAATCTTTTCCTGTTCCTTTCATTATGTATTCTGCTTTTCTATATAGAAGAAGAAATAGCTGTCAGAAGCCTCTAGGATAATATCAGCTAGTGATTTATGAGAACCCTTCCTGCTTATATATTTTGTAAAAATAATAAACACTCCTGCATGTATCACATAGCACTCATTCATAATCAAAAGATGCACAAGGTATAAAGTGTTTTCCGAGTATCATATTTAAAAATTATCATACACAATTGGATAACTCATACTGCAGGAACAAAATAAGTTATAGTAACAATACACCGAAAGAAAATTAACAGCATAATGAAATGCTTGCCTTTCTTTTATCCGCAGACAAAAAAAAAATCTAACAAAGAGTACAATTCATTTGGATTTTTTCTGGGTTGGCGCCAAAGAAATTAAGAGGTTGAATGTACACAAAGTGATAACACAAAACAGCCTCCATTTAAAAAGAGGTGATGATGATGGGGGATAAAATATGAATTAAGCAATAGCTATAATTTACTTGGGCAGATTTAACCTTTGCAATAGAGTTGGTGGAATGTCTGGAATATATTGAAGGTGATAAATATTCCACAAAAGTGCATAAATGGATGAGAAATTGGTAATGTCAACAAAGGCCATTGCTTTTCTCATCACCTCTTCTTCCATCCACTAAGTTCATCCAGCAAAGCTCAAAGGGGGCGGGGGGGGATATTAACTGCAGCACTGCAAGTATATGTAGAATATAATAGGCACACGCTAAATTACAATGACATTCTTTCATTTTAATCAGATACCTATTACAGTGTTTTTGTTCTACATATAACCAATTTTATTTCCACTAAGTGCCATTTGGCATTCTAACGCAAACGGATCTAATATTTTACTCCCAATTACCAGTAAAGGGCCTGGGAAGCTCTCTGTTTGACAGTAATGCTAACTTAACTATTCTTGTGACTATGTTGTTTCTCTTTTTGTACATTGTTGTGCTTTGGGATTTTCACTGTGGAGAGGACAGTGTCCCAACTACACTAAACATAAGGGCTAGAATACAATTGCTTTCCACTGTGCATCTTCAATTTCTCTTCTATTTCCTTTACTAAGAACACTGTTTTAAAAATCTTAACTTCTTCCTATCTACATCTAAAACAACTGAATTATCAGTCCAAAGAGGAATGTTGTTTTAATCCTCCTCAAGAAACCATATAAACTTATTTTATAGATCTGTAGGAGGGGAAAGCTGCCATTTACTGAGAATATCTCCTTCCATGACTTTCATTGTGCAGATCTGGTACAGAGATTGTAAAGAAACAAGTGAAGAAACAATTCAGGAGCAAGTCACCTTTTGCTCTTCCTTTGGAATGTATTGTCATCCAATTAATATTATCCAAGTGCATATAGCTGTAATTTTCTGACTGTTTTGGAATGGATTCTGTTGATTTGCTATTGGTGTTTCGACCTTTTAACTTATCCTATGATTGGCTCTATAATGATACAATTCGTCACATTTTTCAAACATTTTTCCTCAACGAAAATCACACAGAATTTCACCACACAGAAACTTACCTCTCTTAATCAATAGTTTGCTACCAAATGTTAGTGACCTGGTTTTAAAATAGGAAATTTTACCTATAGAATAGAATATCTGTAACTCAGGGTTGAACTGTCGGGTTCTTGGGAGCACTGATGATGTTACCTAGTTTGGTAATGAAATGTAAACCACCAAGCTCAGAGAAGATCAAGGACCTCACAGGAGGGTCTGCCATGCACAGCCAGTATGTCATGGATGGCCAGCCTTGTGATACATATGTGAGCATATACAGTGTGATTGGCATGGCAAATCATACAACAGGCTTTCAGCAGGCAGTGAATAAATGAGGAAAAGTTTAATTATTGAACATTTATACCAATGCTAGTAAACAAAACAGTTTATCAGGCTCTTTTGAGTGCTCCACTGCCTATTTAATTTTACTGCTCACAGGAATGTAGACATAATCAGAATTCGTTATGTTTTAAACATGTAGTCAAAGTTCCTTATCAACTGACGTTTTGTAAAATTTAAAAAATTAAGCTAAATGATTTCACTGATATCAGTTGTAGTTCACCTGAGCTTAGTTAAAAAGTTATACAGGTCTCATATGTGGAAGGTTTTATATGTGTATTCATTTAATGAACATTTCAAAAGATTTATCATAAATCAGGTCATTCCACTATCTTATCACAGTCTCAGGACTTGCTGTAGATTCCATACTGATGTGTTTTTTGATTGCAGAAAGGAGAACATGTTTCTGCAGAAAAGAGAGGAGAGGATATGTATATTTTAAAAAAGCTCTCCCTGCATTTCTTCCCTGAGAGATTATGAATTCTAAGGGAGAATATCAGAGGTGGGTTTCAGCAGGTTCTGACCAGTTCTGGAGAACCGGTAGTGGAAATTTTGAGTAGTTCGGAGAACTGGTAAATACCACCTCTGACTGGCCCCGCCCCCATCTATTATCTGCCTCCCAAGTTGAAGAAAATGGGTATTTTGGAGTAACCTTCCCCTGGAGTGGGGTGGGAATGGAGATTTTACAATATCCTTCCCCTGCCATGCCCACCAAGCCACGCCCATCAAGCCACGCTCACAGAACCGGTAGTAAAAAAATTTGAAACCTACCACTGGAGAATATGGCAAATGGAGCAAAGTACACACACCTCAGTTTGGGTACTGGCTGACAGAGAATGAGGCTCAGATCAGGCTTAGTCATCCTCAGGGTTTCTCTGCATCCCATTAAGCATGAATAGTCTTTACTAGTAGCTAAGAGCAGAGCTATATAATTGAGATAGAGAAACTGTATATATATACAGAGAGAAGATCTGACTCAGTTTCCGGACTCCTATGAAATTCTGCAGAAAAGGGTACACAGAGTGCAATTTGGGAAATAACTAAAATGGAAGAAAAACCTGTTTCTTATAGCAAGTATATCATCATTAAATTTAGATCCCAATAATCACGATACTCTGGTAACAATCAGCACTAAGGTATTCTTCATGTCTTCTTATTGATATTGCAAATGGCGACAATGTGGTGTGACAACGGAATGTTATGCAGGTTTCTATGTGTGACTTGGTGAAAAAAATAAGAGTCTGAGTCCGGGTTTTTCTTGATAGGCCAATGTCTTTATTCAGCTGAATAAAGACAGGTCCTCTTAAAGGTGGAGGAACCCTGAACACAGTGTGAGACAGATATTTATATATTTCTTTCGCTTGGTTACATAAGAGGAAGCTGGCATGCGACAGATAAGGTATAAAAATATAGAAATTATTAAAAAAAGTCAAGCAATACAAATTCTCAAGAGCAAATATGCAACAAAGAATTATATGCTCACAATAATGTAAAGTCACAGATGATATGATGATGGTGATGGTGATGGTGGTGGTGGTGGTGGTGGTGGTGGTGGTGGTGGCGATGATGATGATTCATTGCACAGTCAGCCAAATGTTTAGACTGGCTTTGGCATTTTTATCCGTCTAATGAGTCCTTCCCAAGTACCTCCGATAAGAAGATGTTGTTTGATGGTATTAAAGATACTGTCGCAAGATTTATAGTAAACTATTCTAAGTAAAGGTGCCCTTTTGCAATTGACTGATGTTGATTTTGTCAATGCCAGTGGTGTTCAAGTGATGCTCCAGTTGTTTTGGGATTGCACCCAAGGTGCCTATTATTATTGGTACTATCTTTGCTTTGCCACCGTGATTCTATTTCTATTTGCATGTTTTATATTTTGTGATTTTCTTCCGTTCTTTCTCTTCCATACTGCTGTCCCCAGGTACTGTATAACAATGAAATAGAGCAGGTTTCATTTTCATTATTTTTCTAGTCTATTCAGGGTTTCTACTTCAGCTTGAGTCAATATTACATCTGCATATCTATAGGACTGAAATTGTCCAAATAATAATTGCCTTGGTGATATTTCCACCATTGAGTTAGACTTTTAAGTTCTTCTTCACTCTTGTGATCTATTCACTACTAGTGGTTCTTGACTTACAACAGTTCATTTAGTGACTGTTCAAAGTTATAATGGTACTGAAAAAAGTGATTTATGATTATTTTTCTCACTTATGACCATTACAGCATCCCCATCATCATGTGATCAAAATTCAGACGCTTTGCAACTGACTCATATTTATGACAGTTGAAGTGTCCCAGGGCCATGTGATCCCTTTTGCATTCTTCTGACAAGCAAAGTCAATGGGGAAGCCAGATTCACTTAACAACCGTGTTATTAAGTTAATAACTGCAGCGATTCACTTAACAATTGTGGCAAGAAAGGTCATAAAATGGGACAAAATTTACTTAACAACTGCCTCGATTAGTAACAGAAAGGTTGGGCTCAATTGTGGTCATAAGTCGAGGATTACTTGTATTAATCTCCTTCCTGACTTTAGAGTGTTTGATATTGTCAGCCTGAAGAATGTCTTGGTATTTATAGTAATCTCCTTCATTCAGACCCTTGATGTTATTTCCATTGGGCGTCTCGATTCCTTCAGTTTTCACTAATTATTTGGAGAGTGTTGAGCAGCAGACGATGTTTTTCCATAACAACTTCAGACCGTCCATGTAATGAATAGGTGGTATAGACTAGCAAATATGTTTGATGTTTGATAGTCAGGGCCTGATTTGTTCAGTATTGAATAGAATAGAATAGAATTTTATTGGCCAAGTGTGATTGGACACACAAGGAATTTGTCTTGGTGCATATGCTCTCAGTATACATAAAAGAAAAGTTAAGTTCGTCAAGAATCATAAAGTACATCACTTAATGATAGTCCAGGTACAAATAAGCAATCAAATCATATTAGGAACCAGTCAATATAAATTGTAAGGATACAAGCAACAAAGTTACAGTCATACAGTCATTTGTGGGAGGAGATGGGTGATGGGAACGATGAGAAGATTAATAGTAGTGCAGACTTAGTAAATAGTTTGACAGTGTTGAGGGAATTATTTGTTTAGCAAAGTGATGGTGTTCGGGAAAAAACTGTTCTTGTGTCTAGTTGTTCTGGTGTGCAGTGCTCCATAGCGTCATTTTGAGAGTAGGAATTGAAGCAGTTTGTGTCCAGGATGTAAGGTGTCTGTAAATATTTTCACAGCCCTCTTTTTGACTCGTGCAGTATACAGGTCCTCAATGGAAGGCAGATTGGTAGCAATTATTTTCCTGCAGTTCTAATTATCCTCTGAAGTCTGTGTCTGTTTTGTTGGGTTGCAGAACCAAACCACAAAGTTATAGAGGTACAGATGACAGATTCAATAATTCCTTTGTAGAACTCATCAGCAGCTCCTTGGTCAGTTTGAGCTTTCTGAGTTGGCACAGAAAGAACATTCTTTGTTGTGCTTTTTTGATGATGTTTTTGATGTTAGGTGTCCATTTTAGATCTTGCGATATGGTCGAACCTAGAAATTTGAAGGTCTCTACTGTTGATACTGTGTTGTCTAGTATTGTAAGAGATGGAAGTATGGGCGGGTTTCTCCTAAAGTCTACCACCATTTCTACGGTTTTGAGTGTATTCAGTTCTAGATTGTTCCGGTTGCACCACAAGGTTAGTTGTTCAACCTCCCGTCTGTATGCGGATTCATCATTGTCTCTGTTGTGTCATCTACGAACTTCAGTAGTTTAACAAATGGATCGTTAGAGATGCAGTCACTGGTATAGAGAGAGAAGAGAAGTGGAGAGAGCACACAGCCTTGGGGGCTCCCTGTGCTAATTGTACAGGTATCTGATATGATTCTGCTTAACTTCACCTGCTGCTTCCTGTTTGTTAGGAAGCTTATGATCCATTTACAAGTGTGTTCAGGTACTGCTAGCTGGCTCAGCTTAGTTAGAAGAGTGTCTGGAATGATGGTATTGATGATGGTATTGATGTATTGATGATTACTTGTTGACAAAGTAATCAATGCACTGACAGACAGTAGTGGTGAGAGTGAGTTTTCTTGAAAGATTTCTCTCTTGAAGTTAACCTCTCCCAGTTTATCACCATTGACCAGCAGCTGTGTCTTCCATTGTGCCATGGACTTTGCACAAAGCTTCTGATGTTTCTATTATGTTATTTTTAGGCACTTGGTTATCGAGTCATGTGGCAGGGAGTCAAATGCCTTCTTGTAATCAATCCAAGCTAATGCATTCAAGTTGTTCTTCCTTCTTGTACAAAATCACCTTGTCAGTTAGGAGCTGATCTTTTGGGTCTCCACTGTTTGGGTGGTTTACTTTCTACACCAGAGGTTTTCAAACTTGGCAACTTTAAGACTTGTGGACTTCAACTCCCAGAATTCTTCAGCCAGCATAGCTGGCTGGAGAATTCTGGGAGTTGAAGTCCACAAGTCTTAAAGTTGCCAAGTTTGGGGACCCCTGTTCTACACAGATGGAAACAGCTTGTTTTCAACCAGATGCTTTTGGATTGCATCAGCTACCATATCAGTTAATTATTTTAAATTTGTTGGCTTGTGGTTGCCTGGTACTGCCCCTTTTGTTGTATCTTTCATTATTTATCAAGTAGGTTTTACCAAATATTAACCAAACTTCAATTTCACTTCCTTGCAGTACGTTATATTACTTGGCAATGAATGAGTGCAGGCCAGTCAGATGTTTCAATCAAAACCATTGCAGTCATGAAAGAGTTTAAACTGAAATTCACCATTGTTCCTTGCATTATTTCAACTTGACTGGTTTAAAAATAGTTGCTTTTAGTTTTTAAAAACTCGCTTGTATGATTTTTAAAAATATTGCCATATGAAAAACATAACACAATGTATTGCTTTAAAACACTGTTTCAAAGTAAATGTTTGTTAAAATCTGGAATTAATCCTGCAGAAAAATAGATGAAAATGAAAATGTTTTATTTAGTGGCATGAGAGTCTTCACAATTATATAAATGCTTTCCCATTGTCTCAGCATGCCCCCAGCTGGCAGATGGGTTGAAGGAGACTGGGGAAAAACAGGATGCTTCAGGGCTGTTCTGGATCTTATGAATAACAACTGCACTCTATACCCGGAAGACACATTATTGAAACAGGCAAGTCATACCGAATAAAACTGCTGATTGCTTATAGGAACTATTCAGGAATGCCCTTTTAGACACTGCTTGAATATTTTTACAGGGTTTTAAAAATTGAATATCTTTATATTTAATAATATTATATGCATTAAGTTCAACACAAATAAGCATTTTCAAAAACAAATTCAAAGCTCTGAAGAATGCATAGCTCAGTGTATACATAAATATCTTAAAAGGAGCCAGGAGAGTCCATGTCCTACCATCTACATGACAGAAATAATTCAGAGCTGATGCTAGAGGAGGTCATCTTGAAACACTTCTGCTTTACAGGAGCCAACAGCTCAAGACTGCTACTTACCACTCAGAGAATCAATCACATGCTCTGAGATGACAAGTGTGGTGTGATACTCCTGCAAGAAATTCCTTGCTGTGAGATACTGCTGGGTTGGACAGCTTCTCCAGTCTTGCACAACCATGATTTCTCTGTGCCTTGGTATATGACAGGCTTCATTTCTCAGTTGATGATAGTCTGAGCTTTGTGGTTTCAGTTTTGCAGAAAAGAGAAAGGGAGATACAATTAGACAAGCAGTGGGATGCTGTCTTACTTTTTGAAACAAGTGTTGAAAGGGGTTTCTTGTTCAATGTCTCCCATTTTCCAAGACAAAGAGAGATTAGGGAACTCTGTTGTTAAATTCTCTGATTAATTTATCTAATTATCAGAAAAAATGAAAATAAATATGAACAGGCCACATCAATTACAAATTTAACCATATTATTGCAATTCTAGGGAGATTTTAATGCAATGTATTAATCTACATATATTTTGATACAAACAAAATAAATAGTTTAAGGAACCAAACATCTCTTATACTTATTTACTGAATGTGGGTTTGTGTAAGTATAGGTGTAGGTGTTTGTATAGGTGTAGGTATAAGTTTAGGTGTTCGTTCGTTTTAATTAATATCACTGGGAGACATCTCCTTCTTGGTTCTAATACCAGGAAAAGATCCCTATTTGCCTTTTGTTTAAAAAAAATCGGGAATTCTGCATGAAAAAATAAGGATAAAGTACACTACAACAGAATTTAAATACTATCATTTTGGATTATGTTTGCTGTAGAAAGTAAGGTCCAGCTTCTGGCTAATAAAAAGAAAATGTATGGATCACAATTCAGCACCTGTATGCTTAGGAAACAGAGGGGAAGATTGTCCACTGTTTTCTGAATAATGCTAGCCAAAGTCATGCATAATGATACAAACACATCCCAAGTGTACTTTTTAGACCTAGACAAATAACAAATCCATCTTACTGGCATGCTTGTACATAAAGCACCCAAGATTTCCCAAGAGTGGATTGGCTTCCTGAAGTACAAACATTATTTGTCTTCCATGATTGTAGTGCCTCCATGAAGGAAAAAAAAAACCCAGGATGGAGCTAAAAGAGCAAAAGTGGCCAACAATTTACCACCACAAAAGCTTATAGACAAATCCAGGAAAACCAAGAATCCGGGACAACTCCATTTCTCCATTGATGTGGGATATATGATTTGTATCAGGGGCGAGTTGCTCACTTACCTCGCTTCCGGAGCCATGCACGCGCATCTCCACGCTTCGGGGGGGGGGGGTGCATTTGCTACGCGTGCACACCCCCTCGTGCGATTTTGCTTCCGCGCATGCACGGAGGCAAAATCTCGCTGAAATCTCGCACGCACGCGGAAGATTTCGCAGGATTTTGGCGCAATTTTGCTTCTGTGCATGCGCAGAAGCAAAATCGCCCGAAAATCACAGAAAATCACTGAAAAAATGGTGACGTGCCGGGTGAATCGGCAGAGAGGGCTCCGGAGCGGTTGTGAAATTCGCTGCTCCCTACCGGAGCTGCGTATAGGACAGCTCCGGCAGGAACCCCCACATAGTATATTCCTATGTTATATTTAATATTCTATACCAACTCCTGAATATGCGAAGCATGATAGGTAATACAAAAATGGAATTTATTTTATTAAAACAATTGATAGAGCTGATGATCTCACAAAATCCTCCAACCCCTAGGAATAACAATAGCCCACAAACCCACAACCACTCTCGCTAGGAATTATCCAGAACCAAAGACAAAATACAGAAGGATAAAAGAAACAATGTAATCTACAAAATCAATTATAACCATTGCAACCAATTCTACGTAGGACAAATATATCAATTAAAAACCAGGATGCATGAACACCAGCTGGCAGTCAAACGCCATGATCCCAAATCCTTAATCTCTACCCACACTGACACCAAACAGCACCAGTTTGAACACAAAAATCATTGGCCACTCTAACATTCACCATGCTCATGAGTTCATCGAAGACTGCCACTCCACAAGCAATTCCATCAACAGACACATTGACCTATACCCAGCCTACGAACCCCTCAGAATCCAAATCAACTGCACAGCCAATCAGAGACAGCACTGACCCTCAACCAACCCACACAACCCCACCACCAGTTCACCTCTCAATGACCCTGACCTGATGTAATTTTTCATCATAAGACCCATCACTAGACCTAACACAAGACTCACTGATGACTCAGACCTGAGCCATCACAAGTTCCTCACTTGACACACCCACACCCACACCAGAAGCCTGGGGTGGGCTGCTGGGGGTTCGCAGGGGTTCAGAAGAACCTCTAGCTAGATTCTGTGCAGTTTGGAGAACCCCCAAATCCCACTCCTGGCTGGCCCCACCCACCTCACCCCTCTCAGGAGTCCCCATGTGGCCCATTTTAGATGCAGGTAAGTGCAGAGCCTGCGCGAAAAATGGGCCTACCGGAAGTTTGGCAAGGCCGGAAATGGGCCCTGGTAGGGCAAAAATGCCCCCCCTGTGGTGCAGGAGGCCGACTAGGTCACGCCTACCATGGCCACGCCCACCCAGCAACCGGGCAGAGAACCTCTTGCTAAAAATTTTGAAGCCCACCCCTGCCAGAAGCCCTTATAAACAGAAAAACACTGATACTGACATCCCCTAAAACAGCAGTTCCCAACCTTCCTAATGCCTCGACTCACGACCCGCGGCCCGCCCCCACGGCCCCACTACGACCCACCCTGCCACCGCCATTTGGGTTCTTTTACCCTCTGCGCATGCGCAGAATGCTTTGCGCATGCGTAGAGGGTAAAAGAACCCAAATGACGGCTTCCGGGCGAAGTCTCCAGATCCGGGCAAGGTCTCTGCTTGCTTCAGGTGTTGCCTCTGGGAGCTTTTCGAGCCCTGTCGCGAAAGGCGTGCGCGACTTTGGCGAGGCCGGGACAGGCGGCTGCCCAGAGAGAGCCATCCCCTTCACACCTGTCTACCTGTAGTGTTTGGGGTGAAGGGGGTGGCTCTCTCTGGGCACTCTCTCTCTCTGTCCCAGCCCCGCCGAAGTCGCGCATGCCTTTCGCAGAGTCTCTCCCGTCTACCTGTAGCGTTCGGGGGCGAAGGGGGTGGCTCTCTCCGGGCAGCCGCCTGTCCCGGCCCTGCCGAAGTCGTGCACACCTTTCGCAGAGTCTCTCCCTTCTACCTGTAGCGTTCAGGGCGAAGGGGGTGGCTCTCTCCGGGCAGCCGCCTGTCCCGGCCCCGCCAAAGTCGCACACGCCTTTTGCGACGGGGCTCGAAAAGCTACCAGAGGCAACACGCGAAGCGAGCGGAGACCTCGCCCTGAGTCCTTCGGGAGTTGGGCAGCATATAAGAAAGCCGAATAAATAAATAAAATAAAATAAATAAAATCTGGAGACTTTGCCTGGACGCTGCCATTTGGGTTCTTTTACCCTCTGCACATGCACAGAATGCTTTGCACATGCGCAGAGAGTAAAAGAACCCAAATGGCGGCGGCAGGGTGGGGCGCGGGGCGTGGGTTGTGGTGCGCGATATGGCCAGGCTTGTGGCAGCGGGGTGGAACTGAGGATGCCGGGGCGACCCCTGGGAAATGGTCGTTCGACCCCCAGGTTGGGAACCGCTGCCCTAAAATCTGTTTCGTTAGCCTGATAACGAAACATTCAGAAATGAACACACAAGCTCGGAGAACAAATCTTCATCTTCATCCTACACCTGAGCATATGTTATGTTGTGTTGTGCTGTTGTGTTCTGTTGTGTTCTGTTATGTTATATATAAAATTATAATTACATTTACATTTATACCATTTAGAATGGCAAGGGTTTGCTATGTGATAAAGTGTTCATTACAGAAATCATATACCATTAATGCCAAATATTCCCTATGAGTAAGTATCCAGTAATAGGTCTTCCTGACTTCCAATTTATTACAATAGTCATTTAAACATCTTCAGATCTCTTTCCATTTATCTCTCTTGAATGAATAATCAAGCATCAATAATGTGGGTGGAAGAAGGCTACTTTTTGTATTTATCTTCTAAATTCCATCCTGTTTTTAAGTTCTAAGCTTTCTATTTATTTATGTATTTATTTATTAGCTGCCCATCTCATAAGCAAGTAACTCTGAGAGCGTACAACAAAACTAAAGCAATGAATTCTTCTAAAGGTAAATATGAATATTGTGCTTTTGTTTATATTCCATTCTTTTTTTAATGTGATTTTTGTTTCCTAGTTTATTGGAAAGCCTTTTATGCAACCAAAACTGATTTTATCAAGGTATATTTCATTTTTCTTTCTCTTTGGTATTGTCTGTAATTAATTGGCCATAATTGTCTCAGCTTTCCAATTTTCCAATCCACCTGGACTGTTGTTTCTTCAGGATTTACAATCATGGAATCGCTCCTATTTTTTCCTTTAACTTACTGAAGTCAGCTCTCTCACAGTTTAGAACACTAATCAGATTACTTCCAGTTCTCTCTGCCCACAATATGGTGAATTCTAGAATCAGATTGTCACTTTCTCCAAAAGTCCCTACAATATCTTTAACCATTTCCTCTCTCTTAATGTTAAATTCGGTACAGCTGATTCCCTAGTTCTCCCTTCCATCTTTCAGATGATAAAGTTGTCTGCAAGGCACATGAGGAACCTGTTGGCTCTCTCCCTTGCTTTGATCCCCAATTGATAAGGGAAATTGAAATCTCCCATTACCATAGTAATGAGGTTCTAAAGCGTCATGGTCATCTGATTTGTGAAGCTTTCATCTATATCTTCTGTCTGGTGGGTGGCCAATAGCACATGTCTATAGCAGTGTCTTTCTACCCCTTAATTTTCCCCTGGACACTAAGGATTTTTCACCCTTAGTGTCATTAATTTCCATATAGTAGCAAATTATTGTCATAATCTGCATATAATGTTCCCCACCTTCTCTTATTATTGGGTCAAGGTTTTTTTTAAAAACAAAATATACGTTCCAATCACAAGATAGATCATACCAGGCTTCTATAATACCCATAATGTTATATTTGCTTTCTCCATCAGGTGTTCAAATTCTCCATTTGTTTCCCATATGCTGTGCATAGATTTCTTTTCATTTGCACACAATTTGTTAAAAGGACACCAACATTTTAAATGATGTCAAGGATGCCAAGTAACTTATGTTTTTAAAAGTGTGAAGGTAGATGAGATCTGAGTTAACATATCAGGAGAAGACCAAGGAGAGGCAGTTTTGTGTAGTGGTTAAGGCATCAGGCTAAAAACAGGGAGACATGGGAGTTCTAGTTCCACCTTAGGCACAAAGCTGGCTAGATGACCTTGGGCCGGTCACTTTCTCTCAGCCCTAGGAAAGAAGCAATAGCAAACCACTTCTGAAAAGCCCTGCCAAGAACTTGTCCAGGCAGTTTGCAAGAACCAGACATGATTGAACAGAGGAAAAAGATCAAGGGAAGACACTCCAAATCTATCATTCATGCCTGGTGCCTGCTTCTGCCCATCTCATAATAATATACTGGACCTTAAAAAGGAGATAACACCAGAAATGACTGAAAGGGGAAAGGAAAGCCTAGCTTTCAAGATGAAATTATGCTGACACATTCATCCAAATCTAGTTATAGCTCCTGCATGCCAGTAAAACACAACAAATGACTTTCAGAATGGAGATTCCTATAGGTCAGTAAAACTGAAAATCAGATGGGAATAGAGTAGTGGAAGAGGAGGTTTTCTGTGAGGAACTTTCTTACCTGAACGGTATGGGAGATTGTGAAGGAGATACTATTACTTGAAATTCCTGGGCCGAGGACGTTGACAAAGCAATCACGGCAACCAGAGTAGACATGGAGGTGGGACAAAGCAATGTTCAGAGCAGTTCTCACAACCTCATTTGGCCCTTCCCCACCTTCACCATAAGCTAAATGTTAGGTAGTTTATGGATTTATTCTATTTTTTTGAAATGTTCATCATTATTGATCTATTATGAGTAAAGGTCAAAGAAGCATCTCTTTCACTCAAACTCTTTAAGAAATTGGTATGCCACTCTCTTACAAATACATAGCAACCAAGCACCTCTCATTCACCTTGGCCATAAGCAATGGCACAGCCTATGGGACTACTTCAGACATCAGCAGAGAGTATAAGCCCATAATGCCACCAAAGCATGCCTGAGATGAAATGGTGAGAGCCAGGTCAAAGTTCAAGTGCTACCAGTATCTGAGAAGTGTGTCTATGACACAATGATCGCACACCCTGAAGTGTGTCACTGTGCATATAAAATGCTTTTTAGGCATAATAATTATGGGTAATGCTTTCATTAATGAGCCGAAACCAATTCAGGACCAGGCTCACAATTACACAGTTTGGAATTTCCTTTAGCAAACCTGATTGCAACATCAATCAAAGCAATTATACAATGCAAGGAGGAGTCTGACTGCATGCAGATGTGGCAAATGTTCACAGTATCCACACCGTAAAGCATTGCTGCTGTAATTCAGGTCAAGATCTAAAAAGCAAATACAAATAATTTGGTAGCAAAAATCCTACACTTCCCCAATAATTCACCATCTTTTCTGTAAGTACATTGAATAGGGCTTTATTTTAAGCAATATGCACTAGAGGAAAAAGTACAATATATGTATTGAGAAAAACACTGTGAAAATGTAGGCATATGGAGAATTAAACACTTGGATAGCATTCCTTGAAACTGTACTTACCTACCTTTTCCCCTCTCAATTCTGTATTAACTCTCTATTATGTCATTATGAAAATATTTCTGAATTTCTCCAGTTTAGAAGAAAATGCAAAAGGTTTAGATAGGTAAGATGCAAATTCAATCTCAGTGTTTGCTATCAACGCATGCTCAAAATAGCACTCTCCATCAGTTTCCATTTCTCCATAGTACCATGTACATAGAACATAAGCATTAACCAGATCAAGTGATACATAGGTATCCATAAACACATATGTATATGACCTCAGAATACAACAATTAGTTATTAATAATTTGCCTCAAATATGGAACTGAATGAATTAGTCAGTGATAATTACTTGCCAAAGCATTTAGGAAATATGTAGCTTTCTAACTGCTGCGAGAGAAATAAACTCCTGTATCATTAGATAACAAGGAAAGAAATAGGTTATTTCCTTTATGAAAGCTTCCAATTGCCTGATGTGTTTGCTCAGTAGATTATTTTCTGTCATCTCAGTTAATTGAATTTTATCCATTGCTCTTAGAATTCTTTCCTTTTATAGAAGGTTAAAAAGTTCAGAAGAGCCCCAGTTTTGAACCTCAGCAATTTATCGTATAAACCAACTTGAACCATTCACAGTATGCTGGTATGCTGGTGAAATGGAGTAACAAAACTGTAGAATAATTGCTTTTCAGTGTCTGACTGGATCAGTGTTCAAATAATTGTTAGTAAACTATCAGTCTGCCATATGGCACCCAACCGAGGTTCTCTAACAAGTACATAAAAGGCTTTCACAGATATAGCCCCCTCAATAATTTGTCCTGGAACATTTCATAAAGGATTCTAAAGTTTCACCATTTTCATATTTATTTCTTGGAAAGTGAATTTGAAATAAAACATGAAGTTGACATTTCACAAAGGGCCTGTTTCCACAAGATCCCTAACTGGATTAATGGAAGGTAAGAGCAACTTATTTGACCTAATCAAGGTGGGTTGCTCCTGGTTTGGACCGGTTCACCGGAACCGGTAGAGACCCGCTGGTGATGTCACGATGACATCACCGAACCAGATCGGTCGGTGCCAGTCCGTGGGTGCCGCCATCTTTTTGAATTTTTTTCGAATGTTTTTGGATTGTTATTTTTTGGGGATTTTTTTAAAAAATATTTTTTTTCTTCTGCGCATGCGCAGAAGCCAAGTTTCCGGCACTGTGCATGCATCGCCATTTTGTTTTTGGTGGGTTTTTTTATTTTTTTCGGGGATTTTTGTGAAGCATGTGCACGCCCACACTGTGCGGCCACACAGTGCGGGAGGAGGCAAACCGGCAGCAAGGTAAATTGGAACCCACCCCTGGACCTAATCATCTAATGCCAGAGATATAATTTAAAATAGATGCAGTCTTGCACCAGAATCCTCTGGAAGTGTTCTAAATCTTAAACAATATTCCTTCTCTTTCTAGTTTTCTAGTTTTATCTAGTTTTCTTTCTAACTATTTGTCTATAATTTCTGTCTGTCTTATATTAGTTTTATCTTTTGTTTTGTAAAATCCACCAATTGTTGCACTCTTTAATAGTAAACAAACAACAAAAAACACATTTCCATGGAGGTCAGGTTTGTTTATCCCTCAATTCCTGGCTGCTCACGAGCTTCCTGCAAAAGCCTCAGTTCCTGAAGTTTACTCATGAGGAGCAGAGTGCAAATGGGTGATCTAATGATATTTCCTTTACCCGGAAATATTGGGTCAGCCAGAATCCATCATCTGGTTGCCAATCACTGCCCCCATGGATCTTCAGGGGAGACTACTTCACCATGAATTTTTACCATAAGTGAAAACTCTGTTCAATTCTTAATGTAATTTTATGATACACAGACCTAAGGTTCTAATTTCTCTATGCTTAAATCTCAACCTGAATTCCTATTTCAAACTGCGCTCCAAAATGTTGACTTGGAACTTTCCATCCTATCTCTTGTTTATGGAGACTTTAGGTCAGAATTTTCTCTATATCAGGCCAGCACCATCATGTGGTCTTCTTGGAGCATTACATTACTTTTGCATTTTAGATAAAATTAAAACTGGTTTTATACCATTAAAAAAAATTAAGTTGATTTTATTTATATCTGGGGAGGTTGGGAAAGATTGGTTAGAATCTCTAGGGTTCCTAAATCTTTTGTATTACACTTTTTTTAGTATAATGTTAATCTTCCCTAAAAACTCCATACACCAAATGAACACAAATGAACACTGAAAACAATACAGTGAAACTTTGGGAGAGGTGGATTTATTGTAACAATGTGCAACTAAAGGTTCTTCACATCTACCCTGGACTCTTTCTGCACCTCCTCAAGGGGAAGATACATCTCACAGTTTGGGAATCCTTGCTCTAGAATCTACATTCTGTTTCTGTAAAATAACATTATTTTCAGTTTTGTTCCCTTGTTGACCTTTTAATCACCTGAAAGACAACACAGGGAGCACTGATGCCAAATGAGGCACCTTCTAGAAATTAGATATGGTAGCAGGAGCTACCTAGCCTCTAACTTGAAGCAGAATACTGGGACAATGGGTGAACACATAGAGAGCTTTTAGGAAAGGATGTTTGAGACCTTCAGCCTTCCACACTACAGACTCAGCTGTTCTGCTACAATATCTAAGATAAAAAATAATCATTATTTGATTTTTACCTGAGAGTGGAAATCATATTGATATTTAGGTATTTAGGCCTCTCTAGGTATGTAGAACCATCAATCTTTCTTTTCTGGTGTCTTTCACAGCTGCATGGTAAAACAGGCATTCTGTTTCTGATGATTTGTCTATTTTAGCATGAAGTTATCAGAAAAACTTCACCTGCATAATTTTTAACTTTTGCTTGTCATACAGAGTTCAGGAACCATTCCAGAAACAGTCAGCCAAACTTCCTAACTAGGGACAGAATTCGCTGGGTTTGCACAATAAGTCAAATAATTACAATTAGTTCTTTAACTTAGTGACCCATGGTGACACACTGGTTAGAATGCAGAATTGCAGGCTTACTCTGCTTGTAGCCAGGAGTTGATCCTGACCTGCTCAAGGTTGATTCGGCCTTCCATCCTTTTGAGATCAGTAAAATAAAGACCCAGATTGTTGGGGGCAATATGCTGACATTTATAAACCGCTCAGAGAGTGCTGTAAAGCACTATGGAGAGGTATATAAATCTAGGTGCAATTGCTATTGCTATTAGTTCTGTCTAACTATAATTAGAGTTGGACATATCAGGCTGCATTATTTTTTTTATTACCAACCATATTTTGAAAGGAACAGGAGTTAAAAACAAGGTCTGGAATATAGTAATGACTAATGAGCTACTCTTAGTAGACACAGATCAATAGGTTTTAATCATTTTCTTCCCCTAGTGAACAGCATAAGAGTATTCCACTCACATCCAGACCACATGAGTTACTCACATAAAGACAGGCAAATGGCTCTCTATCCATTCCATCACATTCTAAACAGTGATGGAGAATGTTAATATTCTTCCTGAATATGCTTCAGCTGTCATTATATGCAAAAGTTAAGCATCTAAGGAGGGTTCTGGCAGTCTGTTCACAGTGATGGAAGAAAGGATGAAAGAGTCCTTCACCTTTGTAGGCAACTGAGGTGCATAAACAAGAGAAAGTTGTGAGAAGGACTTTGTTGTTATTCATACTAGAGAAAGAAGAGAGGGTGAGCTTGCAGAGAAGAAAGTAGGGCCAGTACAGACAAGCGGAAGGAGCTTGTGGGAACTATGCATCTCAGAGGTTCCACAAGTTTTCAGTATCTATGAAGAATTCTATATAGCCATGCACTATACATAGAGTGGTGTGTGTGTGTGTGTGTGTGTGTTAGCCTGGTGCACTATAATGCCACATCCAAAAGATACATACAATATAAATAACTGCGAGAGAAATATGAGAATTCCATCTTGACTTCTTATTTGTTTGGCAGTGAGTATCATTCAAATGATGAAACCTGATTGCCCAAATAATCAGCTTGCAATTTTGGAGCTGCTTAATTTTAAACACTTTGGAAAATTAGTTCCATGTTCAACTTTAATGAGTAAAATTCTCTGCATTGGAGGATTATAAATTTAGCTTCAATTGTACTACCCTTTTTATAAAAGTTTCAATCTATTAACAGTTTTTCCCCCAACAGGCCTGTTTTTCATCATAAACGGTCCAGAGGAATGATTCCTCAAGGCAATTATTTATGGCTCAAGACCAGAGGTGGGTTCCTCCTGGTTCGGACTGGTTCTATAGAACCGGTAGTAACTTGGCAGCCTGGGTCTGTAGAACTGGCAGCGACCCAGGCCTGCCACCTCCCCGAACTGGCCATAGGCGCCGCCATTTTGTTTTTTGCTTCTGCGCATATGCAGAAGCTGGGTTTTTAACACTGCGCGTGCGTGCCCACGCAGCGCATCAGGAAGTGAACCGGCAGCGAGGTAAGCCAGAACCCACCCCTGCTCAAGACATATGCACAGCTTCCTTTACTCTTCCTATTAGACAATGTCTGATTTAACAAGTACCCCCAAAGAAACAATATATTTCTTGTTAAATGATCAGGAGGTGCTGACATATTCTAAGGGCAAATAAGAAACTCAAAATGCCAGTTATGGATGAGAACAGAACAAAACAGTTACAAATCAATGAAATGTACAGAGAAAAAACCAACACACATGGGAAAACTGATTCTCTTGTACTCTGTATATGTCTGCAGAGAAGATCACATGAAGTTGCTCAGACAAATTTAGAACATTTACTTGTCAAGCCATTCCTCTTACACCAGCAGAATCTTTCCCAGCCTGGATATTCTTTTACTTCCAATAGAATTTATCATTGGACAAAGTTATTTTTGTATTAATTTTTATAGCAGTAGGAAATAGTTAATGCCTAACATCAGTAATCCTAGTGCAACCTTGCAAGGGCAGAAATAATCTAGTCCAGTCAAGTCCCTCTATTTCCAGTTTGGAGAATCCAATATTCAATTTAACCCCTCAATGGACTTGATCAAGAGTTCTTGATGAAACCCAATATCACTTCTATACCTGATTAGACTTGAGTCTGAATGCCTGCAGACATTAAGACTGTAATATAGTACAAAATTCATTCTTGAATATTTCCTGAAAACTCAAATGCCTACAAACCATATTATAAATTTAACTTTGCCAAATACATTTATATTAATTTTGTATTTTTCGTCTTAAATACTTCACATAGCTGCTTTTCTTTTTCCTGCAAGGAAGATTATCACAGCTGACCAAAGTGGATAATTTCAGGCTGATAGATCCAAGTTCTTAAATCATTCAGTTTACTGCATTAGGTCAACTGCAAGTTTTTCTTGCATTCATAGCATCATTCTACTAGTAAGCATCTTTGCCAATGTCCTTGTTGTGATTATGAAAACCCTTCCTTGATTATTCAGGTCTCACTAAAAGCCCTCACTAATCTGCAAGCAGTTAAATTGTTATGGTGAAAGGCTCACACCATCTATGTGTTCTACTCCAATCTACATCCAATAGTTGAATTTCACTATCTCTGGGAACTGAATTCCAGTAAATCTGGGAGGTTGAGAAATGTTGCCCTTCATAAGGAAAATATTATATGGCTATCTAGATTGAAAGTAGTGTTAGCACTTGGCATGGAGAACAGGGACTTCATGGTGAAGTCAATCTCTCTTCAATCCCCTTTCAGCCTTTACATTTTAAAACCAGTCCTAATTGATAAAGATGAAAGTTGGCCAAGCAACTAGAACCACTGTTATTATCCTTGTCATCTGTGCCTTATGTCCTGCCATGATATATATCCAGTGACTCAAGTAATAGTGTCCAATTTGCCTAGAGCTCCTTTGGACTGAGATAGCAGTGTCTACTGACCCAAGAAGCTTGTTGCAGTACTGCAAATTACAGTATCATTAAAAATAATCTTTTCCTCATTGTCCAATCAAACCTGGTACCAGCCGTGACCGCTAGATCAAGAAAATAATATGAAGAATGTAGTCATAAAAGATCAATATGTTGATTTAACTAATATACTGAGATAACAAACGGTATGGATACATGAGTGAGAGAGATGAGAGTTCTTTGGAAGGGACCTTGTAGGTCATCTAGTCCAACCCCTCGCCCAAGCAGGAGACCCTACACCAGTGATGGCGAACCTTTTCTGGTTCGCGTGCCCACGCCCATTGCCCCCCCCCCACGCATGCGCACAATGGGCAAACCGGAAGTGCAGATAAACGCACTTCCGGTTTGCCCGTTTTGCTGTTTTTTGCATTCCGGGGCTTCAGGAAGCTTCCCTGAACCCTCTGGAGTGCAAAAAACAGCTCACCGGCAAACCGGAAGTGCGTTTTTCCGCACTTCCGGTTTGCTGGTGGGCAACGCTCGTGTGCCCTCCGCTATGGCTCCGCGTGCCACCTGTGGCACGCGTGCCAAAGGTTCACCATCACGGCCCTACACCATTTCTGACAAATGGCAGTCCAATCTCTTCTTGAAAACCTCCAGTGATGAAGCTCCCACAACTTCTCAAGGCAAGCTGTTCCATTGGTTGATTGTTCTCACTGTCAGAAAATGTCTCCTTATTTCTAGGTTGAATCTCTCCTTGATCAGTTTCCATCCATTATTCTTTGTGTGGCCTTCAGGTGCCTTGGAAAATAGCTTGACCCCTTCCTCTCTGTGGCAGCCCTTAAACATTGGAAAATTACTTTTGTTGCAGGATACTGTCTCAGCTTGATCTTTTTTTCTTGAATAATTTCCCTATTTCAAAAATCTTTAGTTCCTATTTTCTGATATTTATCTCTGGTAAGTCATTACTGTTATATTGCATTATTATAGTTCATTGCACAGTGAGCCAGATGTTTAGATTGGACTTGACATTTTGATCCACCTACTGAATCCTTCTCAAAGTCTGGGATAGGGAGATTTTCTTAGATGATGCTAAAGGTATTGTTGCTAGATGTAAGCTGTTCCAAATAAAGCGGCCTTTTGCAATTGGCTGATGGCAATTTTCTTAATGTTGATGGTGTTCAAGTGGTGCTCCAGATGTTTTGGGTTTATACCAAAGGTGCTTATTACTATTATTATTAACATTATTTTTAAAATCTGCTAAACATTCTCACATTTAGCTTCAGATTTCAGCTTCCTTCCTGTAATTCCTTTTAAAAAATAATAATTTTATTTATATATTTTTCTTTAACATCCAAAAGAACTTGGTGAACAGTGTATTGTCTGGGTCAATATACTTTACACACAATTCTAATAATGATAGTACCATTTAAATATACATAATAATAATCTTTCAACTTCTAACATTTGTGTATACATAGTAATTATAATATGTTCTATTATATTTCAGTATACATAATACTGTTTTCTCAATTTCTACTTTCTACTTGTTTCTAACACTTAATAAAATAACCATCATGTTAAAAATATTCTATATCTATCCATCATCTCTTGTCCTTTTTAGAATTTCAACTCTTATTAACTTTTTGGTGAATCTTTCATGCTTCTTTTCTGGTATCTTGTAACTCCTTTCATCATGTTTATTTAATCTAAATATTTCATCTGCCACAACATCTGTCTCTTGCTGTTGGATCTCTAGAGCACCCATCTACAGTTCCCTCATCATTTTTAGGAGATATTTCTCTTTATTCTCTTTTATATTTTGAACTCTTAAGGAATAATCTGTCTATTCTGTGTTAAAAATTATTCCTATCTCTTCCATATCTTTGTCTGCTTGTATCATTTTTGGATTTATCTCCTCTATTCTTTCCTCAGCTCCTTCTGATTTCTCCTCTACTTTCTCAATTTTTTGTTCTTTTTTTGTCATTTGCTGGGGTTTTTCTAGTCTCACACCTATATCCTGCATCAATTCCATCATCTCCCTATGATTCCTTGTTATAGCTTCCTGAATACATTGAAACATCAATAATATTTCTTTATAAATGGCATTTGTTTTCCCCTGTTGAAACATTTTGTGATAATGTAATAAACTAATCACTGCTCAATATTCCACTAAAATTTTAATATCCCAATTGCCAAAAACACCAGTATTGATAAAATTTACACAGTCCCGGAACTGTTCCTCAAACCCCCCTAAATTTATAGTCCTTAAAATTTTCCAATTTGCATTCTCTAAGTTTTCCAAATTTTTAAGTCTTGTTTAATTTTTCTTCTTTCTTCTTTCGCCTTGTAGAATGTTCTGTCAATAATCCAGATTGGCCACCAAATTTCCCCAAATGCCTTTAATCCACAAAGTCAGATATTCAAATTCAAGGATGTTTCTTGTTAATTATAGTCCACCTTGCCTTAGAAATCTTCAAAAGGCTCACTAATACTTCCAAGCAGTCAAAACGCCAGTAGATATGGAACCAAAATTAAAAGGCCTTCCAGGTGTTGTTTTTCTTTCACTATTTTCTTTCTTCTCCTCTTTGTTATTCTTATATTATCAATAATCCTTACTTTCCAAGGTTATTCCCACCATGTACTAATATAATATCTTCTTTGGCCAGTAGGTGGCACCCCTGTTTTACGTTCCAGCAATAATGAAAAAAAAGCAAAGTTCCTCTTCCTTTGTACAGATTCTTCCATTAATCAAACAGTATTATCCACAAATTAAATCACTTTCATGCTACTACCAGTTCCAGTCCAGTCTATATTTTAAAGCTTCACAGTCTTCCATTAAAAGTTTGTTTCACTTTCAGGTCTATAATCTTTCTCTGTGTTTTAAATTGCCGCTTTCTTAACGTTTTGGAGAGTCTTCTTTTTTAAAGAATTCTTTTATTTGGGTTTAAATCTCTAGTATAGAAGTTGAAAGTTGTCTCACCCAGTTTCAATCCTCTATCCACAAACCGCTCCAGCACATATTCTTCTTGTCCTGGTTGTCACAGTTTCAGTCTTGCCAAAATGGCCGTTGTCTCTGCTGCTGATCTAGAGGGTTTTCTTTGGATCAAACGAGGAAATTGCTGTTTCCTCATGATCTACAAAGCATCCCTCCTGTCTTCACCACCCCTCCAGGGGGCTTTGAGCCCGTAGGGTCTCCTGGCAGGCAGGTATTGGCTGGGTTTCGCGGTGCTCCGCAGAGCTCCGCTATCCCATAACTGTCCCGCTGCAACGCCAACTGGTTCCTTCCTGTAATTCTAAAGGACAAATCTCTGAACCAAGATGGTAAAAATTTTTTGTAAATACTTGTACATGGATAGCAATATACTAATCACTTTCCCTTTCCTCTATAACCTATCATTCCTGATACTAAATGCTGCTGGACATCTTGGAGTTACAACTATTAATTAAAAAATATAACCAGACCATTAATAATTCTACTCCACATTCTCAAGTTAATGTTTTTTTTTCTGGTAGATTTACAAATGCATCTTGTTTCACAAGCCAGCATGAGTCAAATCATAACAACCTATACAAATTCAAGCTAGAACAGCCAGAGGTCATTAACCTGCAGTATGATGTAAAAACTGAATAACTATGCATCATTCAAAATGTTATTGTTAGTTGTGAAGTCATGTCTGACCCATCGCGACCCCATGGATAACATTCCTCCAGGACTTCCTGTCCTCTACCATCCTCTGGAGTCTATTTAAGCTCACGCCTTTTGCTTCAGTGACTCCATCCAGCCACCTAGTTCTCTGTCGTCCCCTTCTTCTTTTGTCCTCAATCTTTCCCAGCATTAGGCTCTTCTCCGGTGAGTCCTTCCTTCTCATTAGGTGGCCAAAATATTTGAGTTTCATTTTCAGGATATGGCCTTCTAAAGAGCAATCAGGGTTGATCTCCTCTAGGACTGACCGGTTTGATCACCTTGCAGTCTAAGGGACTCGCAGGAGTCTTCTCCAGCACCATAGTTCAAAGGCCTCAATTCTTTGGCGCTCAGCCTTTCTTATGGTCCAACTTTCACAGTCATACATTGCAACTGGGAAAACCATAGCCTTGACTTTTGTTAGCAGGGTGATGTCTCTGCTTTTTAGTATGCTGTCTAGATTTGCCATAGCTTTCCTCCCCAGGAGCAAGCATCTTTTAATTTCTTGGCTGCAGTCCCCATCTGCGGTGATCTTGGAGCCCAGGAAAATAAAATCTGTCACTACCTCCATTTCTTCCCCATCTATTTGCCAGGAATTGAGAGGGCTGGATGCCATGATCTTAATTTTCTTAATGTTGAGTTTCAAGCCAACTTTTGCACTCTCCTTCTTCACCCGCATGAAGAGGGTCTTTAGTTCCTCTTCACTTTCTGCCATTAGAGTGGTATAATCTGCATATCTCAGGTTGTTGATATTTCTCCCGGCAATCTTAATTCCAACTTTTGATTCATCTAGCCCCGCCTTTCTCATGATGTGCTCTGCATATAAGTTAAATAGGCAGGGCAACAGTATACAGCCTTGCCCGACTCCTTTCCCAATTTTGAACCAATCAGTGGTTCCGTGTCCAGTTCTCACTGTTGCTTCTTGACCCGCATATAGGTTTCTCAAGAGACAAATAAGAGGGTCTGGTACTTCTATCTCTTTAAGAACTTGCCACAATTTGCTGTGATCCACACAATCAAAGGCTTTAGCATAGTCAATGAAGCAGAAGTATATGTTTTTTCTGGAACTCCCTAGCTTTCTCCATGATCCAAGTATGTTGGCAATTTGATCTCTAGTTCCTCTGCCTCTTCGAAATCCTGCCTGTACTTCTGATAGTTCTCGATCCACATACTGCTGGAGCCTAGCTTGTAGGATTTTAAGCATAACTTTGCTAGCATGTGAAATGAGTGCAATGGTGCGATAGTATGAACATTCTTTGGCATTGCCTTTCTTTGGAATTGTAATGTAAACTGACCTTTTACAATACTGTGGCCACTGTTGAGTTTTCCAAATTTGTTGGCAAATTGAGTGTAGCACTTTTACTGCATTGTATTTTAAGATTTTGAATAGCTCAGCTGGAATACTGTCACCTCCACTAGCTTTGTTGTTGCTCAGATTTCCTAAGGCCCATTTGACTTCACATTCTAGGATGTCTGGCTCGAGGTCAGAGTCCACCCATCATGGTTATCAGGAACAATACGTTTGTTCTTGTATAGTTCTTTTGTGAAGTTTCCAAAAGACGCTCTAATTAATTTCAAGTTGCCATCTTCTGTGTAATTTTGCCACCGCTTCTTAATCTCTTCTGCCTCTGTTAGGTCCCTGCCATTTTGGTCCTTTATCATGCCCATCTTTGCATGAAACGTTCCCTTCATATCTCCAATTTTCTTTTTTTTTTTTATTGAAAAAGTTTTATTAGTACAAAGTACAAATTTTTTTAAATTCCCCCCCCCTTCCCCCCAACCCCCTCCCTCCCCTACCCCGACTTCCCAGAAAGAACACAGGATATAATCTTCAAATAACCATAAACTAACATATACTAACAAAACATAAATTCTATTATAAAAACCATTCTAAAATTCTAACCATATATCATTATTAAACTATATATATCTTCTTAATCTGATACTTTTTTTGAATATAATCAGTCCATCTACTCCACTCCAATATATATCTTTCATTTGAATGATCTTTTAAGTATGATGAAATTCTTGCCATTTCTGCCAGGTGTGTAACTTTTATTGTCCATTCCTCAATAGTAGGTATATCTTCTTTCTTCCAATATTGTGCTACCAACAATCTGGCAGCCATTATCAAGTTCAAAATCAGTTTAGTCTCTATTACAGTACAGTCCATAATTATTCCCAGCAAGAAAAACTGTGGTGTAAACTTAATTTTTTTCTTCAAAATATTCTGTATAATCCACCATATTTTAATCCAAAAAGCCTTAATTTTCCTACAAGACCACCAAACATGAAAATAAGTTGCATCTTCACATTCACATCTCCAACATTTAGGTTGTAAATTTGGATACATACAAGCTAGTTTCTTTGGGTCAAAATGCCATCTATAAAACATTTTATAAAAGTTTTCTCTTAAATTTTGAGCTTGCGTAAATTTCACATTTCTAACCCATATATTCTCCCATGTTTCCATCATTATAGGTTCACCAATATTTTGAGCCCATTTAATCATACAATCCTTAACTAGCTCTGTTTCAGAATCTAATTCCACTAATACATTATATAATCTCTTTATATGCATTGGTCCTTTATTCTTTATTTGATTTATCAAGTTGTCATCTTGCTGCGAAATACCTGCTTTTGAATCCTCTTTCCATCTGGCCTGCATTTGCCCATATTGAAACCAAGACTTAATTATTCCTTCTTCTTTTAGTTGCTCCATTGATTTTAATTGTAACCTCATTCCCTCTATATAAAGAAACTCTTTATATGTAATCTTATCTAGTTTTTGCTCTGTATTTATATTCTCTATCGCATGCCTCGGCACTGTCCATATGGGTAATTTATCATTTAATTTACATTGATATTTCTTCCAAACACGTAATAGAGCATTTCTTAATATATGACTCTTAAAGGTTTTATCTACTTTTTTATTATACACTAAATAAGCATGCCATCCATAAAATAAGCCATACCCTTCTATATTTAATGACCTCTCTTCCGTCAGGTTAATCCAGTCCGCAATTGCTGAGAGGGTAGCTGCTTCATAATACAATCTTAAGTTAGGCATTTTTAATCCTCCCCTTTCACGTGAGTCTTGCATTATTTTCTGATTTACTCTCGGTTTTTTCCCAGCCCAAATAAATTTATTAATACCCTTTTGCCATTCTTTCAAATTATCATCCTTTTTAAGTATGGGAATTGTTTGGAAAAAAAATAAAAACCTAAGTAAGACATTCATTTTTACTACAGCTATCCTGCCCAGCAAGGACAACTGTAGCTTTTTCCAATTTTCCAAGTCTTTCTGTATTTTTTGCCATAATATTTCATAATTATGTTGATAAAGTTTCGTATTTATTGACATAATGTTAACCCCCAAGTATTTGACCTTTTTAACTATTTCATATCCCGTAACCCTTTCTACTTTTTCCTCTTGATTTCTGGTCATGTTTTTAGCTATTATTTTAGTTTTATCTACATTTATTTTAAGACCAGCTACTTGTCCATAAGAGTTGATAATATCCATCAGGCCTGTAATTGATTGATATGGCTGAGTTACAGTAACTACTAAATCATCCGCAAACGCTCGTAGTTTATATTCTTCTCCTCTTATTTTAATACCTTTAACTATCTCAGATTCCCTTATTTTACTAAGTAAAATCTCTATAGACAAAATAAACAAAAGAGGTGATAAAGGACATCCTTGTCTGGTTCCTTTCTCTATATTAAAATTGTTTGTTAATTCACCATTAATTATTATTTGAGCAGTCTGTTTTTGATATATTGCCTTAATAGATTGTGTAAAGTATTCTCCAAGCTGCATCTTTTCTATTAATTTTAATAAAAATTTCCAATTCAATCTATCAAAAGCTTTTTCAGCATCCAGGAATACCAGTGCAGCGGATATCTGGTTATTCCTCCCCAAATACTCTAATAAATTAATTATGTGTCGTACATTACTCTTCATTTGTCTACCTTCTATAAAACCAGTTTGATCTTGGTGGATCAGTTGTTGCATAAGTATCATTAATCTGTTGGCTAATATTTTGGCAAAAATTTTATAATCCGTGTTTAACAATGAAATTGGCCTATAATTTTTAGGGTCTGTGTGATCTTGATTCTCTTTCGGGATCAAAGAGATAAAAGCTGTTTTCCAAGTTGGGGGTACTTCTCCTCCTTGCTGTATAGTATTAAATAACACCTTCAGAGGCTCCACCATTTCATTCTGTAAGTTTTTATAATAAACAGCTGTTAAACCATCTGTACCTGGAGCCTTTCCCAATTTTAGCTGTTTAATGACCGCCAATATTTCCTCTGAGGTTATAAGTTGATTTAAAGTTTCAATCTGCTCCATGGAAGCTATATGTATATGACCATTTCGTAAATATCCATCAATATCTTCCTCTTTAATCTCCTCCCCCTTGTACAACCCTGAATAGAATTCTAAGAAAGACTTTTTAATCATTTCACAATCAAAAACTTCTTTCCCTTTATACTTAACTTTTTCTACTACTCTTGATTTCTGTTTTTTCCTTAACATATAAGCCAACCACCTGCCTGGCTTATTTGCATTACAAAAAGTGTTATGTTTGGCATATTGTAAATTAGTTGCAACTTGGTCTGCCATTAACATATTAAATTGAGCTTTTAGTAAATTAATTGTTTCTTTAATTTTCTTATCTGTTGGTTTAGAAATCAAAGCCCTCTCTTGTTTCTTAATTTCTTCCTCCAGTCCTTTTCTTTTAAATTCCTTCTTTCTTCTATATTTATTATTCAAATATATTAAAACACCTCTCATATAAGCCTTACTTGCATCCCATACCATCTGAATTGATGTGCCTTTCTGCATATTCATAACAAAAAATTCATTCATAAATTTTTTACACTCTCTTACATTATCTTCATATCTGAACAAATTATCATTTAACCTCCAAGATTTTCTTAGTCCGTACCCAAATTCCATTTCCAGCCAGACAGGGCTATGGTCGGACAATCCCCTCGTGTATATTTTTGTTCTCTTCACCCTGGAAAAAAGATCGTTAGTAATTAAAATAAAATCAATCCTGGAAAGAGATTGATGTCTGTCTGAATAGAAAGTAAAATCCTTTTCTGTAGGGTTTCTTTCACGCCATATATCTCTCAAATCCCAGACTTCCATCATCTCAAAAAAGGATTTAGGCAATTTTGCTCTTACAAAGATGTTTTGCTTAGGACCCTTCTTGTCTTTCTTAACATCCAAAACGCCATTCCAGTCCCCTAAGAGAATACAAGTTTTGTAATCCCAATATATGAGCTTTGAATGCAAAAGGTCGTAGAATTTTTCTTGTTGTTGATTCGGGGCATATAATCCAATCACTAATATTTTCTGTCCCTTTATTAAAAGTTCAATTGCTAAAAATCTTCCTTGGTCATCTGCTTCTATTAACTTTGCAATCAAATCTTTTTTCACGTATATAACAATACCGTTTTTCTTTTCTGGAGCTGTAGCAACAAAATGTGTACCTAGTCTTGTATTCATCAAATATTTTTGATCTTGAGTCCTTATATGAGTCTCCTGTAAACATATCAGGTCATTATTAAATTGTTTTAAGTAGTGAAATATTTTCCTCCTTTTCTGTGGAGAATTCAAACCATTGACATTCCAGGTAAGAAATTTATTTCCCATCTCTGGGCTTCCGAAGCGTATGGAGCACCCCTTGAAGATCTACCTTAGATTTTTCTTTTGGTCGCGCTCCTCCCACCACTTCCGATTTAGGAGTATCTTGAGTTGCCACCTGTTGTCTTTGTTGTCTCAATTCTTGTCTCCGTTTGGCAGCTCTAGTCTGTCTTTGTTCTTTAATCATTTCCTGTCTGTTGAGTTCTAAATTTTGTTCCATTTCAATAGCCAATGACACAGCTCCTTCTTGTACCACTTTCAGCAATTCTTCTCTTTCTTGTTGTTGTTTCCCTTCTGGGGGTTTAGGTGAACCAGGCAGTAAAACATCTTCATAAAAATCTCTGGCCTTCTGAACTGTATTAAGTCGATATCTCACTCCCATAAACGTAACCACCAATCCACTTGGTATTTCCCACCTGTACTGGACTTGTTGTCTTCTCAGTTCTTCCACCAGGAAGGTGTATTCCTTCCTGGCTTTCAACATCTTGGAGGGAATTTCCTTCATTGTCATCACTTCTTGTCCTTCGACTTGAAGTTTATTTACAAAAGTCGCTTGTAAAATATCATTACGTAGCGTTCTAGTAGTGAAATAGATGACAATATCTCTTGGTAAATTTCTATTTCTGGCCACCCATGAGTTGACACGATAAATTTTTTCTATTTGCCATGCCAGCTCTTCCTTCTTCACTCCAAGTGCTAACTCAAATGCTTCCAACATAATTTCCTTCAAATTCTCCTGCTTGTTTTCCTTAACTCCACGAACTCTTATTGCAAATTACATACATCTGTATTGCATAATTATCATTTCTGCCTCCTCCCTCTCAAGTTTATTTTCTACTTCGCCAACCCTGGCTCCCAACACTGTTGTAGTTTGCTTAATTTCTTGCATTTCTTCTTCCATAATCTCATAATTGGTGGCCAGACCAGAAAAGGCATTAATTATATCTTCTCTAATCTCTTTATTACGAATTGCAATATCATCAGAAACTTCCTGTATTTTCTCATTGGTCTCATTAATTCTTTCATTAATTGCAGAAATCTTCTCATTAGTTTCATTAATTTTAAAATTAAATCCAGCTGCTAATTCTGTTTGCATTGATTTAAGTGCTTCTTGTAGCATTGGGAGCGTTAATGGCTGAGGGGAGGGGGCTGGTATTTTAGAAGTATGGATAGGAGAGCTGTCTGCACTCGCCTGTGCTCTAACAGAGGTGGTTTTTTTTGAAGCCATTGCAAATCACTTCACTCTTTATACTTCAAAAAAAAAAAAAAGAAAAAAGCCAGAAACACATAGCCAAATAGCCAGGAAAAATTTTATCAAGCCCTTTTTCTTTCTTCCCCAAAAGGAAGTCAACAGGCAATTTAAAGTCCAAAGTTATCAAAAGGGGAGCTGGCAGTAAAAACAGCACTCAACTTTTAACTTTCGTTTCTACGCCCAGAAGCCTCCAGCGCCATTTCTTTTGTCCCTTTGTTAATTGATTGCTTCCTTCTTCACTTCCAATCCACAAAAAAAAACTTTTTTACTTGCCACTTATTGTCTTTGCCTCCTGAGTCTTTCCGCCTGCTACAATATCTCCTTTTGATCAAGTATGTTGATTGCAGGGATTGGATGCAGCTTCTTGCTCCGCAAATAGCGGAGACTTCCCAATTCCGGAGCAATGGCAAGGTTCCTAGGGGGCCCTCACCCTTCGTGCCCTAGGATCTCACCAAGGGCACTAGGGGGGCTCTACCTCACCCCGCCGGCTCTCCTCACTCCCCTTCACCCGGGGAGGAGACGATCGAGCCACCAGACAGCTGTTTGGCTGCCGATCTGGCGGCGAACGAAAATCGGGAACAAGCGCTCTGCGGAGAGCGCTCTCGAAGCGGCAGCGCCAAACCGGAAGTCCATATCTCCAATTTTCTTGAAGAGATCTCTGGTCCTCCCTATTCTATTGTTTTCTTCTGTTTCTTTGCATTGTTCATTTAAGAAGGCATTCTTATCTCTTCTAGCTATTCTCTGGGATTCTGCATTCAATTGGGTGTATCTTTCTCTTTCTCCCTTGCCTTTCGCTTCCCTTCTTTCCTCAGCTATTTGCAAAGCTTCCTCAGATAGCCATTTTGCTTTCTTGCGTTTCTTTTTCTTTGGGATGGTTTTAGTTGCTACCTCTTGTACAATGTTGCTAACCTCCGTCCATAGTTCTTCAGGCACTCTGTCTATCAGATCTAATTCCTTAAATCTATTTTTCACCTCTATTGTATATTCATCAGGGATATGATTTAGCTCATACCTGAGTGGCCTAGTGCTTTTCCCTACTTTCTTCAATTTAAGCCTAAATTTTGCAACGAGAAGCTCATTATCTGAGCCACAGTCAGCTCCAGGTCTTGTTTTTACTGACTGTATAGAGCAGTGGTTCCCAACCTTTCTAATGCCGCGACCCCTTAATATAGTTCCTCATGTTGTGGTGACCCCCAACCATAAAATTATTTTCATTGCCACTTCATAACTCTAATTTTGCTACTGTTATGAATTGTAATGTAAATATCTAATATGCGAGATGTATTTTCATTGTTACAAATTGAACATAATTAAAGCATAGTGATTAATCACAAAAACAATATGTAATTATATATTGTAAAATATTTATTTCTAATTACAAATAAATGAAATTTCCTTCCTTCCTTCCCATCCATCCTTCCCTTTCCACCCACCCACCAATCCTTCCTTCCCTTCCCATCCTTCCTTCCTTCTCTTTCCATCCTTCTCCTTCCTTCGTTCCTTCCTTCCGCCGCGGCTTCTCCCCATCCCCTCCCTCCATTCACACATACCACACACATTTCCAAGCCCTCCGCCACCGCCCCACCCCTTCCACTTTCCCCACTCCATGATCAAACCTGGGATCGCGCGAGGGACGCGGAGGGAGCTCGGGCTGGCTCAGCGGCTACTTGCCTCGCAAATCTCGCCTCCACCACACACACACGCCCCGCTGCCAGCCGCCCCCCCTTTTGGGCCCTTTCAAGAGCGGAGAAGAGAACGAGGAGGAGATCAGACTACCTGTACACTTTTTCTTCATTATCCCTAATCCAAGTTCTCTGACACACAAATCCTAGGTTCCCTTCTCATCTCTCTTCATATAATAAACCCATTTCCTCTATTCAACATTTTATTACAACCATTTTTCTGCCCTTTGCCTTCCATCCTCTCTTTATTTCCTGCTCCTCTCAAGCTTTATTTCCTCCCCCCTCAATAAACACCCCCCTGGAAGCTTCTCAGTTCTCCCCCACCGGCATTCATCCTCCTACCGATTCAATCCACCTTTCTTTCCTTCTACCCTCGGGATTCCTTCGTTTACCTGCTCCATGTGAAGGAAATTTGGCTGGCTACCTTTTAAGTGTCACCTCCGCAAGCGGCTAATTTTCTCTTGCCTCTCCCTCCGCGAGTAATACCTACGATCTCCGTAGGAGCTAGGTTCCCCCCCCCCCGCCTAAATTACTGTACTTCGGCCAGGCTCATTTCCACAGATGAAAGGCATTTTAAAACCATCACTCTCGCAACCGCTATGTCCCTTGCAGCGAGGAAAACTCGACTGCTGCTGCCTCCTCAGAAAGAGAGCAGGGGAGGGACGGTGCCATCGTCTGCCTTCAGCTTTGCCAAAGCCAGCCGCTTTGGCTTTGCGCCCCCACCCCCCTCTCTCTTCGGCCTCGCTGCTCCTCACTCTCACGCAAGGAGGAGAAGGAGGAGGAGGAGGAGGCAGCGGCGGTGGCGGCTTCGCATGTGCGAGCGCAGCCCCGGCTCCCTTTCTTGGTGCTCTCCGTGTCTCAGTAGGCGAAGAGGTCGCAGTAATAGCGTGCTCCGTTTCACTCAGCATTAAACCCTCCATCTTACACCGGCCCTGCCCTGCCCTGGGGATCGATCCTACAACGGGGTGGAGTGAAGGAGGGAGCCGGGGCTGTGCTCACACGCACGAAGCCGCCGCCGCCACCGCCTCCTCCTCCTCCTCCTCCTCACGCCAGTAGCGGCCGGGGAGGAGGGGGGAAGGAGGCCTTCTGCAAAAAAAAGGAACAAGAGCGCCGCCTCGGCTGTCGCTTGTTGATTTCAAACCTGCCCTCCCGACAAGAGTTGTGGAGGAAGGTTCCAATCCAGAGCAAGCCCGATGTCAGGGGGAGGAGGGGGCGTGGCTGCGCATGCAAAGCAGAAAAATAAAAGCGCCCAGCGCTGAGTTGGTCAAAGTCTCTTAATAAAGTTTCTGTACGTTTCTCTTCCATGCCTTTGGCCACGCCCATTTCCCCTCCCTCGGGCACTCTGGGGTAGGCGCGTGCAACTAAGGGGCGGATGGATTTAATTCCGCTGCCAGAAAAGGAGGAGGAGGATTTTAAAAAAGGGCTGTCCGAGATCTCGCGCACAAGACCCTGATGCGAAGCTGAGACAAGGTTTAGCTCTTCTCTCCGCTTTCTCATATGACAAAAGTGTTGGGGAAGGTCCGGGAGTGAGAGAGAAAGAGAGAGAGGCGGTTAACACCGTCCTCTAATGGTCTGGAGGTCCATTAGTGTTTGGTTCCTAACACCATGGGAAATTTCTCTTTTCCGATGGTGTTAGGCGACCCCTGGGAAATGGTCATTCGACCCCCAAAGGGGTCGCGACCCCCAGGTTGGGAACCGCTGGTATAGAGCTTCTCCATCTTTGGCTGCAGAGCACATAGTCCATGTGATTTCTTTGTTGACCATCTGGTGATGTCCATGTGTAGAGTCGCCTCTTGGGTTGTTGGAAAAGAGTGTTTGCTATGACCATCATATTCTCTTGACAAAATTCTATCAGCCTGTGCCCTGCTTCATTTTGTACTCCAAGGCCAAATTTGCCTGTTATTTTGGTTATCTTTTGGCTTCCTACTTTAGCATTCCAATCCCCCATGATGATAAGAACATCATTTTTTGGTGTTAATTCTATAAGGTGCTGTAGGACTTCATAGAACCAGTCAATTTCATCCTCTTCAGCACCAGTGGTTGGGGCATAGACTTGGACTACTGTGATATTGAATGTTTGCCTTGGATTCGAACTGAGATCATTCTGTCATTTTGGGGATTGTATCCCAGTATTGCTTTTCCTACTCTTTTATTGACTATGAAGGCTACTCCATTTCTTCTGAGGGATTCTTGCCCGCAGTACTATACCTGATCTGAATTAAATTCACCCATTCCTGTCCATTTTAGTTCGCTGATTCCTAAGATGTTGATGTTCAGTCTTGTCATCTCTTGTTTGACCACGTCCAGCTTGCCTTGATTCATGGATCTTACATTTCAGATTCCTATGGAGAATAGAACTTTACAGCATCGGACTTTCCTTTCACCACCAGATGCATCCACAGCCGAGCGTCCTTTCAGCTTTGGCCCAGTCGCTTCACTCTTTCTGGTGCTACTAGTACTAGCCCTCTGCTCTTCCCCAGTAGCATATTGGACACCTTCTGACCTGAGGGTTAGGGTTCTGTGCATGCGCAGAGGGTAAAAGAACCCAAATGGCGGAATCCGGGTGGGTGGGCAGAGCCTCATGCTGCCTTCGCGACCGGCTCTCTGACGACCGACAGGCACACCTGAACTGGGAGCATTTCACCCCTGCCTGAGGGGCTCATCTTCCAGCGTCATATCTTTTTGCCTTTTGGTACTGTCCATGGGGTTTTCATGACAAAGATACTGGAGTGGGTTGCCATTTCCTTCTCCAGTGGATCATGTTTTGTCAGAGCTCTTTGCTATGACCTGTCTGTCTTGGGTGGCCCTGCATGGCATAGCTCATAGCTTCATTGAGCTGCGCAAGCCCCTTCACCACAACAAAGCAGTAATCCATGAAGGGGATCATCCAAAATACCCAAGAACAATTCTCTTGTAACAATGAGATCTCGTAGGGCATGCACTCAAATCCCTTGGAAAGTGTGTTTCTGAAGGCTGATCAAGTTTGTCAATAGGTAGTTTACATCCCACAACAAAAGGCTAAGGGCAAAAGGATTCTGACCAGAAGACATAACTCAAAGAGGACATGAGGTTTAGTGGATTAGAAATTATGAAGAGAGGTTGGAGGAATAGGAATGTTTGACTTTGAGAAGATCCTTTCATCTGAAAGGAGATCATATTTAGGAAAGCCATGATCTCTATATTGGGGGGGGGGCTGCCCAGAATAATAGATTTCAATTACTGTACAGAAAGGCAACTGGTGGGTTTGTTCTCCCTTTGCCATTTCCTGGCTCTTGTGCTCCTGTGTCTTTCCAGTTTCTAGGCTCAAGTGAGCATTCTATTTTAATACAGTAGGTGGAAAAAAACAAGCAGTTTACTGTTTTTTTCAGGTAGTTTTGTCCCTCACTAAACAGAAGGAGGAAAGAGAGTTATTGACAATTTCAGTACTGCTGCAAAGATTTCCAAATTGTCAAAACTAACAATCAAGTGTGTACTGTTTAAGATATGTGAGTGATTATACCTTTGGATGCTTTCCTTTGCAAGGTAATAATGATGCTTCCCTCCTTTTACTAACTACTGTGCCTCCATGAGGTAGCATGGGGGTATGGGTGATAGTAGTAGCAATTTGTTTCCTTCTCACATGGAGTTAGGGTGTGATTTTTGTTCCTCTAATCAGCCTAGTGTTGATTATTTATTTTTCACTTTCCTGTTGACCAGCTGGATTGGAGAGAGCCACTGTTTGGGTTATGGTAAGCTCAACATGTTACATGTTTTTCAAGGCCATCAATAATGGATACAACAATGATAGTGTCAAACCTCCAAGTAACATGTCCCAAATGTTACAGTCCAAGGCAGCCATATTCAAACAAAGTCTTTTTATTAGGAACATACCAAATTGGCAAGGTCTCAGTGTAATTTCGAATCTGGCCAGCCTCCGGAATTACACCCAATATATATATTAAAAGTTAGAAACACCCTCTCCAGAGTCACATTCTCCAATCAGTTCATAGTCCATCAGTCCGGTGGCTCCAAACTCCACCTTCTGTCATCTGCAGGCACTTTTACTGTTCTCACGGGAAAGAATGCCACCTAGCCATAACAATCCCCTTCTCTCCTACCCACATTCTTGGTACCAGATGTGGCGAGCTTGAAGCACTGTTAATTTCCATACAGCATATCGAAAGAAATAGGAAGGAATATGCATAAGAAATGACTACAATTAAAAATGGCTACTCATATGTCAGCTTCAGGGTCGACAGATAAGCCCTAATGATAATATAGAGAGAGTTCCAGTTCCAATTTTATCACACAACAACCTGTGAGGCAGCTTGGGGTGATATAGTGCTTGGTTGAATGAAAATTTGACAATGTTTTTCTGGTCATTGTCCGGTGCTCTATAATCACTGTAACACAATGGCTTTCTTTCTTTTTTTCAAAAAGTTTTTTATTTTTTCCTCCACCACATTTACAATTCAATAAACATATACCTTAAATTATTACAATAAAATACACAGTTTTACATTTATACTCCATCATTCAAAAATCAATATCTTATACATACGCTTATATCATCAATCATCAATCTATTCTGCTTTTTTTCCGTTGCACTCCCCCTCTCTACCTCCATCATCTCCTCCTATTTTCTTGCTCCTTCAATCCTCCTCTACTCTCTCTACTCCTTCTCTTCCTCCCCTTCTACTTCCTCTTACACCCTCTTAGCCTTCCCCTCAGTACTCTTTTATCCTCTTATGTTTAACAGACTGATGATACAATCTCAAATTTAAGCTCTTCATATCCCTTCTAAGAAAAAATTTATTTGTTTTTATATCATTTCTTTATATATAATACTTTGTTTCTAGGTATATGCTGCTAACTTCATCTTACCTCCACCAAAAAAAGAAAAAAGAAAGAAAATCTAGTTTTGTCATCTGGGATGTTCACCAATTATTTTTCCAATTCTACTCCTAAATTCTCCGCTGTTCATTAGTTTCCAAATTAGTTATTATTCTCCTACTTCTTAATTTTAGGCCAAATTGCTTCCTCCACTTTTTTGTCTCTTTATTCATTGTTTATGTTTTTCCCCCTCTATTTTATCATGAACTAAATGCCCAATTATACATTCCAATTTCTTATATTAATCATAACATTTCTTCTTTGGTTATTTACACTCAAATTAAACATTTAACACTTGGAATATATAATTTTTAAATTTTACCTTTAAACATATCTCATTTCTAAAAAAGAAAAAAAAAGATGCACAATCATAATATACTTTTTCGCTTACTAATCATCAAAAATCTTTCTGAATTATTCAATTAAGTATTCAACAATAATACATTTTCCCCTTTTAAAGTTTTTCATTTGAACAAGTTCATATGTAAAAAAGTGCAAAAATAATATATCTTTTAAGCTCTAGTATTCATATTTATCATTCATACTTCTCATATTGATTAACATTTTTGTCTAAAATATCAAATCTTTTAATTCATTGAACAATATTAATCTATATATAAAAGGACAGAAAAAATTCAACTCTTAATAAAACAATAACTTTAAATAAGAAGAAAAAACATTTCCATAATATTTCAATGTAATCATCAATTCCCTTTTAATTTCTTGACTAATTCATTTATATATATATATATATATATATATATATATATATATATATATATATATATATATATATATATATATATATATATATATATATATATATATATATATATATATATATATATATATATATCGTCCACCCCATCTGATTAAATTCTCTTCCCTCTGTCTTTTGATTTTATACCAATGAGTTCTCTTTCCCCACGCTCTTTTCCTCCCTCTTAAATTTACTTTGTGCATATATCTACTTTTCTCCATTCTTTTTTCCATTTTATGTATCTCAAAATCCTTATCATCAATCTGGATATAGTTATTCTTAATATCATCATCTCTATTATCATTGTAACTGTTATCTTTATCTCTATTTTCACTGTTGAACCCAGTGGAATAATTATCAATATCATTATCATAATCATTAGTTAGCATTGCATTTTCAATGTTATTTCCCTTTTCATCATCATTTATAATATCTTCATCACTCTTCTTTTCTTCTTCTGTTCTCTTATCCAGTTTTTTCCATTTGTACTTCATTTTTTCCTGTCTCAAATGCTCCAAATACAGATCTAAATTTTTCAAAAAGATCCTTCATAAACTCAGCCAATTCTTCATAGTCAATTTTCTTCATCTTTAAAGTCTCAGTTCTTAATTCTTAAATCCAAAGCTTAAATAATTTCTTAAAGCAAAGCCACCAGTCTTTAGTAATCACTTATCTTCATATTTCAGAATCACAAATTATTAATTTTACAATCCATCCAGCTGCTAAAAGAAATGTAATCCACAGCCTTTTTCAATTGTAAATTTCCATTTTGTAATTAAAAAGCCAAGTCCTTCTGCTCCTTTATTATCAATCTTTGTTCAAGTTCAGTCTTATCCAAAAAATCCAAACAGTCTTTCTACTCCTTTATTTGTTGTTAAAAATTTCAGTCCAGTTTTTGTTCTTCTCCATCTCAATCCAAATGTTATCTTTTATACAATAACAGCTGCTCTATTCAAAGTCCACAGCTGTTCTTTGTTCAAGGCCACTGCTGACAAACACCATGAAAGTATTTCCACAACAACAGTTCTTCCAACCACCAGATGGCACTCTCCAGTCAAATTTCTTTTCTCTATCCTATTAAAGTTTTCCATTTTCAATCAGTTCCAATTTTCCTATTATTCCTTCCAAATTTAATCCCCAAATTTCTTTCATCATTATCCAGTCTTTAAAACACAATTTTAAATCTTTGATAGTTGGGCTTTAGTTACAAGTCCCTTTAATTTTGTTCCACCATTGTATCCACATATTAACAGCCACTTCCTGATTTCTGGTCTTTTCCCCCCCCTTTGAATTAGAATGTTTCTTTTAATATTTCTTTAGGTAATGTAACTCACCAGCCTCCGTCTTCTTCAGCTTCTCCAGCACATAATTCAAGAATTTTCCTTCCCAGATGACTCCAATCGCCATTTCAAATCCTTGCAGATGTAACCGCTGTGGCTAAGGACAACATTTTGGAATAGTCGTCTTCGTACACTGCCAGTCGAGGAGACAAAGCCAACTCCCTGGGGGGCTTGCAGTCCCCCCAGTACACTGACAGGTGCTCCTCTTCTTCCCCACCCTGCCTGGGTGGTTCTGACCCAGTCCTGACCGGGTCCCCGGGCGGCGCCGATTCGGGTCTTTCCCACAGGACATGGGGAACGCTCCATACCGCTGCGGCACTGGCCACGCCTTCTTCCTCAACACATTGGCTTTCAATGTTACTTAAGTGTCCTACTGAATTTATGCTGCCAAGGTAGTCGCAGTTCCTTAACTTTCTCAATTGACACTGCAGAAAACAAAGTATTGATTTACCTTACCAATATTTTGCAAAGATTCCCATTATTGTATGTGATATATGAAATACTTTGTGCACTAAGAAATTTCTATTTATTTTGAACTTAGGATGACTGCTAAGTAAGACAATTAGCAGCCGTTACTATTAAAAAGAGGTTTGTACGGACACTGTTTGTGCTGTGTTCATTTATCAGGAAGAACAGACGAGGCAAAAGGGCTTGTATGTATGTGTGGAACAAGACAGGAAATGTTAGAAATAATTGGAAAATTCTATTCAGAGCTATTCAGAGCTCCCTAGCTTTTTCCATGATCCAGCGTATGTTGGCAATTTGATCCCTAGTTCCTCTGCCTCTTCAAAATCCTGCCTGTACTTCTGATAGTTCTCGATCCACATACTGCTGGAACCTAGCTTGTAGGATTTTAAGCATAACTTTACTAGCATGTGAATTGAACATTCTTTGGTATTGCCTTTCTTTGGAATTGTAATGTAACCTGACCTTTTCCAATCCTGTGGCCACTGTTGAGTTTTCCCAATTTGCTGGCAAATTGAGTGTAGCACTTTTACTGCATTGTATTTTAAGACAGGAAATGTTAGAAATAATTGGAAAATTCTATTCAGAGCTATACGAAGATCAAGATTACTCAAAAGTAACAATACCTACGAAAGAGGAAATGCCAGATATATTAGTGGAGGAAGTATCAAGTGCCATAAAATCAATGAAAAATGGTAAAACTTCAGGAAATGACTGTGTTGTGGTTGAAATGCTGAAAGCTGGTGGTCACAGTTTACACAAGATACTAGCAAATCTCGAGATGCCTCAGAGAAGAAAGAATATTTGACACATGGCAAAATGCTGAAGTGATTCTTATACACAAGAAATGGGCCCAAGATGATTTAAAGAACTATTGCCCAATAAGCTTTCTTTTAGTCATCTACAAAGTTTTCATCAAGATAATAGCAAAAAGAATATTGAGAACATTAAATGATGCACAAAGGAACAGGCAGGGTTCAGAAGTGGCTACAGTACATCCAGGTTGTTCAGCAAGTCATTGAAAGGCACAGTGAGTACACCACACCTCTGTGCATGGCTTTCATTGACAATGAAAAGGCATTTGACTCAGTTATTCCAGCATGCAATAATTAAGGAATTGCTCAACCGAGGCATAGGCACTGCTTACATAAACTTACTATAATCAATATATGAAAAAACAATGGCAACAATTTGCCATAATGATCTAATAGTGGGAATCAAATAGAACGAGGTGTATGAAAGGCAATACAGTGTCACCTATCCTTTTCTCAGCCTGCATTGAAGAAGTATTTGGCAAACTAGACTGGACAAAAGATGGAATAAAAAATCAATGGCACCTATTTAAACCACTTAAGACTGGCAGATGATGTTGTTCTCTTCTCAGAAGACTCAGAAGAGCTACAAAGATACATATAAGAGCAGGATAACCATTTGGCTTAAAAATAAACCTGAAAAAGAGCCAGGTTATATTTAATAAATTCACCAAAGAAAGAAATTTTTTATAACTGGAGAAGAATTAGACATAGTAGACCACTTCATGTACCTAGGCCAACGTATCTCAATGGAAGGGGATGCAATAAAGGAAATTGAAGTATTAAATGTGGTTGGCAGGCATTCGGCAAGCTAGGCATAATTTTCAAGAACAACCTCCCCCTATGCCTGAAGAGAAAAGTTTCCAATCAGTGTGTGCTACCTGCTCTAACTAATGCCAGTGAAACATGGACACTAACTTCACAATTGATACAAAAGCTATGAGTGGCACAAAGAGCCATGGAAAGATACATGTTCGGCACTACAAGAGAAAATAGAAAGACCTGCACACAGATTAGAGACAAACAAAAGTATATGATATCATCAAGGGAGTAAAAGAATTGAAATGGTCACATAGCAAGAAGAACTGACGGTAGGTGAACCAAGGCAGTCATAGAATGGATCCCACTTAATAAAAAGCGAGGAGGAGGAGGAGGAGGAGAAGGAGAAGGAGAAGAAGAAGGAGAAGGAATTAACAATGGAACCTGACTCTGAAACCTTTGGTAACAGCAAATATTTTTAATGATAAAATATCAGATATCAGAATACATCCCATATAAAACAAGCAGTATTTCACAAATATTTAACTTGTATAATCAAGATTTTTTTTGGCATAATCAGGGTTAGATTTTGAAACTGTATATGAAGCATCTCTTGAAATGTGCATATACTTTGCTTATTCAACAAGGAATATTTATATGTTTAGGGAATTGTCTGTTTCTCTTTATAGGCTATATCAAATCACTTATGAAAAACCTTAAGAGAAAAACTGCATGGATTAGTCTAGGTCCGTGATGGCGAACCCTTTCTGTGGGCATGCGCCCCATCGCTAGCTGCTCTTCTGGGTTCCGTTTCACGCATGCACGCTGGACAGCTGCTCTCTTCTGGGTTCTGGCACATGCATGCGCACCGGCCAGCTGCTCTCTTCTGGGTTCCGGCGCTCCAGCACATGTGCATGCGCATACTGGAGTGCCGAAAAGATTAACCATCACTGATCTAGGTAGTTTTCAGTAGTCATAAATAGGAGTCCAGGCACAGGAAACTAACAATATTATCTACAGCAACATTCACTTCCTGAAAAGTTGAGAGCAATTTGTGAGTGAATGATTGAAAAAAATAAATTGCCAGACCATTGCTTTGCAATAACCTCACTGCCTCCCTCTTATTTCTTTCACTGAAATAATCTAAGAATATTTTAATTAAAAACATTTGCCTGTCCCTTTTTTAAGGAGCATTGGTATCAAATTTCAGTTCCATGGAAATTGTTGTTCAATAACCCAAATTGTTGGCTATATTTCATTGTTTCTATGAAGTACAGGGAAATGATCTTTGGGAATGAAATCATGAAACTATCTTGTTTTCATAGTAGGTCTGTTTCTATTTGAAATCAACAGGAATATTTATCATAATTTCTGATCTATAGATCTAATATAGCCTCCCGTAAAGCTCCTGCCATCCACGTGAACCCTAATTAGCAAGGTGTTTAGTTTAAATAGGAGCTTAACGAAGCTACATCTCACCACATTCTGGATGATACTCTCCTCACACATATATTCCTGATAACCATGTACTTGTTTAAAGTCACCTAAAGTGGCATTTTCAACAACGCTTAGCTATGCTACAGACATGGTATCAAGGTGTATCTTTTTCCAAGGTGGTTTAAACCATCACAATCCACTCAGTTCCTTTGCCAAGCAATTGCAGTATCCAAAAACAGTGACTGTTTCAAAACTTCAAAACATTCCATCGTTGACCTCAGCATGTCCCTCGATCTACAAAGGCTCAGCTTTTGTGTGTGTGAAAAAGCTGAGCTAAAATGTATTAGCGATCCATGGATAAATCAGAGATGCGGAGAAACCTTCAACCTGTGTTAAGGAGCTCTTCAATACTATTCAGTCCCTGCATTTTTAAGAGCGATTTGGTGGAGTGAAATTTAGCTATGGAAGCTTTTCTTAGCATAGAGAGCGACTGGGGAGTATTGTATGCAGTTTTCCAGTAAAGATACTGAAACATAAAGCACATTATGGTTTTGGCTTCCTTTATTGTCTGAATCCAGCAATATTAACTAATGTATCTTCTTCGAAGAAGGAAAGCAGCCTATCTGTAAAGCAGGAATAACTTCACCTACATAATGTTGATGGGCTCAGCTTTTGTAATACCTGACAAAAGAAGACCATAGTAACAACTGAGGGCAGCCGCTTTTATCTATGCACGCTTCATTTGCAAAAAGCAGATGTAGTAAGTCTGAAGCAAGGCAATCAAAGGGGCAACTAACTGCAGCTCCCTAGCTGAGTCTTGGAGCACTAGTCAAGCTGCTCTTGCAGACCACCTGAAAGTGATGGACACATCCTTATTTGTAAGTATTTAATGTTTCTTAGGAGGCACTTCTCAAAGAAATTGGTATGTAATGGCAGCACTCACTGGAAAAACAGGCCGATTAGAAAATGCACTAACTTATCTGGTATTCATTTGAAAAGTAAATGAATGCAAGCAAAGATGAAAGTTCACTACCAATTCAAATATTTTTGCTTTAACAGGCTCTAGCACTCCTGCTTTAATTCAAGCAGAAACACAAGTATGAATAATCAAAGTGGATGATGCTCATATAAAAAAAGAACCCTTTGTGCTTTTGCACCATTTCCAATGGCCATTGAAGCTTAATGGCACAAAATTTACATTCTCCTCTTTAATTTGTATTCCGTTCCTTCCTTCCGAGTGATGTGATTGTGATTTTTCTCTTGCCCGTCGTATTATTTTGATGCAAATGTTATGTTATGTGTTGCTCCAGTCCAATTTCCTGCCTTGCTTCAACTGGCACCCCCTCCTCTTTTTCTCTCTTGCACACAGACAGGAAAATAGTGCAAAAATTGGGGTCAGGCAAATAAGTTCTTCAACTTCTGCTCTAATTAACGGAGGAAAAACAAAGCGGAGATCTTGAAACACCTTGAAAAGCACGAAAAGAAATCATTATCTTCAAAAAAAATTTTTTTAAAAAAAATTGCAGACTTGGGGTTTTGCCTTCCTCCCCCCCTCCTCCCTGAACGGATTCCAAATTCTGCCGCGTGCCGCGCGCTCGACGAGCCCTTCGGCTGCTCCTAATCACCCAGGGAAGGCAGCTTTATTGAGATGCAGGGGGGCTTCGCACCAAAGCCTGCGAGCGGAAGGCCCCGAGGGTACCCATCGCCAAGTAATGTATGCAGTGGCTAATTTAGCATCCTGTGACTAATTTCCATTTCTTGTGCACAGAGTTGGCTTGCTAATTACAGAGATGTTGTCTTAACTTTCGTTAATTACATTCGCCTGCTTTTCCAGCAGGCAACGGAGCAAATGAAGGGGGCCCGCGCTCTCCAAAAGAAGCAGAAGGGCCCCGAGGAAGGAGAAGGAGGAGGAGAAAGATGCGGCGACGGGGATGACAGAGCGCCGTGGCTGCACGGCGCAGCCTCCCCTGCTTTGATCCCGCTCCTCTCCGACGAAGTCCGCCAGCGAGGAAAGGCGCGTAATTAGCTTCCCGGCTTTCATTAAGCGCCGCGACGCTCTGCCATCCCTGTTGGCGGCCGGATGATCCGGCGCTAGGCCGCAGTGAGTGCGCTTCTGTCCCCGACTCTTGTCGGCAGCTAATGCGAAGATTTTCCGGCTTTATATCCCCTTCCGCGCGTCCTTTACTACGTCTTCACCGCGCCTTTATGCTTAAAAACGCAAGTTGTCTTTTCTTTAGTTTCTCTCTCTCTCCTCCGTTCAGTGTCATTCAAAACAGCAGTAGATAAAATGCCTTTTATTTAATTCGGGCCCACCGAAAGTTCCCTAATTAAGAGTTACCTGTAGAAATTTACAGATGAAATCTTAATCAAGAAGACGGGTCGAGAAAAGATGTTGGCAGATGACACCGCAAAGGAAAAATTTTCAACCTAGTCTGTGAAAACCTTAGTTTGCACTGTAGAAAGATCTTGTAGGTATCACCAAACTTTTCTTGCTCAAAGCGGCAAACAACTATTCTTTTTTAAAAGTGTAGAGGGCAGCTAGTGTGCATTTCTTTCTGAAAATAGTTAGGCAATTACCTCCAGGCTTGAAATACTCTCTCCTGACCTGATCCATTAGCTACATTGTGGCTAATCAGATTAGATGCAAAAGAGGCCATTTCACTTTTGAGAGAGGCAGTTTACAGTAGGGCAACCTTCCCAATAAGCTACCACAGTGCAATTCTGACTTTTGTGTAGGCGAGCCTTTTCTTCCTATGGTAGTTATTCTAAGCATAACTCAATTCTTGCAATACTGAAGTGACAGCTGAACAGAATGCTCTTTGCTGTCTGAGCTGTGGAATAAAATACATTTTATTCGCTATTGAGAGGAGGATAAACTTTTGAAAGTGCTGATTAATTGATGAACTCTTAACAGAAGACATGCCCCCCACTTTTAACATACTGCACAGATAATACCTGTCAGGAATCAAAGATAAAGCCAGGTGTCAGTACAGTAAAGTTTACCACAACAGCTACGAGGAGGTTTATACAATACAGATAATCCTCAACTTATAACCATTCATTTAGTTACAATGGCACTGAAAAAAAGTGATTTATGACCATTTCCCCCATATCTACTGTAGTATCCCCATGGTCATGTGCTCAAAATGTGGATGCTTGGCAGCTCACATGTATTTATGACGGTTGCAGTGTCCCAGGATCATGGAATCACTTTTGCAACCTTCTGACAAGCAAAGTCAATGGGGAAGCCAGATTCATTTTACAGTTGTTACTAACTTAATAATTGCAATGATTCACTTAAAAGCTGTGGCAAAAAGTCATAAAATGGGGTAAAACTCACTTAACTGTCTTGTTTAGCAACAGAAATTTTGGGCTCAATTTTGGTAGGAAGTTGAAGACTACATGCAAAGACACACTTCCAAACCGCAAAAGGATCAGTATACAATTATTTAAATTGTGGGTGCAAGAGCAATATTAACACTGAGGTTGCCAATGTACAAAGTAAATGATCTGTGAGAAAACAGCCTTAAAATACAGCAGCTTTGTCCTGTTTTACATTCGGATCAGTTTAACTGCCTGCCTCTGAGCTTCTCCTACACAATGATTGTATCCTGTTGGGGTTCAACATGCAATTGGGTTTGAGCAGGCTATTTTCCTGCTATGTTCCACCTGTATTAATGGCAGAAGATCATGCAAGATTTTGGACAGGCAAGGCTGACTAATCCCAGCCTTTTCTCTGCAAGCCCTTCCATTTGAGTATGTAAGCTGATCCAAGAAGGGTGTTGAATCTGCTCAGTAAAAGAAGGATTCCTTGTGCTGATATCACCAGCAGCAATTATGGAAGTGCTAGGAAACTGCCGTTTCAAGAGCAAAGAAAATACTATTCCTATCAGCACAGTTTGCTTCTTCTTCTTTTTTTTAGCAGATGCAAGGTTTTCATGAATCTTCAAGCATGTCTTTGTGCTTGCCTTACCAAAATGAAAGTAGCTGAATGTGAAACAATAGAGATGTGCGTGTATCATATTCTTGTATATGACTAGCACATTGACTGGGCTTCTGACAATCTTAAGTGGGTCATTTTTATTAGCTTTGTCTAATCTGTGTCATGTACAGCATCCTGTTTCTCAGGCTCCATTAAAAAGGGGCTAATAATGAATAGAGTACATTTTTACCAAATGTGAGGGAAACAACTTGCACAATTTTATTGAAGCATGGCTTCAGAACAGTTTGTGCACAATCCCCCCCCCCCACAAGTGCAAAGGGCAGCAACATGAGGAAGGCGGCACTGAACAATAATCAAGCAAGCAAACTTCTTGCATTCAAGCACCAAGTCGAGGTTTCCAGATCCATGCTTCCTTTCATACAAAAACAAGTTTCAGGGGAGGGCAGGAAAATAGAAAGACCCTGTTGTTTTCAGATGTGGGATTGTACAGCTGTCATTAATAGGCCTAGACAACATTGTCCCAACAAGTGCTTCTGTTGTGTAGAAGAATCACAGCTCTTCACTATCCCAATCACTAAATCAACCATTCTTGTTCCAGCATTTCTATCTATTCCTCTGCCATTGGGCCAAAGAAATGCTGCTTGTGGGTTGATGTTCAAACATTAATCTTACATAATTTCAAAAATCTATCCACATCTAGTTCTGCCATCTACAGTATCCCTTCATGAAAAAGTAGAACTCTTTAAAGGGTATAAGGATCCTAATCTACAGTGGCAGCACATTTCCCTTACAATTTCAGTATAGGTGCACATACTTAAAATAAAACTCCTGTTTATTGTACATCTTTGTACACTTTAATTCCAGTATGTACAGTTATCTGCCCTGGGATTTCACCTGAATAAATCTACCCCCAAGCCTAAAAATCTCTTTCCACAGCAAGCAGCAAATGCTTTTCCTCTTCGCAAGCTTCATATTTTGGTGGATTGTGAGTCACAGGACTTCTCTTTATACCCACAAGGCTCAAAGAGTAATAATCTTCAAGACTAGGAAGGAGTGGAAGAGTTAAACATCTTCCCCCTGCCCTACCTCATTGCACAATGCTGTTTCCTCTCTTTGGATTGTGTGAAGGCCCCTACTTCTATGCTTTCATATTTCCTTCCTGTTTTGCCCAAAGATGCATATAGCAAGGGACAGCAGGTAGCCCACAAATCGTGGCATGATCGTTGCCATTCATTCACCATTGCTACAATCCATCTCAAGTGGCACAGCCATGGTTTAAAAATGGTAAAAATGGATAGTACTGGTAATTCTCGACTTACAACAGTTCATTTAGTGACTGTTCGAAGTTACAATGGCACTGAAAAAAGTGACTTACGACTGCTTTTCACAGTTACAACATTTACAGCGTGTGATCAAAATTCATATGATCAAAATTCATATGCTTGGCGACTGTTTCATAATTATGGCCATTGCAGTGTCCTGGGGTCATGTGATCCCCTTTTGCAACCTTCTGACAAGCAAAGTCAATGGGGAAGCCAGATTCACTTAACAACCGTGTTACTAATTTAACAACCGCAGTGATTCACTTAATAACTGTGACAAGAAAAGTCATAAAATGGAGCAAAACTCACTTAACAATTTTTTCACTTAGCAACATAAATTTTGGGCTCAATTGTGGTCGTAAGTCAATGACTACCTGTACTTAGAAGGGAAACCACCAGAAATTAATAGTACTAAAATCAGAAACTATCAGGATTATATAGATTGGGCTGAGAAGTTAAAGTCCTGGAAAAAATGCAGTGGCAAACCACTTCTTCCCCATGGCCAAGAAAACTATACAGTATGGATGAATGTTCCAAAGGTGCTTTTTCAAGAGGCAACTGGACTTTCTGGTTTTTCTTTGAAGACGTTTCACTTCTCATCCAAGAAGCTTCTTCAGCTCTGGATGAATGTCTTTATTTCTTAAAAGCAGTGTGTTTTTTGTGATCCCACAAAATTGTTTTTCCTTATCCTACTTTTTTTCCCCTTATCCTACTTTTGTCCTACTTTGGGAACAAAACTTTAGAATGCAAACCTAAGTGTGGCCACTAGCTTCTAAAATGATGATCTCTACATTAGGGTTTAAATTGAGTTTCTCATTTCCGAGATCCGTTGCTTATGATTGTCTCAGCAGGTGGCAGCACCTGTCTGTGTTTGGAAGCTGAGCAGATTCAGGCTTAGTACTTGGATGGGGGGCCTCCAAGGAATTTTAGGGCTCTAAATTAGCTTTAGGGCAGGAAGTAAAAAAAATGATGGGGAGGAGGCAGTGGCAAATTACTTTTCTACTGTTGCCAAGAAAACAACATAACCATGTTCATGATGTAACTGGGAGTGGAGCTCAGTTGAGAGGATTCTGAAATCCCTTCTAGGTTATCTAAAGTAGTCTTTCCTAGGGCAGGGTTTTATAATGCCTTGTAAGAATGCCCCATCTTTCTTAAAACTCTTCCTATAGATCAGGGCTGTCAAACTCTCGGCCCACGGGCCAGATGCGTCACGTGCAGGCCACGCCCACGCCCATTTTAGCAAAGGGGGAAAAAGTCATGTGATGCCACCATGATGACATGAGTTTGACACCCCTGCTATAGATTAACCCCTTGGCCTACATTGTGGATTGAAATTAACTTTGTTCGCATGCACAGTATCAGGTATCAGTCTGCATTCATATTTATTTCAGTATTTAAGTTATGACTTGTTGAGGCTTTGAGAACTATCCTATAACTACATCAGTGGTGGGTTCCTACAGGTGCGGTCCACTCTATAGCACCGGTAGTGGCCCGCTGGTGACGTCACAGTACCGGTGCAATCGGTTGCCGGTGCCTGGGCGCCGCCATTTTTTTTAAAAAAAATTTTTTTACATTTTTTAAAATGTTTATTTTGGTCATGTCCAGAAGCTGAGCTTCCGGCACTGCGCATGCGCTGCCTTCCTACCCCACAGTGAGTCCAATCAGGGGAGGATGGCTGAGGGAGCGCGTGAGACGCTGAAAGAACAGGCGGAAGGAGCTATCTCCATTCCCCTCCCTTCAGCAGTCCGAGAAGCCACGAACGCGCGGTGATGATCCTAGGCATTTTTGCACGTTCAAGGCTTCTCGAGCTGCTGAGGGGAGGGGGAATGGGCAGCAGGACCTATCTCAGTTCCCCTCCCTTCAGCAGTCCGAGAAGCCATGCCCACCCGGTCACATGGCTGGCAAGCCACACCCACAAAATAAGCCACGCCCACAGAGTGGTAGTAAAAAAATTAGGAACCCACCCCTGAACTACATATATGGGGTCCACTGGGTTGTAGTGGGAAGATTTATTTTGAGTCACTATAAAACAAGTGGGCAATCTTTTGACAGGGCACTCGACTTTGAATGGAAGTGGGATAAGTATGTAATAATGCAGAGTGGGAGGACTGTGTCATATAGCTTGGGGCAAGAATGCTTGAGAGATAAGTTATGAGCTTTTTGTTGCATTTTAAAACTATTCTAGGCATATTGTAAATTTTTCATGTGTTTTCTCTCTCAAAATGTCAAACTGACTGTTTTTAGCAATTATGGTCAAATGGGATCCATGTGGCAATGTCAACTCAGGTTTCTGGAATTTCTCCCATGAGGCCATTTCCACTTTCATTTTACAGAAGTGACTTTGTTAAAAAGAATACAAGAACTGTAGCATAAAAGTATACAGTATGTTGAGTCAATGCGGTTAGAATCTCTCTGGCTTGTCACCTGGGCTTGCATGGTTCAGCATGCACAGTATACCTACACTTCAGGGGTCTTGATCTGGGATTTGCAATATTTCATTGTTTCAAGAAGTGTATTCTTTTAACACCCAAGACCACCAGATAACCCATACTGATCTGCACTGTTCTTAAGGCATCCTGATGTAAGATAGATTTATTAGTGTCAAACTAACATGTCCTTTCAGTGGAAATTTTAGGACTGATTCTTTACAAGACTCATGTAACCCTTATTCTATATATCTGTTTGTTTGTTTTGCAGAGGATGAAGAAGAACAAAACTGATAGAAAGCTATCTTGTTCCCCACTCAGCTCATTGAAAGAGAACTGGGAGAAAATGGCGATAAGGCCAGAAAGCATCCCATGGAGTTTGGTAAGAATAAGACAGGCTTCTTTGTAAAGTTGTTTTAGGCACTATCCATGTCTGCTTCCAAAACTGGCACTCATTTAAGGACATCACTTTGCTTTATTAAGAAATCTCTAATACTGGCAACTTCTCAAGACTCCCATTTTACAGTAAAAACAGTCCCCACTTTTCCCTTTATCCAGTTGTGTGTGTCTGCCTGGCCCCCCTCATTAGCAATCTATTTGTCCCCTCTTGAAAGTCTGTTGTGAAAAACAAGCCAGGCTCTCAATGGGACCATTGAGCAAACATGAGGCTCTCAATGGGGCTTTGTTGGGAAAAAGTATGAATAGCATCCTTTGGATCTGGGCAAATTGGCCCACACGCCCCTTATGAGAAACAAGGATTGTTCCTGCTTACTAATAAATCTGCTTTAGCAATGCCCCTCTTTAAGCATAGGAACACATCGTGGCAAAGAGACTGTCTTTATGGCCTAACATATTACTGAATGGCTGTCTTGAAGTCCCAAGGACTACTTGGCATAGAAAACACTTTCAATATGAATATTGATTCTGTGCAGGAAAAACTTATTAATAGTGTATATAAGAATGTAAGGACTGTTTCACACAAGCCAAGTATGACTTCCCATTGTGTGCTCATGGGTTAAAGTATGTATTTGTTAATTAAATGCATGACTTATAAATGATGCTATATAAGGAGGCCCAAAGTTTTATCAGAATTAGCAGCCAAGGCAGAGTGGGAGCAAATGCTCGCAGTGTGAGATTCCCAAATACTTCATAATTTGGAGCAATAATGCTGAAATCTCATGAGATTTGGGAGCAAGATACCTCACAAGGTTTGGTATAGTGAGGCTTTTAAAATTTTACTCCTTAAAAAAATGACCACTATTTCTTTACATAAAATTGTGCAATGAAACCAACACTTGAAAAGATTACCAAACTCCAGTTGTGTTGTCCAATTAAAAATGGCAAGAAACCATTCTGTCTAGTTTTTAAGGTCTTGAAGCAACAAAACTGGGTTGAAAATATCTGTACAGACTTGATGTTGTAAGTTGCCCACTGTGGTTTAAATATCCAAAAGTGTGGTGGATTGTTTCCATCTGATTGGAAACTCTATTGATGATCCAATCCTGCATCTGTCTCCTCAGAAGTAAATCTTGTGGCTTTCATCCAGACAAAGCAGATGCAGGATTGAAGCTCAGAGGAGGGAAATGACCTGAAACAGACCGTTCCACATGTTGTCTCCTTCTAAGAAGCTTTTAGGCACGTATCATAAATCAGAAAACACTGAAAAGGGTAGTCCTGTTCTTATTTATATGTGTAAACTTGGTTCTTGGGTCATTCACTCTCTCTCAACCTTAGAAATGTAGCAATAGCAAAACCTTGTCAAGAAAACTACAAGGACTAGTCCAGGCAATCACATTGACTCAAAGGAACAAAAACCCTCCATTAAATTCTCCAGGCTTTATTTCTAGGTAAAGTTGCATGTAGATTTGTTACAAAATACATAGATTGGGGTCCACCCTCCTTCTATTACTGAAATCTTGTAAGGAATTTCTTGAGAGGCTGCACATCACAAACTCGATGTAGTGTGGTTGGCAAGCATTTGAACTGAGCTGTTTGCTTGCCTTTTTTTTGTTTTTTGTTTGTTGGCCAGAAGAACAGACATTAGCTTAGGAGGAGAAGAAAAGTTAGACACAGGTAAGTCTGGGGACAAAATGTTGCATCCCTTGGTTGCCTTGGCAACTCCAATTAATTTCGGTATGATTTACTTCCATGGCCTGCTGGGGGGATAGATAGAAATGAAAGTGTTTCTTCCAAGACTTTCCCAAAGCTTCAGAAGAAATAAGAGTTTCCTCTTTTTTCCTTGTACTAAACCAACAAAGGCCACAGAGTTAACCACATGCAACACTGTCAGATGAGCAGTATAAAATGGTAATCTTAGGCTCCTTTATGGCTTGTCACAGTGAAAATTGCACTTGAAACCAATTTTAATTCCACTGTCAATTAGTTTAGAAAAAAAGAAATGATTATTCAAAATTAACAATTGTGAAAGTTTGTTAGTATAGCAACTTCTTTTCATGAAAAAGTACAGGTTTTTACTTTGAAAGGTATTTTTCAGGTACAGTATATGATCTGAGAGATTGAATGAAGATACACAGCTTTCATGGTGTTAAGATTCTACTTCAGAAGCTGATATAGTATGACTTTATTTCCTGGCCCCATCCTATCATCCTGCTGTCTTATATCTAACAATAACAACAGTTCTTTCCTAAATCACCTTTAAAAAAACAGTAATATCAATTTAGCTCTACAGCTTTTCACATTTTAAATATAGCTGGGGACATGAGATCTCAGCAGACCTTAATGTTTATACATTGAAATAATCCATCTATTAAAAACTATTACACAGATAATCACTTCCTTGAAATCATGTCAACACTCAACTATAATAATAAAACAAGATTTCTTTCAAAAGACTCTTAGGTAAATGGGTTCAGTGCTACTTTCTGTATCATGCGGGTCAATTTAATTCCGCTCTACACTTGCTATACAACTAAACAATTGCTTTTCACACACTAGAGAGCAGAGAAAATGCAGTTTGAAATATCCATCTAGAGGTGGCCTTGAACACTGTCCTTAATAAAAAGCTTGACACCTGAAATACCTTCTCTTTATTCATCCCCTATCAAACAGTTAGACAAAATTTCATGAAATTAATGTGTTAATCAATGGAAAGAATCATAAAATGGCTTCAGGTCTTTAAAGTGCCAAGAATAGTGCTGAATACATTCACTTTTGTTGCATGCACACTTGTGGAGGTATAAGTAGTTGGTTGAGTAACTAGGAGACCTAGAAACCAACTCTCTGGTCCCTGAGCAGGGACAGTGAATGTATATTGCAAACATGGAGATAGAAGCCAATCAGTTGAAAGAAAGCTGAAGTTAGAGAGAAATTAAAACCAGCATGCATTCACTTATCAAAGAGGCAGACAGTAGGGCTACCCAGTGCTGCATACTAAAAGGAAAAAAGATGCTTCAGAGAGATCCCAGTGTGCTCTGCATCTACAAGACATCTTCCATTACCAAGATAGGATCATCAAGATCAACTGCTGCTTGTCCAGTTAAGCTAAAACATTTTTACCTTGTCACTCTATACATTTCTTACACTTTATCCAGTTCATTACCTCATCCCTCTGCCAGCAACAACCCGCTTGAAGCCAAAGGATGTTCATCTGTATTTCCACTGAACCCATGTCTTCAACCTGAACTTTGCTACAGTATAAACAAATGAACTTATTTTGGCCTGGAATGATATAAATCTGACTATGAATAGTCAAATTCCACATTTCAAATCTATATTCTTGCAGAATCAGTTCTAATGAGTTCAGAATATTCTGGTAAAGTTTTATACGCTTCTTGGTAATTTTTTTCTTGCCTAATGATGTCATGAGTCATTGAAAATCTGTAAATAGATGTTCCCTATCTAGTTCTAACATCTGCAGTGGCTTGGCTTGCAAATAGTTTCTATCTATACTGAGTGTATCAATTTGTTGACCATTCTTTTAAAAAAGCTAAAAATTATATCCAAATTCCCAGTTCCAACTTAGTAAAGTAGAAATGTTGAACTAACAGTAAATTGGACAGTAACACTTTAGGGCTTTCTCAACCTTGGCAGCGTGACGATGTGTGGACTTCAACTCCCAGAATTCTGGGAATTAAAGTTGACACATCTTCAAGTTGCCATGGTTGAGAAACACTGCTTTAAGGTTATGTTGCATGTCAGTCTTAGACTTCAGTCATGCTGGTGGCATCACAGCTTGTCTGGATTCAGAAAGTAAGCAGGGTCAAGCCTAGTTATTTGGATGGGAGACTTCCAGGGTATTTTTTAAGGCTGAAAGGCTAGACTGGGAAGTAACAAAAATATTCCAGAAGAAAACCATAGCAATTCAGTCACACGTGGCTATCAATAAAAATGCATGGACTTAATCATGATATCAATGAGCTTGATTCAAGGGAGAACCAGTTAGAATGGTAGGTTTAATGGAGAATGAAACTTAAAATTCCTCAAAGTCTGTAGAGATTCTCAGCCATCTAGGTCATAGTTGTCCCAAAGGTGCTTTTTCAGGAGGCAACTGGACTTTCTTGTTTTTTCTTTGAAGACATTTTGCTTCTCGTCCAAGAAGCTTCTTCAGCTTCTTCAGCAACAAGAAAATCCAGTTGCCTCCTGAAAAAGCACTTTTGGGATAACCATGACCTGGATGACTGAGAATCTCTACAGACTTTTAGCTGTACAATTTGGGATGAACACCCTTTGAATTGTGTGGGAATAGGAATGGATTTCCAGAGAAAAAATTTCAGACTACAGGAACCAGGAGCACTACTCAGGTGACCCTGAAGACACAGATAAACCTCCAAGTGTTTCAACGACCCTCTAAAAGGATGCAATTGACCAGCTGCCTGCAAGGAATATAAATCCTTCCATTCCCCACTATCCTGTGAGAGCTGAAGAAGCTTCTTGGATGAGAAGTGAAATGTCTTCAAAGAAAAAGCAAGAAGGTCCAGTTGCCTCCTGAAAAAGCACCTTTGGGTTAAAATTCCTCAGTTTTAAAATACAAACATCCATTTATCCATTCATGGGTGAATTTGAGCAGTCCTTCTCAGGAAGACTAGTAATAAACCAGTTATATAAAGGTAACATATTGATCTTGTATTTTTTTAGTCTGGATAAAAGGCAAACAACTAAAATATTTTACTATTACACAAATTGTATCTATCGCTTAATAGAGCTTATATTTGGCACTAACAGATTAACAGAGTTAGAAGGGACCTTGTAGGTCATCTAGTCCAACCCCCCACCCAAGCAGGAGACCCTGGCCTACACCATTTCTGACAGATGGCAGTCCAGTCTCTTCTTGAAAGCCTCCAGTGATGAAGCTCCCACAACTTCCGAAGGCAAGCTGTTCCATTGGTTGATTGTTCTCACTGTGAGAAAGTTCCTCCTTATTTCTAGGTTGAATCTCTCCTTGATCAGTTTCCATCCTTTATTCCTTGTCTGGCCTTCATGTGCTTTGGAAAATAGCTTGATCCCCTCCTCTCTGTGGCAGCCCCTCAAATATTGGAACACTGCTATCATGTCTCCCCTGTCCTTCTCTTCATTAGACTAGCCCTGCCCAGTTCTTGTAACTAGTGTCCCAGCAATGAAAAGCTAAACATCCATTTTATTTATTTCAATGCTGAAAATTTTTTAAAAAAACACCAGATCCTTTTTTTTAAAGGGCCACTTTCTTATAGGAATGTTCTGGGAGGTACATTATTCTTCAGACTCATCCACACATCCTGCTTGATCTAGCATGAAGACATCCCACTTAATATTTGTTAAATACATCAAAGGATGTTCTTATCCTCAGACTATTTTTGGCCCAAGTTTTTATAATTTTGTCACTCTTTTTTGTCTTTTTACAATGTTCTTAATCTTTTGGATAGTAATTTGAATTTGAAAGACTTCTAAAATGAAACTGAGGAGCCTTTGGGCCATAATTTTGCCACACCTAATATATAAGTTTGTCTTCAGAATAAAACTCATCTGTAAAAGATTACTAAAAGTACCAAAGTTTTTAAAAACATCTCCAACAAAGAGGATATTATACAGATAGTATTAATTACAGCATCAACTGTACAATAATCTTAACCAGAAGAAAAACTTAATAACTCAGGTAGCAAAGGACAGTACATACATATCTATTCATCATTTGTCATTATTAGATAATCTGAGAGGCAGATCTCTTCATTGTTAATCAACTTTGAACATCTCACCAAAGCAATCGGAAAGCCTGATGAGAATTCTCTATCCTCAAAATCTATATTAATTTATAGTAAGAATTGGATTCAGTCATGAACAGACTTGGATAATGAATTCAAATGTTTTACCATCAATATTTATCTCACGGAAATATTCATTTTTAAAAGAACTTAGTAAACAAATAGGACATGTCTTGCAGATCCTGCATTTGTATTATTGAATACAAACATCCACATACACTATCATAAAGATATATCACTTCAGGTACACACACACAGACACAGAGAGTATATATATTAGGAACTGTGGATATTTATATGGCTACCAATGTCACAAACATCTGACTTTAGGAAGCATACAAAAATATTCAAAATATATTAAAACAATGTTTTCCTTATACATACATTATTCAAAAAATACAATCTATTCAGGGGTGAAATGCTAGCGGTTCGGCCCGGTTCGGGCGTACTGGTAGCGGCGGCCGCTGGTGGTTCGGAGAACTGGTAGTGGCGGCAGCACGAGGCTCTATCCACCCACCCGGACGTCGCCACTTTCTTTTTTTTAACCTTCTGTGCATGTGCAAAGCCGCCTGTGCATGTGCAGAGGGTGAAAAAATGGGTGTGATGGTGGCATGTGCTTTTGAACCAGTAAGGAAGTTAAGTAGATTTCACAGCTGAATCTATTGTCAAGAACTATAAATTATCACAATCTTTCTTATATGTACATTATTGTTATAAAATACCACCTGATTGATCACAATTACTAAGATGATTTCTGGTTGTATAAATGAGCCATCAAAACAATCTGGCCCTAATCTGGAAAGCTAATAAGCCAATTCTCATGAGCACCAGAAACCTTTTAACATTTTGGAACATTTTAATCTAATATATTATATACATGTCAGATTGGGCACTTGATGTTTCAGACACAGTGTTGAAGAAGTAAAATCCAAACATTTTATTAGTCATTGTCATATGTTTTAAATTTCTAACTACATAACTGTTTTGGGATCCATCACAGACTTCATACTTTAAAACTCCAGTAAAAACATTCAATCACATAATTCCCCCACTTGCAGACTGAAATCATACTATTTCTAGAAAGAGATTTTAGTGTGCGATGTTTGCTTGAGCTTGTGAGAATTTCCACAGCTGGCACAATTTTTGTGTTTTGTGTGATCAATATGAAAGCAATAGAGCTTTTATATTGACTTCCCAGCACTCTGTTTCCCAAAAGCTGCAATTAAAACCCAGTTAGGGAAGAATAGAAAAAAATAATTGGAGAGGCAAAAATTCTGCTTTAGATGATAAATAGGTTACCAAAGAAACAATTTCTACCTTTTCACTACTCTATTATAAAAGAAAGGAGAAGGAAATCCAGTATTATATAAAAAAATAATTTGTGTAATTCAGGGAAATAAAAAGAAAGTGACTGTGTGAATGATTCTCTGGCTATTACTAGACTGTTGAGGGAGATAGGTAAGTGCTTTGAATGCACATTTTTGTATCAAAAAGTGGGATATAAATATTTCAATTCACGCTTCATTTAACGAAATATTATGGGAAAAAGGCGAGGTATTTTTCTTGCCTAGAAGTTTACAGTTGTTTATTTAAAGGAACATAGACGAACAGAACAGCAATAGTTATTGTATGCCCAGTGTCTTGTGGTTTTCCTAATCACAAAAGTTATTATGTCAATAATTTGTAAGCTTTCACTTGTTCATACATTTATATTATTCATTAAAACTGTATTCCATTTTATTTCTGAAGCCAAGTACTAGAGACATTTGGAAGATCTGAATTCTAGTCTCAGAAGTTCCTGTAGCAGTTTGCATGACCTTGACCTGCTCTTCTGAACATTGGGACAATGATGCCAATATTTTTGTCATTTATATTAAACTCTCATGGTTTTTTTTAAATTTAGAATAGTGTTTATTGTTTATTCATGTGTTACCTAATACAGTAGAATTCAAATATTAATATGAATTTACAGTTTATTTATTAAATTTATATAGCCACCCATCTGTCATTGCAAATAATTACTATGTGAACTATTGTAACAAGAATTTTTTTTGGTGTCGACAATTTAGTGGAGTATTTCTAGTTTCATTTATAATGCATATTTAAACTGAAAAACAAAAAGTCCTTTACTTACAACCACAATAAGGAGCAGAACATTCACTGTTAAGCAGGGCAGTCCTTAAATGAGGCATCATGTGGCCACACCTATATTCGTGACTTTATCACAGTTATTTCTGAGTTGGTGCATTTCTGCGCCAACTCAGAAAGCTCAAACTGCCAACCACATGTGGTGGACCTGCATAAAGGCAAGGAATTTTTGGACACAAATCCATATATAGTTAGAAAAAAATGACCGAACAACACACAGAGCTTAAGCCAGAATTGTTTTTATTATGCATTATATCAGATGGTTATGATAAAGGGACAATATAACAAATATTACACATCTTGACCGCAGCAAGAATTGTATATGCGCAGCAATGGAAGAACAAAAACACCACTTCAGAGGAGGAGACGATAAGGAAGATACTAGTCTGTGCGGAAATGGACAGACTAACGCTAAAAATAAAAGATAAAGGAGATACAGAATACTATGCAACATGGAATAGATTCTAACAATGGTTAGAAACACGAGGTAGAAGTTGGAATGTGAAAGAATCAGGTTAGGTGGACATGGAAAGATATTATGTATGTATTAGACTGTACCAGGGATGGGTTCTAATTTATCTCACCGCTGGTTCGCTTCCTCCTGTGCCGCGTGGGTGCGCGCATGCACAGTGCCGAAAACCAAGCTTATGCACAGAAGCAAAAAACAAGCAAAACAAACTAAAAGCAAGATGGTGGCGCCTATGGCGGCGCTGAGAGCGCCGGTTCAGGGGCATGGCCAGCCGGCGATCGCTCCCGGTTCGGTGAGCGGGGCGGGGGAATTCCTGCTACCAGTTCTATAGAACCAGTCCAAACCGGGAGCAACCCACCTCTGGAATGTAGGTATTAGAATGATAGATAAGATGACATACTAGAATATGATGGTCAGAAACTACTGTACAACACTAGCACTGTTTAAAATAGCATATATGTTATTTTGTTTTTACTTTTGTTTTATGGCAAGTGGAATGCCAGGACAATTACACTGTATTCAATGTATTTATATGTAAACAATAAAAATATATCTTTTTTAAAAAAGCTCAAATTGCCTAAGGAGCTGCTGATTCAGTTCTACAGAGGAATTATTGAGTCTGTCATCTGCACCTCTATAACTGTCTGGTTTGGCTCTGCAACCAAACAAGACAGACACAGACTTCAACAGATAATGACAACTGCAGAAAAAACAATTGCTACCAACCTGCCTTCCATTGAGGACCTGTATACTGCACGAGTCAAAAAGAGGGCTGTGAAAATATCAACAGATCCCTCACATCCTGGACATAAATTGTTTCAACTTCTACCCTCAAAACCACGTTATAGAGCATTGCACACCAGAACAACTAGACACAAGGACAGTTTTTCCCTGCATGCCATCACTCTGCTAAACAACTAATTCGTACGACACTCTCAAACTATTTACTAAGACTGTATTACTATTCTTCTCATCCTTACTATTACCTATCTCCTTCTACTGATGACTATAACCTTGTTGCTTGTATCTTTATGATTTATATTGTTTTATTTAGTTTCCTAGTTTGATTTTGATTGCTTATTTAGTATCCTATGACTATCACTAAGTGGTGTATCTTATGATTCTTGATGAATGTATTTTTTATGTACACTGATAGCTTATGCACCGAAGACAAATTCCTTGTGTGTCCAATCACACTTGGCCAATAAAGAATTCTATTTTATAAAGTAATTCTATTAATCACCATAGTAGTTAAGTGAGACATCACATGACTGCAACTTGCAGTCTTCTCTGCCAGCTTCCACGTTGAATTTGCTTGTTAGAAGGTTGCAAATGATAATTACATGACTATGGGGACACTGTGATGGTTGTAAGTTGGAGGACCAATCATAAGACACTTTATTCATGTTTCAGACGGTCCTAAAAGAATTAAATTGAGGATTGTATAACATTTTAGAACAATTGAATTATACAAAATACTGGGACAAATAATTAAGAGAACCGATCAATACTTTTTAAAGTGAGAAATCATACAGAACCTCTTTTGAATTAGGTAAATTTCAAATATTCAATTCTTGGGCAAAGTAATAGAGAAAGTCTTACAATTGAAATGCAGCTGGATGAAATTGATATTCTGGACCCAGCCCAATCTGGATTTGCTTCAAGATAAAAATTGAGATACAAATTGAGATTGCTTTGGTTGCTGACCTATAGCAGAAGCTCTGTGGTAGTATGAATGATAGTTCTCTTGGACTCTCAGCAATTTTTGAAGTCATTAATCATGGTATATACCATATGTTTCTGGATTGTCTGGCTGAATTGGGCCTTGGGAGCACTGATGTCCAGTGATTCTAATCAATCATCTCAGAAAGTGTCCAGATGGTGGTGTTGGAGGATTACTTCTTAATACAGTACTTAGAACTCTTACCTATGATATCCTTTAAGGTTCTATTTTATTCCCTATGGCATTCAACATCTACATGAAATTGCTATGGAAAGTTTTCTGTAGTTTTGGAATTGAGTGCTTCTTACCTTCTAATTCCAAAGAACAGTATATCTTGACCATTTTTTCATATTGATAAAACTTGATGGGGGAGAATAAGTTGAACCTAAATCCCAACAAAATAGAAGTAGCATTAGTAAGGAAAAAGCTGTACTCTAGAATTGTGAAGATTGTTGTGGATATGGTTGGATCTCCCCAAAGGAACATGTTTGCCATTTGGGAGTGTTGGCTGTCATTGGATTTACAAGTGGCAACTGTGGTGAGGAGCAGGTTTGCACAATTGCAGCTAGAGCATCAGCTAAGTCCCCCCCAAGCTTATCCATGCCTTGGTTAGAGCCTGCCCTGACTATTGACCTCTGTAAGGGCATTCCTCACACAATGTCTGGAAACTGCAGACAACATGCAACTGCACTGCAAAGGCATGAAACACTGCAAGATACAGGAGTTTATCTTATCCCTATACTGAAATATTTGCAATGGCTACTACTCAGGGCTGTCTTAATGCATGGGCCTGATGGGCGCTTGCCCGTGGGCCCCACGAGCATAGGGGCCCCATACTAATCTGTGTATGTTAACCCTTCAATGCACCTTGTATTATATAAATACAGCAACTGTATGGCTTACTGAGTATTATTGTGTTTTTCAAGCCTTGTGTATTGTTCAAATGTTTATCATGTTGATTAGTTGTTGCTGCTGCACAGCATGTTTTTAATGTTTCAACACCAATTTTGTTGGAAGTGCCAATAAAATAAACATATGTTTAGTTTTATCGACCATTTACGTTTTTATTCCTGTGAGTAGTTGTCGTAGGGGCCCCGGACATTGCTTTGCCTGGGCCCATAATGCTGTTAAGATGGCCCTGCCTTCCTGGCACAAATGGTAGTTGCCTTCCTGGCACAAATCAACGTATAGGCATTGAGCTTTAAAGTCCTTGACTACTTGACTATTTGTGAATCAATGTCTCCTTCTGTGGACTTTAGGAGAGGATCTTTTGAAGATATCCTTGCATCCAGGGCTTATCTGATGCATAGGAAACCGTCTTCTATATGGCTTCCAAACTGTGCTGCCTAGAAAAACAGCAGGACTCTCTCCCAATATTCAGGAAAATAATAAAACACTTTTAGCTATTAATATGATTAATGTTAATTTTAAACAGTTTAATTTTTAATTCTATTGTGTTGATGTTTATATTTACATTTTTTATCTTTATCAGTGTAAGCTGTCTCCATTGTTTAAGAACATGAACTATATATCTAACAGATAAATAAAGCATAAGATGCTGAAAAAGTTAAATGTGCAGTAATTAAGAGATGGAATAGAAATATTGACTGGCTGATCTGAGTTTACTTTTGCTTAATAAACTATGATAGAAAATATTAAAGTAACAACAAAATTTTAAATATTCTATGAATTTTTCACATTTCCCACATTAATATACTTGAATGTCTAATGATAACTGTGATCCATTTGTGTATACGTGTAACGGAATAATTGCATTTTTGTACTTGATAGTAGCACCAAACTCCAAAATGGTATCATCTCAGATTAACCTTGATTTGCTCTTTGGGGGTTAAATGTGCCCCAGGTTGACTGTCTCACCTATCTATGTATCTATCTCTTCATGTCTGTCTGTTTATATCTATTTTCTAATTAAAAACACATTATTATTATATATTTTCCTAGCCCACTTTTCTCCAGGAGCTCACGGTCATGTACATAGCATGCCTTCTATTTAACAGGGCTGACGAGGCCCTGTTCTTAGATTACACTGAGAATCAGTGACTGGTATTTTCATGGCTGAGGATGGACATGAACCAGAATTTCCCCAGTCAAACCTTCTTCATGTTTATTCTGCCCTGGTTTGATGCTGGAAAGAACAGAAAGCTGGAAGAAAGTGAGGCAGACAGCTCAAGCGTCATGTTTATCTGAATCAGTGTAGGGGAATCAATTCGCCTTCTGGTAAATGAGTATTTTGTGATCATGGCAATGATTGCAACTATTATTTTAGTGTACCTATCATATACTTAATATTCCAAATATGATTCCAGCTTAAGTTTGCCTACTACTGTATTAGAGGATGACTTTTGTTGGCTAAATAAATTTGAGCCATGCAAAAGATGAGGAAAAATTTAGACATAATAAGTCACTGACCAGGTAAATGGTAATTCCCAAATTGATATGTATTTAAGCATTCATCCATGTCATTCATGGTGCATTATGTCTTCTCAGATTTCTTAGCAGTTCTTACCTGATCTTGGATGAAAAGCTAAGCAGATTTTGATTTTATTAGCATCTGGTTGGGACAGCACCAGAAATATCAGAGCTATAGGCTTGACTGAGAAGTCAAAACTTAAAAAAGAAAAGAAATCTTGAAGCATGCAATTGTCAATTTAAATTGACAAAATTTAAATGGCTGTAGCAATAAAGTCACTAGAAATCCTGCTCAACCTGAAGGAGACTTTACCGTTTGCACAGCTAGCCAAGGATTTTGCTACCTGAAATGATGGACAAGGTGATGCTATGGAACACTCTTCTCCAGAAATGGACAAAGAGGGAGTTGCCACCCTTAATATCAACACATCACCCAAATCTACCTGATGTTATGACTCCACCTCGTCAGACATAGCACCATCAGGTTCAATGTGCTTCATAAATCATATGTCTGTAAAGTAAATCAGCAGCATTAACTTCAATATAAATAAATCCTTGAAAAATCATATCTTGTTTAAGTTTACTTGATTAAAGGCATAATGAGATTTGGACAGGGAATTCTTGTTTCTGAACATTTTTTGTATGCACTTTGCTTGATGAATAGAAACTATCTCTCCAAAAGAGAGTGAAATGGTTCCTAACATGCCATCCCCATTATTCCATCAAAAATAAACATTCCAAAATGTTGGAAGTGTAAAAAGGAGAGAGGAACATACTATCACCAATGGTGGACGTGCCCTAAAGCCAGAACTTTCTGGAACAAAATTAGAGCTTGGCTGGAAGAAATATTACAGAGAGAAATCGCACTAAAACCTGAATTCTTTTTATTAGGGATACTCCGTACAAAATACCCAAAAGAAGAAAGATATTTAATCCTACACATAGTCACAGCAGCTAGATTAACATACGCTCAAAATTGGAAATTAGAACACACCCCCACTGCCTCGATGGTCATCAGAAAAATACTGGAGTGCGCAGAAATGTGCAAATTAACAATGCAGATACATGGAAAAGATGACACGGACTTCTACCAAATATGGAATAAGGTATATAATTGGATCAATCAAAACCCAAAATTAAAAATTTGGCAGATGAATTGAGATATACTTAAAATTACTTTCATGTGTAAGTTGTAATTAAATAAATTAACTTATGGATGATAACCACCGATACCTACGATACGGAACATACTTAAAATGTATATACAGATTTCGATACGAAACAAATATTTCAATAACACTGTTAAAAGCACTGGATTTTTCTGTAACGTTGCGTGTAAATACGTGTATTCATTTGTGTTACATGTGTTCTGTCTGTGTGCTGTTGTGTGCTGTTTGTGTCTTTTTTTATTGTAAAAATTCAATAAAGATTATTAAAAAAAAAGAAGAAGTTAATTGAGTGCTATGGTTACATTTTCCAGAAAGAGTATTCACATTATCTCCAGTCCTCAGCCATTATTATCCTGTGCTGCACATATGATAGATATTAGTCCTGTCCATTGTCTAATGCAGCTAGTTGGAACTGCATGAGTCATTGTGCTCCTCCACACCACTTCAGGGATGTCTTTATTCCTATATGCTACCTCCATTAAAGGAAAGAATTCCCAGTAGAGTTCCATCATGTGTTTAAAAGGAAGAATTGCACAACACCATACACTGAATTTATTATATATTAAAAGTGAAGAAGATTCTGAATACTTCATTGAATTAGTTTGTTTAATACAGTGTGGAAGATCACTGACTCCAAATAACCCTGGCCTGCTTATAAATGCAGAAGTAAATAATACAAATAAGGAAACTGATAATATGCATCAAAAGGCAATCTCTCTACAGCAGAAGGCCTCTCTACTTCTCAGCTCTCAATACATCACACTGTTTAATAGAAAGGACCCAGGTCACACACCCCTGCCCAATTTGATTGATAGGCAGAAACAGTTGGAGATATGTGGTTCTTCAAAGAACCAGGCCCTATGCCATAAGAGCTTTATAAGTGGCAACCAGCACTTTGAATAGCACCTGGAAGCCAGTGCAGCTCACAGCAGTGGAGTCACCTGAGCATATCATAGCATGACCACAGCTGCCTACACTGCTATTTTCTGGACCAGCTGTAATTTCCAAATGGTCTTCAAGGGCAGCCCCCCCCAAAGAACACACTGAAATAGTTCATTCATGAGGTGACCTG